>VYXB01004626.1:0-93400 GCA_013397135.1 Pachyramphus minor
CCTTTAAAATCTCCCTGTTCAGCTGTCCATCTTCCCTGCTGGCTCACATTTTGGCACACTGGGACAGCCTGCTCCTGTGCATTCAAGACTTGCTTTTTGAATCATGTCCATCACTCCTGGACCCCTTTGTTCTCAAGGGCTGTTTCCCAAGGTACCCTCTGAACCAGTCTTTTGAGTAGGCTGAAATCTGCCCTGCAGAAGTCCAGGGTAGAAGTTTTATTGATGGNTAGGCTGAAATCTGCCCTGCAGAAGTCCAGGGTAGAAGTTTTATTGATGGCCCTCCTTGCACCCCTGAGTATTGAAAACTCTGTTATTTTACGATCATTGCACCCCAGAGTATTGAAAACTCTATTATTTTATGATCATTGCACCCCAGGCGGCCTCTGACCACCACATCTCCCACCAGCCCCTGTCTGCTTGTGAACAGCAGGCCTAAGCGGGGCCCCACACCTGGTAGACTCATTTACCAGTTGAAGCAGGAAATAATCCTCCATACACTCTAGGAATCTCCTAGAACTGCCTCTTCTCTGCTGTGTTGAGTTTCCAGCAGACATTAGCAGGTAAAAGTCACCCACAAGAACGAGGGCTGGCAATTTTGAGACATCCACCAGCTGCTTGTAGAATAATTCATCACCCTCATCATCTTGGTTGGGTGGTCTGTAACAGACTCCTACCAGGATATCAGCCTTGTTGGCCTTCGCCTTGATTCTGATCCACAGGCACTCAACCTTATCGTTACTGACTTCAAGTTCTACCGAGTCAAGCGACTCTCTAACATATAGACCCACCCCTCCACCTTTCCTACCTTCCCTGTCCCTTCTGAAGAGCTTGTAGCCATTCATGGTGGCACTCCAGTCATGCGAGTCACCCCACCACGTTTCTGTGATGGCAACTACATCACAGCTTTCCTGCTGCACCAAGGCTTCCAGCTCCTCCTGTTTGTTACCCATGCTATGTGCATTGGTGTACATGCACTTCAGCTGGGCTGCTGATTTCTCTTCTAACACGGGCCTTCCACCCTTAGGCCCATCTCTGGAGTGCCTGGTTTCAACCCCTTCTGCCTTCAAACCTAGTTTAAAGCCCTCTTGATCAGTCCCAACAACTTACAGGCTACAGTCCTGATATATCTAATCATAGAATCACAGAACCATAGAATCACAGAACCATAGAATGGTTTGGGTGGGAAAGGTCCTTAAATCTCAGCCAGTTCCAACCCCTCTGCCACTCTTTCCACTAGACCAGGTTGCTCCATCCAAACTGAACATTTCCAGGGATACGGGAGTGTTCAAATGTCACATACTGTGGTGTTTGCATAGATGTTGAAAAAATGGAATCTAAAGGAATTACCACTGGGAGACTAAGGAGCTGGCTTTGGGGAAAGGTCTTTTTTTAAAAATATTTTCTGGTTTTTGCTTATTGTTCTGCTTCCATCAACTGTATCTGAACTTTACTGTGAAGCTTCTGTAAGTATTTCAGAAAAACTGTTTTATTTCCATGCGTGCTTGCAGAAAGACAATAATGATGACTAATGGACTGTATCAACCCAGGGGACTAAAATTTTAGCAGTCACATTCATGATGTCAAATATTGATTATTTGTACATGGGTCTTTTCCTACCCTGAACATACAATATATCTATACTGCTAAGAAAAGAAAGTTTAGAGTAGTCCAGTTAGCTTCTTGATTTTTGCCATGCTCAGTTTTTAGGTTTAATTGGTTTTTTTGCTTCCATACTCCAGGCAGAGCTGGCAGTAAAGGCATGCCTGGAGGTTGATGAAACCTGTGGTACTTAATTCAGTAGTAGGGCTAACCCAAGAAGCTGACAAAGTGTATCTACAATTGCATGAGAATATGGCATCATTGGAATATGACCTTCTATTAAGTAGAAATCCTCTGGGAAACTAAGGTTTCCTTTCCCAAAAATGAAATCATCATGATTCTATAAAGATCTTGGGCAACATTTCAACAATGAAATAAAAAAAATTAATAATCTTTGTATATTGGTGCATTGATTTCCAGAAGTCTGACAATCCAAAAATCTTCTTGCAAGACACTATTATATTACATCTTGATTTCTCCTCTAATATTTTTATTCCTTTCTGCCACTAAATGTTCTTTATTTTGCTCTATTTTTTCTTACTTTCAATGTCTTCCACTTAAGAAGCTAATCATTAGGAACAGTGAGATAAAGCTGCACCATACCACCTGTTTTACCAGATTTAACTATAGCAAAATACGAATTTAAGATAATAACCAAAAAGCATCAGTTCTTTGACTACTCCCATATATTTAACTGTTTGTCTCGACAAATGCAAAGTCCATCATGTGGGAGAGTTTAAAGTCCACCATTCTGCAATATTAGCATTTGGGGATTGGCCAGTTCTGCAGTCTTGGGGCATGAGCCAGTCATGTGCCCTGGCAGCAAAGAGTAGCAGCATTCTGCAGGAGCAGATGGACAGACAACACCAGCCACCTGGATGATAAAAGAAGAAGAAGAAAATACTATAACAAAAATAATGTGATCCTGAGTAAGCCAGAGCTAAGATTAGTGCGTGTGTGAAAAGAATCACAAGACCAAGCTGGAAAGCCGCTTGAAGCATGGTTGTTCTCTGTGGCTGGAAGCAGTCACGTGGGTGCGTGTGGTATGTGGGGAGATAAGGAAACATCTTGCTGGCTGGGGAACTCAGACCAGGGGTCAGTAGAGAGCCTGTATATAGAAATGGAGTAATAAAGTTACGAGAGAGTTCTTCATGGACAAAAGTCTGTTCCACTTGAATTCGTTCACTGCACAGTGTGGAGTGAGGGACCTTCGCTGCAGCATCCTGGGCTTCAAAAGCAGGAGAAGATCCAGAAGATCCAGGGAAGGAATTATCCCCTTATCATTCATACTTGTGACACCACATATAGACAAGGCACACTCTTTCTGGCACTCTAGTGCAGGAACAACACCAAAATTTAGAGTGAGTTCATTCAAGGACCGCCAAAATGATGGGGCTGGAATACTTGCGTTCATGTGGAGATGCCATAGGAGGTGGGCTTGTTTAGCCTGGGGAAGGGAAGGTTTTGGGGGCACCTTAAAACAACACCTCTTCAAGTGTTTTAGAAAAGCCAAAATATTGAAAAGAGTCAGTGATGATTTGGGTAATTTTCAGCAAAGTAACTCCACATTACCTGTACAAATTTTGTTGCAAATAACAAGTTTTCAAATAGGCAGGTTTCTCCAGAATGTAATGCCTGCTTATGGTCACTTAAATTACTGATAAGTTTAGAAAATGTAAGGAGATAGGGACAACTATCTACTTTGATTTTGGACTGATTTTTTCACTAATGACATATTTTCATAAATTACTTATTCCAATAACTATCCTAAGGAATTATAAAAATTAGAGAAAATTCCTCCATTTTGGACCTCGCCTATCTCTTTTTTTGCAGAAATACAGATGTAATCAGTCTATTAAAGCAGAGGTGGTAAACTAACTACAAAGCTATTCATGCAGAAGAGATTTCAAGGGATAATGATTTATTTATAGTTAGAGATTTCTAACTATACCCATTTTACAAGAAAAGAAATGCCAAAAACCCAGAAGGAAGCTTGATTTTGCATTGCAAAGCAACCCTAACCAAACTACTGAAGTTCAGTTTGGGTCTTGGAAACCTACGTTCTTCAATGTGTTTGATGTAGATTCTTGGGAAAAAATGAAAATCTCTGTTGAGGGGAAACCTCATCTATTTTAGACTACTGTGGAGATCTGAAATCAGTGGGATATTTTTTAATCCTTCTTTTTTTCATGCTGAGTAAACTTTTTACATATTTCTGAGTTTCACTACAAATACTTTTGGAATGTACTTATTTCATGTTACATTGGGTAATTAGTAGAGACACCACTGCTCTGCACAGACTGACTTCACTGTTGTACTAATTCAACATAATCCTTTATTTACACCACTGCCTCCACAACCAGACAGCTCCTAAGAGTTATTTAAAGTGCCTGTGATTCAACATTCCTATGAATCCACCGTAATATGACATTTTATTTCAAAGTAAGAAGTGAAATCAGGTTATTAAATATATAATACCTTGTGATATGATATTTGCAATGTACTTTTACCCAATTTTAACAACATTAATGGCATGAATGTTTCTGTTTGCTACTACTAAAGAGCTTTAAGTGCTATTATAAGGATGTTTTTAGAAATGTAATGAAAGTCAATATAAGGTCATAACAATCTGAAAGCATACACATTTTGCTGCTAATTTACTCCAATTAATATATTTCAGGTTTACAGTTTAAATAGCAGGGGAAACTAATTTATTTATGTAAAAACTTTTTCTGTTGGGAATACAAATATTAGTGAGTTTTAGAAATGCAGTTTTAATATTTTTGCACTTTTTCCCAAGCATTGATTTTTGTTTTCATTCCATTCAATCAAAAACTGATTTACTTCAGAAAGAAAGCCACAGGCATTGGCACTTCTGTTTTAGTTACTACCTCAAAAACAAAGGTTTGAACTTACAGGGATCTGATATCCTGAGGAAACATTTCAAATAGTAACAGCAGCGTGTCCATTGAGAGACCATATAGAAAAAACTTTTCCAAAATTTTTAATTTTACCAGTTTGCCACAGTCCAGCTTGGTGCACCACTACCAGTAGGTTTTATGAAAGTGTCCTTCGGCACATTTTAATAAAAAAGGGGTTTTTAATACTGAAAAAATTTAAATTTGAGAAGACAATGACTCAAAAGGAAAAGTGGGTGCAAAAAATATACAGAAAAATGTAGATGTTTACTGTAGTGATTCTCAAGATTTTTCTTATCACAATGGACATGTCACTTCCACCAGATTTAAAGACAACTTCTTCAAAGTTGGGAGGCATTTAAACTTCATTAAAATAGACTGTTTTTCAGACATGTATGTTTCTTGTCTACTGAGATGTCTTAGAGACAGAAATGTAGTTTCATCTGCTTGTTTGTCCATAAAAAAAGAATATTTTCCTTTGACAGTAATGCCAATAAAATTAAGGTTCTCTATTAGAAAATGTTTTTAAGTAGCACTCTGAAAACCCAGAACCTTTACAGTAACAACATTGCATCAATTTTTTGTTTATTTCATCTTATCTTTTATAATTATAAAATGCAGTGCATAGGCAAGTTGTTTTGAGACTGGCTGATAGTACAGAATCTTTTGGCTGCTGAGGATTTTGGAGGGGTTTTTTCTTTGTTTTGGATTTTTGGTGGGTCTTGGTTGTTGATTTTTTTTTTTTTTTGAGAAATTAGAATAGTTTCTCAAAATATTAGTCCACAAGAATCATCTGTGCAATTTCACAGATAATAGCAGTGGGCACTACCCAAGCAAGAATCCAATTTGTAAAAGCGTTCACTTTATCAGACCACCTCAGAAGGATGCTCTGTGTAGTAACTACATGAGCCATTCATAATAAACGACCCTGAGGGAAAAGTGATTAATCATATTTCAGTTATTAGTCTAGCAAGGTGAAACACATTCCAGGGGAAGAAGATTGCCTTACTGATACATATTTAGAGGTATGAATTCAGGGACCAAAGCAAATGGGCAAAAAATCTAGAGGTATGCAACTTATTTCAAGAAAACCCTTTGTTAAAGAAAGGCTGTGGAGGCTTCTTTCTAAAGCACAGTCAAATAAACATTAAAAAAGAGTTATCTCTTCAGTTGATACGTGGACTGATATATGGTAGGTTGATATATGCAACTAGCATAGGATCACGTTAAACAGATGGCACATGAAACACTTCCTTTTTTTGCTCTGCTTTCCAAAGAAGGAAATATACACACAAGATATGCCGTGACATATTCTCACAGTCTGCTTTACATTTAGCTGTAACATTACATACTACTGTTTTCTTGAAACCGCATGCAATAAAACAGTCTTGGTCTCAAAGGTCTCCCCACCAAAGTTTCTAAGGTTTCAATTTGTTTCTGACTTTGGTGGTCAAAGTCAACTCAGATATCAGCAGATGCTGGAAAGGGCATTAATCCTTCCCAGCAGCCTTTTGCAGTGGTTCATCACCACTCATCTTGTACAATGGAAGCATAACATGAAACACAAATCTTCTTGTGTATTTAAGTAATTAACAAGGCATACAATATCTGTCTGCAACCAGACCTAAATATTCGGTAGCATATAGCCACTGGAACTGTTCAGAACCAGATCTGAGATCCATGATAGTCAACTGACAGATTCACTGGGCACTGGATTTCCACCTGGTATTTCTGGCATTGTCACATAACACTTTTTTTTTTTCTTTTTTTTTTTTTTTTTAATATAAAGGAAGTGGTTGAGAGAAAAGAGTATTGATTTTGTTTCTAATCTAGCATAAGCACACTGAACAACTCGGATGGGCACTAATGCTCCATGATAATTTAAGTGTTATGGCAGAGGGGTTTAATCTTTTGTTGAGATGAGTTTCTGCCAAAGTTCCTATGAGCTTCTAAGAGAAGTCACATGCTAATTGTCCCTTCCAAGGGCTATGGAGTATCATTAAAGATGCATGACTGTAATAGATAATATACTGAATTAACAACCAGTTATTATAGCCAGTTATAATACAGATTTTTAAAAGTTTCCCACAAATATTTTTAACAATCTAAGGATTCCTCTAGCCTTTTTAACAAATGGACAGTTTATCATGGCCAGGTTTCGCAAATGATGATTCGGGACAGTTTATAAACTTTTATCAAAAAGACAGTATGACAATCTTTCCAGTCTCTGTTTCCTTACGATCAACCACTTCTGTCTGTGAGTTTCTGCCCTGAAGTTCTGAGATATTGAGATACTATATTTTGCTATTGTCTGTTGAATAACTCTATCTACATTCCCAACTCACTGAAACATAACGTGTTTGTTATTTTTAGCTTGTGCTTTTCTTGATGCATTATGATATTATTATTGTAATTATTAATCCTTTTATCATGTAACAGTAACAGCTGATAAATCAGTCCTGTTACCAGTCTGTAATTGTTACTCCCTAAAGTGACGCTTTTTACGTCTGATAAAAATCTTGTATTAAATTTTCTTCCTGTAAGATCCTTTAAATCATTAATTTCACTGATGAGTGCTGCAAATGACAGCAAATGTGAGAATTTTTCTGTTTTAATCCCAGTCATCAATCCCTTATCTGTAGGGCAGCTTTTCTGTTTTCAATGTGAGCCTGTTTAAAGGATTACAAATACACAGGATGAGAACTGACCGGATTTTTTTTTTCTTTTTGAATTAAAGCACTTCTGAATGCACACTGAGATAATGTTCTAAATTTCTAGCTTTGTAATTTCAATGAAAGTAACATATTGATTTTAGACAAAGACATTAACAAGGGAATTTTAAGATACTACTTACATTATTTTGGTCAGCATAACTTAAAAAAAAGATTAACAATGTTACAAATAATACATATTGAAAGGTATTGGAAACAGAACTAAGATAAAGCTAAGGGACATCAAAACAGCCATTTAAACATCAAATTCAAACTTCTTGCCTTTGCTTTCAAGGTCTTTCATAGCTTATTCAGCTTACTAAAAAGAGGGTTGAAAGGTGACCTAATCACTCTGTTGAAGTCCATTATGAAGTATTATTTGAAGTATTATTATTATTAATATTAATAGCTATTTAGGTGAAGTTCTGCTTGAAAAATCTGTAACAAACACATTCCTGAAGGTAGAAGCTGGAAACGTAGAATGTTAGGTATTTTACCTCCGTAAAGCAAAGTTTTGGGGAATGAGAGAATTAAAACACTTAATATCTAACCGAGTTAACTTGAGATGGTTCTATGAGATGAGAGATGGAAGATCTCATGCTTGGATATTAAGAATTTTTTTTTTTTGAAGAAAAGGTTTTAAAACATTGAAACAGATTGCCACGGGAGGTGGTGGAGTCATAGTTCCTGTAATTATTCAAAAACCATGAAGATATGGCAATTGAGGACATGGTTTAATGCTGAAGGTGGCACTAGTTAGACAGTTGGACTTGGTGATCTTAAAGGTCTTTTCCAACCTTACTGATTCTGTGATTCTATTTTTTTCTACAAAAAGGCAAATGCTGCACTCAACCTCAACAGAGGTTGAAAAGACAATACAAGGAACTACAAACTAGTCAGCCTTACCCCAGGCCTTGGAAAAACCATGGAGGTGAGTCTTTCTGGAACAAATTTCAGTTTACATGAAGGAGGAGGTGGTTGGGAGCAATCAGCATGGATTTGTCAAGGACAGCTCAGAGCTAACCCAACGATTTCCTTCTATGACAAAAATAGCTGGATCTCTGGATGAGGAGAAAGCACTAGCTGTCATCTACTTTGTCTTCAACAAGGCTTTTGGCCCTGTCTCCCTCCTTGGAGACTTCCAAGATTCTTTATAAGTGACCTAGTTTGAATTCAGGTTTAATCAATCTTTGAAGAGGAGATTGTACTAGAGACCTCCCGAGCTCCCTTTCAGCCTGAAGGACTTCTGTGATCCCCAGTAGGATCTTGTTCCAAAAAAGCACCGAGATCTAACATGTTCTGAATCACGCTTTTTCAATGCCTGTAAAGGCAGTTATACGGTCTTAATTTATGGGAGTTCAGTGTAGGCCCTAAAATTAGACAGGATTTACCCAGGCAAATTGAGGTAATGTGGTTAACCTCTTTTTGGAGTCCCTAAGAATGGATTAGAGTACAGCATGCTTTTCTCCATAGACTAGTAAATCTTCTATAGTTTATGAGGGATTTTATGTCACTAGACAGTTTATGTCACTAAAGAGTGTTGAGTGCTCATTCTGGACTTTGCAAAAAGAAAGACTTACAAATAAGCCACTGGGGAAAAAAAAAATCTCTTTTGCAGATTTATTTCCATGTTAGAAGTGTAACAATATGTACCAAACAATTTTAAGCACAGGTAAAATACAAATGATTATTACTGGGATTATATTTGTGGCTCTTTTAAGCAGATATGAAAGAAGTTATGGAGAGAACACCATGAAAAACCCCCACACAAATCTCGTCATCAAAATGTCTTGTGGGGCTATCATTTTAATTTAGCTTTGTTCTTTCATAACACAGGACAATCATAGCAAATTAGGATTTGTCATCACAAACACTGTGTGAGCTGCACCACAATTACCTTGTTCCATGAGCATCACAAGGCTCATTGGTGCCTTAGGCAACGTACCTCTTGCAGTGTCATTGTGCCTTATCATAAATGATACTCATTAACAGAGCATGTATAATGTTGACTTGCAGATGATTTTAAATTTTATTTAAAACCTTATTGTGTGGAAGCCTACCTTCTGATGGATATCCAAAGTCTATCCATATTAAACTGTTTATTTTTCAGTTTGTGATTGTTCCTAACTTTGTTGCCTTACAACTCCTTCCCCAATGTATTAGAGGCATAAGTCATTAAGAGTTCTGGTTGTGCAACTGTAGCAGCAGTAGCTGGGACTAGGACTCAGGAGTTTTGAGTATGTTCTAGTCTTTATCCTATTAATATCAGGCCAGTCATTTTGTCTTTATGTTCCCACTGGTCCTCTCCTGTGGAGAATTTGTTACACAATGAGATACTAAGATCCTAAATTCAAGTAGGACTTCTGTAATACAATGTTCTGTACTCCTAATCTAGGTTTTCTAAACAATCTGCTGAGGGACAAAATAAGCAAAGGACAAACACTCATACAAAAAACAACTCACCCCGAAAAACACCCCAAGAAACAAGCAAGATTTCCAAGTATAAGAATTTATTTACTGTAAAGGGTTGTCTTATCTTGGCAATGTAGATATTTTGATCAACTTCAGAATAGATTAGACAAAAACTGTATAGGTTCTCTGGAACATAATGTACATGATGACTTCTGAATACAGAACTGCATCTTGATTTTTAATGTTCTCTGAATTGTTTTCCTGGTATAATGTTACATTCCCATTTCAAGTTAAATATATATGTAGCAAACAGGACAGTTTACTTAGCTGCTCCATAGAATATTACTGGACTATATCCTAAATCTATAAATATTATTTATAGTTACAATTTAAGTTATTTACAGGAAAGAAAGGCATTTTTAAAATGAACTGGGCACTCAATTTTTTTCAAATAGGAATAGATTTTGGACAGCTCTCAACCACACAGGCTGATATTCAGCCAGCAAAATTTACTGATTTCACAATATTTATAGGGACCAGAGTCGTCTTTCAAAATCCCCAATTTTTCAGATTGGATAGAAAAGCAGAAAATACGGATTATTTGAGAACCTTTACAAAGGCAGAGAAAACCCAATTTAGATTTCAGGAGCATTTACCTCAAATATTCACTATCTACCATGTCAAACTGAGGGGCAAAGGACCTATCTTGGGCCCTTTATGATGACTTCAGTCCTAGCAAGCTGGGACTGAGACACTATCTAAGAGAGCTCCACCCCAAAGACTATTATCTTAATGGGCTTTGCATCTACAACAGTCCTTGCTTCTCTAAATTTAGTGTAATAAGTACACCAATTAAATTCATATTATATCTTTTACTAAATATATTATTTCACTTTGCACTGTGAGTACTTTTTCATGTATATTGATCGATAGAATTGTGTGCTATTGCTTGCCATGGGTAAGACAGCATTTGTCAGCTACACTTTTTAGATCAGACACTGCTAACAACTACTCTTCTTACTACTTGTGTTTGTGGATGTAACAAAGAAGCAACAGGATAAAAAATCTATTTTGTCTGCTAACATGGATTTACAAATGTACACACACAGCACTCAACCTGTCTCTTTTCTGATTTATAATGTTATTTTCCTTCTTGAATGTACTGTGCAGAATACACAACTGCTTTATAAAGTCATCTTGATTATCAGAAAGTTGTGTGTTATAACATTAACCTTATACTTCTTCAATGTTGCTTTTTTATCAGATTGAAATAATATGTTTGACTATCATCCCTAATCTAGTTTTGATCACCCACTACTCCTTCTCACAAGTGCTTGCAGATGTATCAGAAAATCACTTCATTCCATTTAAAAATAGAATCTCTGCATATATATATTATTTTAAGAAATAACACTTTTTCCTAGCAAAAGCTTGATGTAGTAACTACTGTAATGTCCAGGTTATAGAGAATGGGAGTAGAATCCACTGTGCTTATAAAGAAGGGTGGAGACAGATTCCACCTAGAGATGCACAGTGAAAGAGAAATGGGCAGTGTTAAGAAGCTTAACCACAGAAATTTCAACTATGAGGAAAAAAATAAAGCAGAATGAGAATGATGAAATACTGGAAAAGGTTTCCCAGATCAGAATAGTGTCTCCATCCCTGAAGATATGCAAAACTCACCTAAACAAAATTCTGAACAATCAAACATGTCCTTGAAGATAGTTTGAGCTGAATATAGCTTTGGAACACATGATCTCCAGAAGTTCCTGACTACCTAATTTTTTTTTAATTGGCTGTCCAAGTTTCTGTTTACTTGTTTGGGAATTAATTACTCTAAAAATTTATTATTTTCAATTTTTAGTAACGAAATTGCTCAATGCTTTCACTGATGGGACAAAAACCTAAATAATTGGTAATTATTGGTGAGGGATAGACTATGTATTTTAGTGGATAAAATAAGCTAAGAACAAACAGAAAGCTGGACCTGGATGGTCCAAGGTTAATACTGGAAAACTAGAACTTGACATAGTCAGAAAAGTAATTCCCTCTGTTTCTGAAAAATATCACAAAAGAATATAAAACCCCTGTCTCCCAGTAAAACCAGAGACAAATTGTAGTGTTTTCTTGATATGAAAATATTTCTATTACTTTAAACTATCAGTGATGTTCCAAAAACTATTGTTTTCCTCTTTTCAGCTTGCATGGGGTGAATTACTATAGTATGACATCAAAAATTACTTTGCAGAAGTTAAGCCATTTGAAGGAAACTGAATAACTGACCCTTTACACAAAATGAGGAAACAAAATACAATTCTTGAAAGTTAATCCATATTGAGATAATATACAAGTTTATCTACCAACATGAACTTATGAATACCTTAAAGAAGGTAATAATAAAGTTGATAATGTTGAAATAGAGAAAGTGAGAGAAGGAAAGTGTTCCTGAATATATTGATGTGCTTAAAAACAGGTGATCATCACGTCATGGTTTAGGAGCAGTTCTAAAAGAAAGAAGTATTCAGAATCATGTTATTTATCTGACTGTCAGTGATGAGGGAGAGACAACTCCAGTAAACAACTCACATCAGTAGTAAAATGAATTGCCCTCTGGAGGTGGTTCTCTACTAAGCTAAGTAGCTAAAACTGGCTAAAAGCTTACTTCTCACTTAGGATTTCTATCTTAGTTGAAATGAATCCAGGCTTAACTTATCATATGAAATTTTGCATTTTCTGCACCAAGACCTGAAACGAGCAGTTGCATAAAGAAACTCAACAAATACTAATGGGATAAAAGCTGAAATGGTTACCTGATTATGGAAAAATTATTGGCAGAGACGTAGAATATTATTAAACAAAATTATACCATTAAAACCATTTGAGTAGAGTTACAACAGAAATGTTTGACACAGCAAGGGCTAAACCCAGGATCTGATCCTTTATCTAAGTCCATACGTATGGGTACATCTCCATCAGTTAATTCAGTGGATCAAGGGCCATTCTCCACTACTGAGACCAAATCCCACAGCACATTTCTCCACGCAGTTGAGTTATTTGCAGTACTAAAATAGGATAATTTCTACCATTCTGCCAGATTAGAGCAGCCTGTGATATTCTTCAGACTATAGTGGACAATTGTTGGGAGCACACAATGCATGACAAAGCATATGACGCATAGGTCCTTTCTAGGCCCTTTCTAGCTTAGTAACAGAAATGGATCATAAAATTGATTTTGACAGGGAGAGGTTTAGAGTTTGGATAGTGTTCTGCTACAGGTTTCTCTAAATCATCCTAGATAAAAACAATGTTAAGGGAGATGAGCTGTGGCATCTAGTTTTGGACATCTCCTTAATCAGATCCTAAATGTTGTTCAACAGTATTAAGGCTAAGTGTCCTTACATAAACATCACTTTCTCAAAGGAACTTTCTTATTCTGGTTCTTATTTTGGTAATATTTCTGTTCCTTCCTAAACTAATTTGTAAGTTGTTTTCCAGTGGAATAGCTTCCTCATATGAAAGTATTGCAGCTTCAGTGGAACCCAGTACCTGCCTATAAAGCAAAGGTAAACACAGTGTAGTCTGGAGAGGCAGAGAGAAAGCCAATAATGCTGTAGTATTCACTGCTTGATTTGATTTCTGGTCAGTGGTGTGATTTCCCCAAAATGAACTGTGACATTTCCTACAGCTGCTTCCTCTGCATAGAAAATAAGATTCTGCTAACCTGGGACTGCCACAAGGGAAAATGTTTACCTGCTTTAGCTCTATACATAAAGTAAGAAAAAAAATCAATCTAACTAAGTGATTCAGTTCAATCATAATGATTCTCTTTTAGAAAAAGAGAAAGACTACATGTTTAAAATAAGGTGGTGAGGATCCATACTTTTTATCATTCAATAATTTCATATAAACATAATCTTTTCTCAAGATGAATTTAAAATTATGATCCTATTTTGTACACATGCTAAACTTAATAGGAAAAAAGGTTAAAATGAGCATCTTCCTGATGACATTTCTGTGTGTTTTAGTAGAGCCATCTGTGTCACTTTCCTTTTCACCCTAGTTTATTTTTCAACATTCATATAATTTTATTCCTTTGATTTGGTTGACTGGCTTAATCCATCATTTCAGTAGGAAAAGAATTGAATAAAAGGTGAATAAAACAATATAAGTTTAAAATAGAAATGATCCCCAATTGAGACAATTTCATATAAGTAGATCTAATTTTTTCTTTTATATAACATGTTCCTCTGTTTTGTTTCTATGACATTCAGTTATTATAGAGCACATTTTTCACAGCAAAGGCCCATAACGCTATTTAACGCAAATATTTTCTTAAGAATCCATAAGCAAGCTGATTTGATGGTCTCTCTTTTGAATTAATGTCTTGAAATGACAGATATCTCAAGTTATAAGTGCAGAAAACAGCTTAAAATTACTAATTTTTTACCCTGGAATAGTAACACAGTGTTTTTTATTAACCTACAGAAACAACTTGGATCACATGTGTGTGGTTTCTCACTTATTATTAAGTATATTAATTACTAGGCTTATTAAAAATAGTTTCTGTTAAATAATAAGATATCAAATCGATGTTCTTTATTTTTCATTACATCAACATAGAAAAATACAGTAAAAATTATATAGAGATAAATGTCTAAATCCTTCAGTACCAGCTCCAGCTTTACATTGACTGGGGTGGAAGAGAACCTGATCCTGAAAAACAATCTGACACCTTCACAACATCTCTAAAATACATCATATTTGAAATTCTGTGTACGTACCAAGTGTTGACACCACATATATTTCTGCCAGCACAGAGTATGAGTTTTAGGAATGACGGATGAACTGCAGCACTGAGAGAAGTTATTCAGCCTCATCTCCAACATGCTCAGAGACATGTTCAATTGACTTAAAACCGAGGAAGAAAGTAAAAGCTAAATCTCTTTCCTCCAGCATGGACACCCTTTTGCAATGGGAAAGATTTGTTTTTGAAACTCTGATTGAATGTTCTGCTGGAATTGCAATGAATCAAATCAATGCTTGAATTAAACCACATGTTATGATGGCCTTAAAAGAACAATCCAAGAAAATCAAATATTTAACCGAAACAATTTGGAAATATTAAACTAGAATAACTATAATATTAAAGCAAAAGAACTTACCAATCTCTCAGTAATATTTTCATTCCAGTCTTAACAGTGATCGGAGCCTGGGGGAAAGAGGAAGCAGAGATTCATCTCAGTTGCTTTATGCAGCAAGGTAGGAGTCAGAGGAGGGTGCTTGTGAATCAGATGCTTCAGGTCAGTTGACTCACCTTCAGCACATCAGTGCAGCTTCCCAAGTCCTCTGTGATGACACAGATTTACATGAGAAGGGCATCTGAGAGTAAGTATTAGTGCAGAAACTCATGTTTTTGTAGTCTTATATTTCCTTTAGGTGCCATTATGATATATAAACTGTAATTTAATAAATTATTAAAAACTGCATAAAATTAGATTTGTTATATTTCGTTTAGATATCATAATGGCAATTGACTAATTTCCTAAAATCACAAGACATGTGGGGCAAGTCAGATATCTTGAATCAAGTTCTACTCTTTGGCTTTTATTTATCAAGTAAATTGAACAAAATTATATTAGACGAAGCAAGACTTTTATGGTTTTATTGTTGTGGTTTAACCTGACAAGCAGCTTAATACCATTCACTCATTCACTTTACAATGGGATGGGGGACAGAATCAGAACAAAAAAGTAAAATACATGAGTTAAGATAAAGACAGTTTATTATGACAGAAAATGAAGGTATGAAAGGAGTAAGAGGAGGAAGATGAGTAAGGAGAATAAGAAGAAGGAGAAGGAGAAGAAGAAGAAACAGAAGAAGGAGAAGCAGAAGCAGAAGAAGAAGAAGAAGAAGAAGAAGAAGAAGAAGAAGAAGAAGAAGAAGAAGAAGAAGAAGAAGAAGAAAGTGATGCACCATGCAATTGCTCACAGTACAACAACCAATGCTCAACCAGTTCCCAAGCAGTGACCCCCAACCAGCTTTGCCTCCACTTTATATGTTGAGCATGACATCATATAGTATGGAATATCCCTTGATGTCAGTTGTCCTGGCTTTTTCACCTCCCAGCTCTTTGTGTACTCCTAATCTACTTGCTGGTGGGATGCAATGAGGAGCTGAAGAGTCCTTAACTACATCCTAGCAAAACCAAAAACATCAGTGTGTTATTATTTTTCTCATTTCAAATCTAAAACACAGTATTATACCAGCTACTAGGAAGAAAATTATCCTAGTCAAAACCAGGACACTTCTTCCATACCAGTGTGTAACAGGACTACCATGAACATAAAGACCAATTGTTCCTTGATGCCATACACTGAAACACGTTAGTATGTAAACAGAGAAATCCATATAAATCCTTACACACATATGTATATATTAATTTATATTCTATATGTATGTAATCAGTTACATATGGATATTGTTCATACATGTATATATATAAACACACATTATCCAATGTGAAGAAGCAACTCTAAAAAAAAAGAGGAAAAGATGCAATTTCTCATCTCAAGAGTAAATTAAACATTGGAAAATTTATTGAAAATGTACCATCTGAGTAGAAAAATTGCAGCACATTATTTAATTCTAAACTCAGAAATTAATTACAAAAAAGTAAATGACTTCAGAGGGTAAAAAAATGAAAGTCACTGAACTGATACAAAAAGTTTGCAAAAGAGTTTCCACTGACTAAAACAGCTGAACACACAAGTCCTCTTTTTGAGAATAATAAACTATAGGTTCGTTAGGAAAGAAATATATTATTACAGAGAGAATTTTGCCATAAATGAGGAGTGAGAACATATTAAAAAATGTTGTACCATATTTAGTGATAACAAAACACAAAATCTGGATGTTCACCTCTCTTCTGAAATATGGCATATTTGGTTACAATTAAATTCTGACCAATAAAAGTAAATATTTATAGTAACAGAGTAAGACATTCCTGGCCTATGGGATATATCCAAAGGTACTGGGTCTTTTCTCTCCTTCATGTCTCTGTAGTCATTGCCCAACTCTCCACAAAACTATGGAGAGTTAGGTAATTCTATTAATAAGAAAATTAATCATGACAAATATAAAAATAAGATCACATGAGTTTGGTAGATACTAGCGCATTAGTAGTACACAGACACTGAAGACAGAATCAAGCTATTTCTGTTTTGTCAGATGATCTTCTATTCAAAAACTGATCAGCTTAATCAAAATGGATGTGTCAGACAAGAAATTGTCTGAGCTAAACTCAATATGGCTTTAGGCTGCACTGAAATATTTAAATTAACTGAAGGAAAATAAATGAAGCCAGTGAAGATGTTAAATGTCATTAGACTAAAATGCCAATTATTTGTAAACACAATGACCAAATGAGCTTCTTCAGACCCATTTTTTCAGATTATAAAGGCTGTTACATGAGAAGATAAAATGTTCTATATACAGGGGTTTAAAAAACTGTCACTAAAACCATTATGATACTTTAAATAGTGACAACAGTAAAAAATGGCACTCCACAGAATGTAATCTCAGATCTGTTTTCCTGTAATACCACACACTGCATCAGGCTTGTATTCCTTGTAAGGGGCTTAATACTTCATCTGAAGAAATCCCACTCAGTTTCCTTCACAAGCAGATAATGACAGGAAGTATTCCTAACAGCATTAGTCATTCACAAACACTGTTAACTACTATGGGATTTTATTCCAACATCATTTTATGCTTCTGCGGTTCAGAACTTTAAAGAATTAGATTGTGTTCCCAGTAGGAGGCTCTATGTGATAAGAAGGTCAAATAAGTACCTACTTAAACTGTCTGTTTTCAAGCTTTTTACAAATTCTTTCCTTCAAACAAACTGATCACATCATAAAAACAAGCAGATAAGCATAATGAATCCATGTAAATAATGTTGTTTTCTGGATCCTTATCAAGCTTAGAGCTAAATTTTGATTAATTATTACTAGTGATAGCTTGTTCTTATGAGGATCAGAGACACCAAATTTTAGGACATCAGTGTGAGGAGATTTTTATGTTGCTGTTAGTTTATTCCTACTACTCATTATGGTCTGATTCTAAAAAGCTGCTCTGAAGTTTCATCTGGTTGTGAATGTGTCAAATATATAATTAATATATGGTTATAATTAATCTGAATTTTTCTGTAACTCACGCCAAGCAATTCTCTCAATTTTTACCTTCACTACAAAGCTATTTACAATGAAAACTGCTCTTTATTTTCAGCGTGGCTAATCACACACTGGCAGTAAGGGTGTAGGAAAAGCATCAAACCAAGGGAAGAACCATGTAATACAACAGAACAGCTCTGATTGGAGATGTGAAAGGCAGATAAGAAATAAATTGTAGAAATAAAGAAAAATAAATGGTTCTGATGAATCTATTGCCCTCTACAACTGCCTGAAAGAGTGTTGCGTCAAGATGGGAGTCAGCCTCTTCTCCTAAGCAATTAGTGATAGGACGGGGGGAAATGGCCTGAAGTTGCACCAGGGGAAGTTCAGGTTAGATACTGGAGAAAATTTCTTCACTAAAAGAGAGGTCAAGGATTAGAACAGTGTGCCCAGGGCAGTGGTGAAAGTGTTCAAAGAAGGAGTAGATGTGGCACTTCAAAATATGATTTAATGGGTATGGTGATATTTGGTTGAAGGTTGGATTTTATCTTGGTGGTCTTTTTGAAACCTAATTATTCAATGATTCTATGCCAGATGATCTATATTGTGGAATATTTCCCAAAAGACATCAGACCAGCCATACGGAGTGCTCAAAAATAGGGCAGAAAAAAACCATACAAGTTTTTATGGAACAGTGATGTTGTCCAAGAAGCAACCTAAATGTCTGAAGAGTGTTTTCTGTCTCTGAATCTTTTGAATTACTATGAACATAATTAAGGAAAAAATATAGAAATTCTTTTGACTGGCAAATTAGCTCCCACTGTCAGATCATAGAGTCTGCCTTTAAGTGAGTGTACAGTAAGGAAAGGGTGGTTTCTGAAGTACCTCTTGATTATTACTATAATTAAATGTCACTCAGAGCAAAGAAGATGTGCATTCCCACCATTTTGCATTACATTCTGCATTCTCACATTTAACTGACAGTAGTAATTTTTATTCTGTCTATTTATATATATAAGCTTTACTGAGACATTCAAGACAAACTTGGCCACCTCTTTTATGCTATTCTGCAAGAAGGACAAACATGGATGTTTCACCTAGAATTATAGAAAACATGTTCTTCCCCTAAATTTACAGTTATTAAAATAGTCTTTATTAAAGTCAAATAAGATTTAAGTTGCATATTAATGACACATAATTTGCTTAGATAGAATATTAACCACATAAAAAATGTGTTATGGAGGAGCCGAAAATAGAGGATGTTGCACTTGACCTGTTGCAATGATGAGGAAATGGCCAGCTGCCTGGAGTGAGCTCATTGAAGATAATAAATCACAAAGGACATTTTGGTGAAGTCTGCCATGGGCAAGAGAGTCTGTTGAAAGGGCAGGAGTACAACAACAACCCCAGATGATGTGTCAGAATCATAAGCTCTGATACTAGTTCTGCTTCAAAATCTTCAAAATTATTGTTACCCCAGCACCACAACATAAGTTAATTAGCCATACATAAGAAACATTTTTGTTGAGAAAGCAGGGGGTTACAGTTAGAATATGCTATATTTCAGTTTTCTGACACACCCTTGAATCAGTCTCCTTGTGCATACATACTATGAAAGTCTTGAGTTACAACTACCTGAACTTCATCCAGTTCACAGACAAACAAGGGTAAGAAATTGCAATTATTTTTACATAGGCTTTTCTTTTCTGCATAAACTGATTATTGATGTTTCCAGGCCACTATTGGATTAATAGAATCATAAATCCAGTCTGCTGTGAAGACATAAGGGTAGAGGATCTGTTCATCCAATTATTTTGAAATTCCAAGAAATTTTGGTGATGTTGGGAAATCTCTAAGTAGTCATTCACTTTTAGAACTATGAAATTCAGAGACTATCCACTTGCAATTGGAAGACCATGGGACTGGGATTTTTTTATCTACATTTAGTTATAGAAAACTTAGGCTCTTAGTCTAAATTAGGTTTCTAATTTTTTTCTATAAGCGACGGAGAGAGACAACCAATTCCAGATTCATTCAATCCTAAAATAGACTACTAAGATAAATGAGGGACTGTCTGAGCAATCCTGTCTCACTTAGCTGGCCTCATGACTGGCTTAGACAAGACCCCTAACATTTATATGGTTAATATGAAATGATTGATTCTACCTCAAAATACACAGATCTCACTTTTTGCCATGTTGTACCATGTGTTTGTAAGGGAATATTAAGTGTCTAGATGAAAATAAATTGCAGCAGGCCTTTTCATAAGGACAGTGCAATTGATGTGCTCATAAAACCATGAAGGAAAAGTAAGGAAGTCTTGGTCCATTCGTCAGCAAGGGACATGGATATTCCACTACAATAGTTATTTGGTTAGGATTAAGACTAAATAATCATCTCTGCTGAACAGAATAAGTAATTAGTACTAATCAGACAGTCAATGATCCTAAGCCTATTTTGCTCTCAGTGCTATAGAAGCACACATACATAAAACTAAAATGCAAATGTATCGATGCATAATGAGTAAAAAGAGTATTTCTGCATATTACTTCCAACATACATAAGTAACTGACAGCCCATTACTAGATAATTAGGAATAATGATCAACGATTTAACAAGAGACTCAGATTTCAGAGGGGGAAAAAAGTCTCTAACTGTGACTTTTGCTAAAAATTGCAATTGGTTTCCAAAGATACAGATCAAAAAGCATACAGATTAAATCAGGCTACTCATGTATAACCTCATTCCCATGCCACTAAGCTACTTCAGAGGACACTGAGGTTGGCAGTTGTGGTTGTTTCACCACCCAGTAGCTGTCAGGAGATACCAGTATAACCATAAGGACAGGCTTCCAACATCCAACACCCCTGAAGGTAATACATATACTTGTTTTCACTGCACCTGAGTACACCAAAACTTAGTTCTTAGATGCAAGAGATCCATATGCTGGCAATAACCAAAGTGGTATTTGAGAAACCTTTGGCATTCTTAGATTAATAGAATCATAAAAAGGTTTTGGGCTGGAAGGGACCTTAAAGATCCTCTAGTTTCAAGACCCCTGCCATGGGCAGGGACACCTTCCACTAGACCAGGTTGCTCAAAGCCCCATCCAGCCTGGCCTTGCACACTTCCATTAAATATCCATTTATAAGTAAAAGTGTGAGAATACATTTGACCACACCCAGATATTACATGAAATGGATTATGTGGCATAGACAGTGGGTTTTTTCAGTCTTTTCACATATCACAATTTTTGCTGTGATTAATTTAGTCAACAGCAGGTCTTGTTCATCAGATCAAAATATTAACCTAGAAACATCCCAGCCAGAAAAGTTCAAAAGAATGAAATGATGTAAAGTATGTTATTTGCATTTACTAATACAAGGATAATGTATTTTAAACTTAGGATTTTTGAAGACTACAGCAAGAATAATGAAATTCAAAATGAAAATCAACTCTCCACAGCAGGTATGATAAAATATCTGATTTGATTTCTTCTGTTCAGCATCTATGAACTTATAAAGGATAGCTTGTATAAACAACAGAATGGAGGAAAAAGGTAAAATAAGATGCTGAGACCTACTGCCAGGGAACAGCACCTGGCACAAAACAAGATTCTAAGAACACAGAAATTCAAATTTTCTTAAATCTTCAAGTTGTATCTGATCAAATCTCACTTAAAGCTTTGTTTACAGGTTGGTATGCAAATATTTGTAGACATGGAATTTCCAAGCAGAGATTCCCTTCCCCTTCTCCACTAAACTGGTGAGTGGGATGACATTGTCTCCCTTCCAGTGTGGCTGACAATGGAGTGGTAACAACTCTCACTTGACACAGAGAAGATGTAAAAGCTACTTCTACCTTGTGCTATGATGCATACAGTGAGATTTATCTCACTTTGCTTTTGATGCCCTTAGAAAAGACACCTGCATTGGGGATAATCACTTAAGCCTCCAACACTAGCACTGGCAAGAAACAGGCACTTTCAGAGCTTAACTACCTAATCCTTATATAGACATTTCTCACCTTGTGCTTATGCAAATCTGTTCTAACTTTTATTTGGAATCTCTCTACCACTTTTCCCAGTCTGAAGAATAGCTGCATTGCCTGCAAGGCAGCAGACACAAATAGATGTGGACAGGAAAAACTTGCTACTGTCTGACACATATTTTTTATTTCCCCAGGGGAAAAAAATAAAAAAGGTATTTTGAAACCTCTAATTCAGTAAGCAGCTATGATCGTACATAATGCACTTCTATGGTTTATGTGATAACTTCTTCAGCAAAAATAATTATCATCATCAAAAAACATTTTAAAAGACTTGAAATGAGCTTGACATTGATTTCCTGTCCTTTTACTGGTTGTTTCATTAGAGTTTTTGTTGTTTCATGCACTAAATCTGTTTTTCTGCCTTGAAGCAGTGATGTTATCTTGCCAATGGAAGTGTTTCTTACACCTTTTTCCTTCCTCTGTTGCTATCATGCAAGGAAAAGATACAAATAGCTGAAAAAGAAAATATTTACTCAGCAGTAAGTCCTGGTTCATGTAGTGTTTTTTTTTCCCTGATTAATTCTCCCACCTAGGAATTTCTGGAGGTTGCATCTTATGCCTTTATAAACTTTTAAGTAGATGTCTTTGCAGTTTGATTATTTGGTGTTTTTTGGTTTGTTTTTTTCTGATTGTTTTCAGTATACATTTAATTAATATTTTTATGCTTTTCACATGGACTTGCCAGTGCTGGGTGCACAATGTCCTTGTTTCCAGGAGTGGGTAACTCAATGTAGGGTCCTGAGGATCCCAAGTTTGTCTGACTTTGTAAGCTCTTATGCATCTCAGGAGTCTTCTTATTTTATGTTAAAAAAAGAAAACAATTGGTCCCTTTTGATATTTTCCTCACACCATAAAATTATATACCCATCTTTTTCTGTCTATAAGAGGGTTATTTATTGTTAATGGCCTAATTGTCCTCCTGGTCTGTTTTTTTTTGCTGAATAGTCTGTACAAAACCAGTTTAAGGACAGAAGACAAAACTTTTCACCCTGAATACTTGTCAGTCTTCTAAGAAAGAGCAGGGGAAGAACTGGAGAGAACATGAGACCTCAGGCGTGTTTCATTTCAGATCCACTGAAGCATAGAAAGACGTGAACTTGCTTGAAACAGGCTGTCTCAGATACCACCAGTACCCAGAGAAGACCATGGGCTGATTTTTCTCTATTGATAATGAAATTAAATTAATTCATGTGTTGCTCACTGCTTCCTTGGTGTAACTGTTTTCAGTATGCAGCATTGGAACACTGACCAAGCTTATGCCAAAGGAAAATCACATCTGTCCCAGCACAACCAGGAACAAAACCTCATGCTGCATCCCATTTCTTTAGTGTGAATGTTCAAAAGGAACTGTCAAGCTGCAGGGATCTGAAGAAGAAATTAAATTAATGTGTGAAAAAATTGCCTTTATGATTAGGGTTCTCTAGAGCCTGACTCTTCAGCAAGGTCCGTGCCATGGTTCCCCCTTTACAGGATCCAAGCCAAGACAGTGAGTGCTTTCATCAGGAGAAACACAGGTGTATCATGAATTCATACTCAAAGTACCCATCTGCCATACAGCTGTTTAAAATTACAAAACCCAGGAGAAATTCAGGCAGCTTTTGTCAATTTTTAGTGTTGNAACAGGCTGTCTCAGATACCACCAGTACCCAGAGAAGACCATGGGCTGATTTTTCTCTATTGATAATGAAATTAAATTAATTCATGTGTTGCTCACTGCTTCCTTGGTGTAACAGTTTTCAGTATGTAAGCTACGGACAGGTATTGATATGCAGCATTGCAACACTGACCAAGCTCATGCCAAAGGAAAATCACATCTGTCCCAGCACAACCAGGAACAAAACCTCATGCTGCATCCCATTTCTTTAGTGTGAATGTTCAAAAGGAACTGTCAAGCTGCAGGGATCTGAAGAAGAAATTAAATTAATGTGTGAAAAAATTGCCTTTATGATTAGGGTTCTCTAGAGCCTGACTCTTCAGCAAGGTCCGTGCCATGGTTCCCCCTTTACAGGATCCAAGCCAAGACAGTGAGTGCTTTCATCAGGAGAAACACAGGTGTATCATGAATTCATACTCAAAGTACCCATCTGCCATACAGCTGTTTAAAATTACAAAACCCAGGAGAAATTCAGGCAGCTTTTGTCAATTTTTAGTGTTGTTTTTTTAAAAAAATAGTTGAAAGACTCTTTGGGCAGCTCCATAACTACACTCAACTGTTGAGTTCTCTCTAGCTGCTGTAACTGATAAACCTCTCTATTACCTCTGGATCTTTAGTTGTTAATTCTTGATTAACAAAAAATGAGGAGAAGAGAAATGTTGGGATTGGGTTCGAGCTCGAGACAAGCTTTGACCAGTTGAGGGACTGTGAAGCCAGAGTTTAGGAAAAGAAGCTGTTTGGCCCTCTGTGTATTTGCTGCTGCAGAGAAAAGCAGCAGCTGTGAGATAAGACAACTGAAGAGATTTGTAGCTTCCCTTAGCCAATTGTAACCCCCTCAGTTATCTTGAAGACTCACCCCTCACCATTCCTCTGTATCTTACCCTATCCCATCTCTAAGTTTTACATATACCACCCCTGTAACGCCCAGATTCTAGCCCTTTCTACAAGAGACCCTTTAAAAAGCTGTTCCTTTGTCTAATAAAGCAGTTCGCCCTTTTCCACCAACTCTGTGTGTGTGTGTGACTTCTTTTTGACCCGGGATAGTACCCTGCTTTTCCCCCCTGCTCATGGGAGCGGTCTCATAGAGACACAGCACAGGAGTTCCCGCGGACTCGAAGCTACCCTTGAACCCAAACCGGGTCAGAGAAATGTTTCCTATTTTAAGGTTAAAGTCAGTTTTATGTGTTTATAAAGTAAGCTATATAACACATTCAACATCTCTGATTATCTGTTCTCTCTCAGAAAACAGCCCCTACCTTATCAATACAGAGGCATAATGTACCTCTTTCACAATTTGTCTTTCAAGGGAATATTCAAACAATAAATGACTGTCCTAGAGGATTCATAAATTTTAAGACTGAAAGAGACCATTAAATCTAAATGTCACAGTTTCACACAGTAAACCCCATAAATTGTATTTAACTAAATTGTTGTAACAGAAAGGTCCTCATTTTTTATTTAAAACCAGTCAGACACAGAGAATGCAGCAATTATTTCAATGCAATTTTTTAGCACCCTATGGCAGCCACTTGTAAATATTTACAACTAAATTTCAAATCTACCTGCAGCATCATCTTCTATCTATGTTTCTTTTTATGTCTCTTGAGTACATTTCATTACCAAGCAAGCAAAAGTTTAGTGTGAAAACTGTAAGTAACTCTCCTGTCCCAAGTTCCACAAACACAATAAAAATGGTTTTACAGAAATGTCGATATTTTCCTATTTAATACTAAAAGTTATTACTAGTGTTGGGATTTTTTCCCCCGGAGTTGTTCAAAATTTCTCCTTTGTATTTTCAGTCTTGAGAAAACGAAATTTGATTATATTAGAGGATCCTGTAGAAAAACCACACAGGGGAGAATTCTTATGGTATTCCTGAAGCCTTACTAGCAGAACAAGTGGGATGTCCCTCTTTATCCCTTTGTACTCTCTATCACACCCTACCATTCACGTTTAGGAAAAAACCTTAAGATCCTTTTAAAATAATCTCGTTTACTTATGTAAAGTTGGTAGCCTATATTCTAATAATATTAATGTTTCCTCATTGATCATTCACAGTATTCACAAATAGAGCCCAGGGTCTATTTTTGAGAACAGTGATGTCCTGTGTTTCATCGTCTACCACAGGTGGTACTTGCTAAAAAGCCTTGTTCTAAATACTCAAGAAAACACTGATTTGTGTTACTTATATTTTGGAAGGATGGACAACAAGAAAATTAAGCAACTTGCCGACTTCACACTGAAGCAGGGCAAATCAGGGGGTTTTTTTTGTATTTTTCTGTCTCATTGTTGTAGCATTTGGGCAACCCTGGATGTACGTACAGACTGGGGAACGAGATGTTGGAAAGAAGTGCCGAGGCAAGGACCTGAGGGCCCTGGTCGATGGCAGGTTGAATATGAGTCAGCAGTGCTCTGGCAGCCAGGAGGGTCAACCATGATCTGGGGTACATCAGAAAAAGCATCGCCAGCTGATAGAGAGAGGGGATTGTCCCTTTCTGCTCTGCACTGGGGCAGCCTTACCTGGAACATTGTGTGCAGTTTTGGGTGCCACAATATAAGAAAGGTATTAAGCTGTTAGAGAGTACCCAAAGCAGGGCAACAAAGATGGTGAAAGGCCTTGAGGGAAAGCCGTATGAGGAGTGGCTGAGGACACTTTGTCTGTTCATCCTGGAGAAGAGGAGACTGAAGGGAGACCCCATTGCAGTCTACAACTTCCTTGTGAGGAGAAGTGGAGGTGCAGACACTGATCTCTTTTCTGTGGTGACCAGTGACAGTATGCAAGAGAAAGACCTGAAGTTGTGTCAGGGGAGTTTTAGGTTGAATATTAGACAGAAGTTCTCCACCCAGATGGAGTTTGGGTACTGGAACAGGTTCCCCGGAGAAGTGATCACAACACCAAGCCTGACAGAGTTCAGGAAGTGTTTGGACAATACTCTTGGGCACATGGTGTGTGCTCCTGTGCTCTTTTTGTGTGCTCTTGGGATGCTCCTGTGCAGAACCAATTGGACTTCATGATCCTTGTGGGTCCTTCCAACTCAGCAGATTCTGTGACTTTACAATCTTTAGCTATGATTATATATCTACACAGTTCATGTGCCTTGTCAAGATGTACAACTGTCCTAATTTTTACAGAGAGAGAAGAGCAAAAACGAGTGAAAGTCAGGACCAGTTGTCGGAACTGAAGCTACTTTATAAGTTGTGAATTTTCACAATGTTTCTATACTGACCTTAAGAAAACCATGTTCCTGAGCTGCTCTACAGTATTAGCTCTTGCTGGATGCAATATACCTCACAAGAGTGGAACAAATATCTTTTTAATTTGCTTTGCATTACACCCACTTTTAAAAAATATCACTAGTATAACAAATACTCTTTAGTTTCTTCATTTGTAGCTAAATTCATAAATCTCAGTAACTATAAATGTATCTCAAGGTCAGAGTTTCTACAATAACCCATTCATTTTGTTTTCCTTTCACTAAATCCATTATCTGAACAAATCATTAGGTGACCTTTTTAGTTACAGCAATTCAATAAAACTTACATTAGATGGAGTTTCAGGAACATTAGTCTAATGTGCTTTAAAAGATCACCTTCTCTGAGCAATATAATAAGTTTGTGTGAAAAGCATAAAGCATATAATATGTAATAAAATCCAGCCTTTAATGAACCATCTAGAAAAACTGACTCATGTTGTAATTCAATGGAAACTCTCCCTTAATTAATGAATAAGAAGCCACCAGTAACCACTGGATGTAACTTTTGATTATAGATTCAGCTTGTTTTTCCTTTTTAAATGTATGCTCCTTATTTATACTGCTCAAGAAATTACAGTTTAAATGACCTTGGTTACAGAAGTAATACGCTATGAAAAGCCATACTTAAAACTAATTAAAAAAGGATCTCTGATTATTAGTTAGTACCAACTGCACTAAGATGCTGCTTAATTTTGCAAAGTGGTAGTCAGTCAGGATTGTAAATTTAATATACTGTCTTAGATGTTTGATGGATTATGGTTTTATTCACCAGATAAAAAACTAAAAATACCTTGAGGCCAGGAAGATAAACAATAATAAAACACAGCACCAGCTATCAAGAATGAAATTTTTATCAGGGAAGATTGCACAGGCTCACTGAAATCCATGATTTCCATTAAAAATATAAGGCATTAATCTGATTCTCTTTACAGTTAAAACAGGAATAATCACGTGAAAAACCAGCTGAAATTCTCTTCATCTTGTGTTTCCAGACTGCTGTCAAGAGGTAAACTAGTTTAACTTTCATTTCTAATCAGTCTAGAGGGGCCTGTATGCAGAAAGAGAAGCAATAATAACTTTCCCCCAGTTCAGCAATCAGTCATTTTTTCTGAAGAGATATGCACACAGAAACATGAACCAATTGAGTAAAGGTCAGGACACATCAAAATATTAAACTAAATAAGCTCCTTTTGTTACTGGGTTTTTTTGAAGAGACTTGCATTCATTCAGTCTATGAGCATTTTATTTAGCTCAGCATATTTTCAAGTACTTGTGTGCCTGTCACCCACTGAACCAACTGGACACCTATAAACTTTTCAAGATCTTGCTCATCCACAGAAGAACAGCAGTAATTAATTCCTTTTCCCAATCAGTACTTCTATTACTGACTTCAGATAGATACGAGAATATCCACACAATTATAGAATATGTATGAGAATTGTTTTATAATTTACAAATTGGATGTGCCATCCCTGGAAATATTCAAATCCAGTTGGACGGGGCTTTGAGCAACCTGGTCTAGTGGAAGATGTCCCTGCCCATGGCTTGGGGGTTGGAAATAGAGGATCTTTAATGTCCATCCCAACCCTAACCATCCTGGGATTCTTTGATTCTGTGAAATGAAAGCAACTTTTAATTGCAATATTAGAATTCATTTAATAGTACTATTCAGCAATAGATAGATGATATGTGAAGAAATAGTCCAAACTAAATACCCACTTTATTTTTCAGGTTGCACCTTTAGTTTAGTAGGTTTATTAAATCACACAATAAATGTAGGGTTAGCACAGGATCAGATTGCTTCCAAAATTAGATGACAATTACGTAATTTATATCATCTCCTATAGGCTATTTTCAAATTACCAAACAATGCAGTTAGACAGCAATGTTATATCCCTTTGATTACCCTATCAGTAACTTCACAGCAGTTCTCTACTTGATTTTTGTATGTGTATCTATTTGAAATCTTAAGAATAAAGAGTATGGGGCTTCTTATGCTTGGGATTGATAAGCAAAGTCAAAGAATCACGTAGTTTACTTTCCTTTCTCTTTCTGTTATCAGTAACTATTAATTAAAATAAAATAAAATATATATATTAAAAAAAAAGGTGTTATGAGTGCTCCATTTTCAGTTAGAGATCTAGTTCATAATCCTTTATCTTCCTAAACAAACTTTGATGTATGGCTTCTCAGATGTCCTTTCATGTAACTCTTTCTCCTCTAGATATCGTGCCTTTCTTTAAGGTTTATTTGTTTTTTTATGCAAATTATCAAGATATGTGAAATGATCTGTTATNATTAATTAAAATAAAATAAAATATATATATTAAAAAAAAAGGTGTTATGAGTGCTCCATTTTCAGTTAGAGATCTAGTTCATAATCCTTTATCTTCCTAAACAAACTTTGATGTATGGCTTCTCAGATGTCCTTTCATGTAACTCTTTCTCCTCTAGATATCGTGCCTTTCTTTTAGGTTTATTTGTTATTTTTATGCAAATTATCAAGATATGTGAAATGATCTGTTATTTTTACCTTACTATTCTGTAAAATTTAAGGGATTTATATAAGTTGATGACTAAAGAACTGTTTAAATTATGCTATATAGCATGTTGATAGAGATCAGCCAGTGATCTATGATTATTTTTCTTAAGTGAAAGATTACCAATCCACACATGTAATCCAAACAACTTTGCTTTATCAGCTGATTTTTCCCAGATCATAGACAACCGAGCATAAGATTAATTTTCAATGTCATATCATCTAAGCTATCTCTGCTTTTCATTAATTTCTAAAATATTAATATAACTTCATATCTATCTTTTTTCATTCTAATAGAGAATTAATACATCATAGCCAAAAAATATGCATGGGGTTTTTCCCTCTTAGTTACTAATAATACCAGTTTCAATTGGAAAAATAGTGGTCCACTTTAATGCTATAGTCCTCAAAGACTTTGCTATTGTTGATTCAAAATGTAAAGTGCTTGGCAATATAAAGGATGAAGCTGTGTTTACTAATTTTCTAGCTGGGAGGTTAAATAGGGAAGAATCAACTCCAAAACATATGTGAGCAGTCTGGCTTACCCAATTTTGTAAGTCCCCAAACAGCTGGTGTGGAGAAAACCTACTGTTGTGTGTTGTTGAGCCACTGATGGGGACGAGGAGAAACAAAGTCAGTAATAGTTTTTGAAAATCTCTCATGTAACTTTACGAAATAAAGCTCTTCAGGAAAAATCTCCACGTGGTCTAGCCTTTTACTAGAATGAAGGAAGACTAGAGGTTTTAACAGATGCCATAATTACTAACTATGCATATAGGCTGATGGAAATAAATTTCTGAAGCCCATGTTAATAAGTGAATAAGCTTTAGAGGGACTGAAAACACACTCCTTTATGGACATCAAAGAAAGAGAAAATCCTGGTATAATTGGCAAATAAAAAAGAAGCAGGAAGAGATGTTTGTGATGGATATGTAGGGAGAATACATATAATTTACAACTTTGAAAACAAACAAGGGGAGCTGAAGTCTTTTATATATATCAATTGTATATTAAGAGACAAGCACATGGAGGAAATAGGAGGCACCACAGTATTGTGATAGTCATTTGACTAAGCCGGTCAGGGTCAAGCCAGTATCAAAGGACAGTGCCTCTCTATCTAGCAGCATAGGGGGTTACTTTGAAAAAAAAGAGATCTTAACACATGCCAGTCTAATTCATGAGAAGGCATCCACTAAAGATCACTGCAGGGAAAGCCAGACCCCAAATGTTTTGAGCCATCTGTACTGCACTACACTGTCATAATGAAGACAAATACAGGCACGTTTTATGCACTGAGACCAATTGCATATCTGAATCACTAAGGGAAAAAAGTGGTGGTTGGGGAATTTTTTGGGTTTGTGTTTCTTTGGTGTTTTGTTGTTGGGCTGGCTGTTCCTTTCTTTTTTTTTAAAAAAAAAACAAACAACAAAACACACAACACCCCAAAATCAGCCCCAAAATAGCAATTTCACTTCTGTGATCTCCATTCCAAGCACTCTGGTTGAAGTTACACCACCCATATCAGAAGTGCAACTCCTGCAATTTATTTCCCAGCTAAACTCTCTACAGAAAATGCATTCTGTAGCATGAAGCAAAAAACCATTTTTTTATATAACACTCCATTAGATTAAACATTCTCCTTCTTTATGCTTGCCAAAAATTTTGATCTTCCTTCTTGCTTCTCTTCTGTCTTTCTCTCTAAGTGCTGCTCTTTACCTTCCTGTCCCACAGTTTGCTGTCCATGTACAATTTGATTATGATAATTCTTATGGTTCTCTTCATCTTTTGGACTATTCTAAAAGAATAACTATTGACAGCTATTTGTTGTCCAGATAAGTTAAGTTGTGGCTACCTCAACCCTGGAATTGTTCAAGGTTAGGTTGGATAGGACTTTGAGTACCCTCATCTAGTGGAAGGTGTCCCTGCCCATGGCAGGAACTACCTGATCTTTAAGGTCTTTTTCAACCCAAACTACTCTATGATTGTATGAATGAGTCCAAGTTCACTGTCATTAACTCACAATCTGTATATATGTCCAGAGACTGCCGATTTACACCTTCCCTATCTCCTGAGGTTTTCAGATAACAGAATGCAACAAGAAATCAGAGACAATATGCTTAGAGACTACTTTTCACACTCAAAAAATACATCATAGCTTTGCTCTTTGGTTATCCCTATTAGAAAACTATCTCTTATATTCATTTGCTCAAATAGAAATACCAAAGTTTCTAAGATGCCAGGACAGGACTGGCTATTTTGTTACTGACAGCACCTAAGTTCTTGTTTCTTAGCTTATAGCAGTATTTCCACCATTAGTAGTACTGATGGCAAAAGCAACCACAAAGCCTTTAATTCACAATTTTGAGAATGCTGTTTGAACAAGGTGTATCTGAATTGGGTAGAATAAGAGATTGACTTAGACTGGCAGGAAACTATGATGTCAATTATTCCACCCATTTCTGAAAGTTGAGCTAATTTCAGCTCTAGATGGAGTTTCTCAAGGCCTTTTCCATTTCAGTTCTGAATTATTTCCACAGCCAGAGATGTACAAACTCTGCAGGCAATTCTTCCTTCCTTCTTCCCTTGCTGTGATTTGTGTGTATTGCTTCTTATCCTTTTACTATGCCTGTCTCAAGAGCCTGGCAAAGTTTTCTCTCTGACCCTTCACTAGGTATTTGAAGACAGGGATAAAACTTTCCCTTTACCATCTGTTTTTCAGATTGAACACACCTGGTTCCCCCTCTCACTCCTTGTACACCTCATAGGCCAGCCCTCCAGCCAACTGGACTCACATCAGTTTGTCAATCTGTCTCTCATGCAGGACAGTGGCACCAGATGCAGCCTCACAAGTATCAAGCAGAGTAAAATAATAATTTTACAATAATTTTACAATAATCAGGTGGCTAAACATTTTTTAAAACAGACCACTATGGATTTATCTTTTATCATCAATGGCCCAACATGACTTTTATTCAAACCGTTGCCCACCAGAATTCCCAGGGCCTTTTACCAGACCACCCTTTTACCAGCTGTTCCACAGTCTGTATTGCTGTATGGGGTTAACTCCACCCCAGTTTCAGAACTTTGTATTCACTTTTGTTAAAGTTCACAAAGTTTCTGTCAGCCCATTCCTGAAGCTTGTCGAGATCCCTCTGAAGATTTGCTCTGCCTTCCCCCATATTAACTTTCCCCCCACATCCAATTTGATGTTGTCCATGAGTTTTCTGAGACTGGTTTCTGTCACACGGCCTATGTCACTGATGGTCAGTGAGAGACCAGTATCAGCCTCTGACACTTGTAATGGCCACCAGCAAGATTTTGAATCCCTAATCCCTTTATCCAACATACTTTTCATCACTTACCCATTTGCTCATCAGAAAATGCCTCTGGATTGTTACAGCTGATTTTTTTTACTATCATTGAGTTTTCTTGTTTTACATCTGAATTTCTACTTACGTTGGTTGTAACTCTGGCCTTTAACTCAAGTTTTAAATTTCTGACACAAATCTAAACACTTGTGTCTATATAAAATGTAAAAAAAGGATAAAGTTCCATTTGACTGATTGGCTCTTGAAGATATATTAGTGAAGAAACATTACTTTGTGTTTTTTTTCTTTCCCACTCCCTAATGATACTATATTATCCTTAAGAATTTCTGCAATATTCTTTGAAGCTCTAGCAATACCTTGTTTTCCTGTCTCATAATGATGACTTGCTCATTTTTTCATCAGGTTGTCTCATCCAGAGCAGAGCACGCATACTGCTTGTTTTAATTAAAGATAACTGCATTACAATACATTTTCTTCTGGTAACAAACAGTGCATCAACCTCTGACCTGGTGGCAGCACACCTGCCCCCAAAGGCAAGGGAAAGATAGGTGAGACACAGAGGGAGGAACAGTGTAAGTGCACAAAGAAAAATTATGGGTTTGGATAAACAAGGTCATGTTGAACATTTTGAGAAAGCTTTACATAAACAACCAGATATTAAAAATTTGATTAAAAAGATTCTGCATTACAGATATAACTTATCCAAAAAGACAAAGCTTTTCTTTTTCCTTTTGTCCTCCATCCAGAGAGTCTGTTTCTTGAATTGTAGCATGAAGGACATTAAATTATCAGTTAAAGATAACAGCCTGTATACTGAAAGTGTAGAAGAAATTTCTTTGAATGCTCTTTTATAGATGCCCATGCAAAATTTCAATGAACATGAGGGGATATACAAAGCTGCTGACTGGAAAAACAAAACAAAACAAAACAAAAACAAACTCAAAAGCAAACCCAAAACAGAAAATAAAATCTGACAAAGGATGTCTTTTGTAGGTCTGTATGTTATTTGCACTCCCCCACCGTCCCTCCATAGAGATTAGCCACACCAAACCACGCTGTTCAGAATCCCATGTATGCAAATCAGGAGGCAGAGATCTGATTTACACATTAAATCAGAAGAGAGTATTTTCAGCTTAAAATGGGGCTGTTCATTGTTGCATAAACCTGGGTTAAATCACAATTTTCACTGTAGTTAGCGACAAAATTCCTGTCTTTAACAACGGGTTCCCAAGTTAAAGACAGCTCTCCCTCACAGAAGGGGGGCACCATACCCCTCCTTCATAAATATTTCCTTTCCACATTTGAGTAGGAATCCTAAAATGACCTGGTGCAAGTAAAAATATTAATATTTTGCTTAGAGAAAACAAAACAAAATGGAACAAAAAAAATCCAAACAGAAACCTTCAATACCTGTTAGTTGCCGAAGTTTCACTTCACAAAGTATTGACAGAGAGAAACATGAACTGCTGAATACTTCATGGAATGGAGATACACACATACCAATGAAACGCAGTATTTTGCGAGTTAATCATGTCAGACAACCTTAATCAGTTCTTGACAACACACTTCTGACCTAAGCTCTTATTTTTTGCTAGACAGCAATAATTTTTCTGGGAATTTGTTTGTTCACTAAATGATCCTGTTGAAACACTGAAGTCAGCACTGTGAGTGCACCTGTGGCTGCCTTCTACCTTATCCCCTTTTGATTTGATTTTTTGATATTAGACTCTTCTCTAGATAAGTCTACAAGGGTTACTTCTTCAAATGCCATCTACTCCAATGGTGAGATCGAAGTTTCTGTTCATTAGTTGCTCTTTGGTATCTGTAGCATGTTTCTCTGCACTTTAGAGTTGCACAGTGAAGAAAACAAATATGGTTCTAGGGCAGTTGAAGGAGAAAGTCCCATATCTGTCACTGAGAAGGATGAAAAAGCAGGGGATTTGAGTTTAAAAGCCTGTTATGGACACTACTACTGTAGAACTCACCACAAATTATCACTTTAATGTTAACTTTCAGCAGAAAACAACAGGAGAAAAAGTTGATGAATATTAAGAGGATCATGATGGAAAAAGAGGACCATCATGGAAAACTTAAGAAACTAAATTTTGCCCCTGCAAAGCAATTTTAGGACCACTGCAAGAATACTAAATCCAGGACCACCATCATCCCTGGAAGATACGTAAACCAGTGTTATGAAGAAGTCAAAGGAGAGATACAAAAAATTACTTGAGAACTGGAAAACAGACACTTAAAAAGTGAAATGTCAGGAGTTTGTCTTATTAAGGTACGAAGCGAATCAGATGTTTCATAGTGTTATTGTTAAATACATCTGATGATTATGACAGGTATTTCAGTCTTGCTGACAAAACTGTAACAAGGGTTACAAGGGGTACAAAGATTTAATTTTTCCAGTGGTAAACATACTAGATTATCAACAAAAGGTTGGCCTTGGCTTTTCTTGGAATTTTAAAGTCAGGTGAACTATGTCCCTAAAAACAATATAGAAATTACAGACATTGGATTAATACACACAGCCTGTGTAAATGAAAGCTGGCTGGTATCTTGCTAAAGGTCATACCTGATCTAGAATATATGAACCATAAGAATCTTGTGCATTTGTTGCACATCATCTCTTTTTGTTCCAGCTTTCTACAGGATGTTGGCAGAAATTTAACCTATGGTGGACATATATGGCTTTGTCTGTCCTTAGTTATTGTATTCCATGCAGTCTGAATTAGATTCAGTTAAATGTGGATTACATCTGAACCTTAAAACTCATAAAAAACTGATCTTTAGATGAGTATTTTATCAAGTAATTATCTTCAAACATATATAAGGGTCTGGAATTAGTTTGGAGGTAGTATTAGAAAATGCAGAGATAGTCAGAGGCAGGCTCTTGGCTCAAATAACATTGACAGTGACAGGATGACATTTCAGTTTGAGACATTAACCAGTCTTGGACAAAAGAAAGTTACTAAGAAAAGCAAAAGAAATCTCAGTGGGAAATACATAGGTTTCTCTCATTTTCATCAGAAACAATTTCAAAACAACCAAAAAAAAGACAGTCATGTGTGGGTTAAACTGGTAATACTTTTTCCCCTAATTTAAGGTACAAAACAAAAAAGCTCTCTGCAGTCTGATACTTGTTCAACCAAAGGTGATGGGTGGTGTTATGATGACATTTGGACCTGATGATCTCAAAGGTCTTTTCCAACCTTAACAGTTCTATGATTCTAGGAAATATACTAGAAGATGTTGGTGGGGCTTTTATTTTATTATTATTTTCCCCTCCTGTATTTTTCAGTTACTTATTACCCCTGAAGATTTCTCTAATGCATAAACACATAACCTTTTTTTATACTGTGCAAGATGTCACCAAGCCACAGCATTCATCAGCATCTGTCAGACATAGATTCCTGCTTCTGCAGCCAAACTGCAAGCATGGGTTCATTCGAGTTCTATTCCATTTGCCCTGGTCCAAATCCAGATATTGCCGACTACCTTTAACAGTGGTGGAAACTACTAGGTATTTGTGTTTTCCAGCATTGCAGTTTGGCTGGAAACACTGTAAGGTATTAAAACTCCTTCAGTCAAAGAAGCACCAAACTGCCTGTTTAGCCAGTCGAATGTAGAAAGAAGGCTTTTGTGTGACAGACAGTACCTTGCATTGATTTAAGGAGCGATATCTAGCAATTAACACCACTAGGCATTAGCACAGGGGTGATGAATAATCTGACTGCATTTCTAAGGGGAATTTCTCCATTTGGAAAAAAAAAAATTCACACCAGAATTTGGCAGGACATTAAAGTTAATCACCACTATTCTTCATATAATCTTTAATGATCACAAACAGTCAGAACCTCCAATTTACATCTCATTTACAACATGGCATCTTTTAGCAGCATGGGACTTCCTAACATGCTCTCAGCCACTAAATGATTAAAGACTTATTCCTGCAGTACTTAGAGGTTCTCAATTTAACCTTACTTACATATTCTGCAATTCCAACATGAAGATACTTAACCTGTACTTGTAGAAAAATAAGGATGTGTTTACACTTCATAAGTTTTTTCCTTCAAGAGACTAAAATTGATCCTTATGAGAGAAAACAGCATCCTCCTGCTTTCCTTCTAGTAAAATATGACAAAAACCACTGTGCTAGCCTCTGTCGATGAAACACTCTCCAAAGAAGCAGATGAACAGACCAGATGTACACAGCTTGTTTGATACCTCGCTGCTTCAATAATTTTCATTGCAGGAAATGTTGTTTAATACTGGTATAATTTGTTGCTCAAAGGAAGCAATTTTTGTTTCCTTTAATGCCATTACAATGATGCCTGCTCTTTTCCTGAAAGACTCAGGACCTCTCCTACCCACAGAGCAGCTTGGAGGTGAATCTAACTTTATAACTCTGAAAGAAAGAAGAAGGGCAGGGAAATCTGAATGTGGGCTTACTGTGAAAAGCCATGAAAGCCTGGATAGCTGTAAGCCTGCACAGCTCTTGCTGTGCATCAGCAGATATCAGCAACTGGCAACTGCTGGGGTAACAGTCCTGTATTTTCTTGGCACACAACTCCTGTACACTGATAGCTCAATTTCATTAATGGTCACAGGTGGTTGAAATGCTATTTGCATAAAATATACTTTGCACTGAAAGTAATTTTATGTAGAAGACACACATACTTTGAAAATGTTGCTCAAAAGGCTATTTTTCTTGGGAAAAAAATTTACAAATAAAAATAAAAATATGCATATTAGTATGTGTGTTTATATCCTCCCCACCCACAATTTACAATCTTTACAGATGTTCAAAGACCATCTTGCCACTACTGAAGTCTTCCATGAGCTCAGAGCATGAGGATTTTTAAGAAGATTCTAGTCTGAGCAGTTGTGTGATTTGAGAACCAAGTAGGATTTCTTTTTGGTTTGAATAACACACGTTCGAGGCTCAGGACTTTGTCACTCCATAATAGAGTTTGCCAGTCACAGTACAGAACCAGTGTTTGATGCAAACAAAGCTAGTGAAACTAACCCCCAAAATTAATCAGTCCCTCAATATGGTCATGGGACATTTTTCCGAATATATTTTGTGGCTGATGCATCTCTTATATCCTCTATCTGTCTTGGTTAGAATATCCTCTTTTGAGCAAGATTATCCCATTGCAACTAAACCTGTATCTTATACATATTTACTAAATATACAAATACATTAAATTTTCTAATGTGCGTATATACTAAATATACTAAACCTGTATTTAATACCTAATTTTAGCTCAGTACAATGACCTTTCTCTCTCCTACTTCTATGGTCTTGCATTGCAGAAGAGGTGTAGGTAAGCATGAGAGAGGAAACATACTTATTTAGCAAGGCCACCCATTTGTTAAAAGTTTCTTTTCCACACACCATTGCAACAGCTCTCCTTTTATACATTATTTGCACCAATTAGTCACTCTATAATTAGTCTATAAGGCAAAAGAGAAATCTGAGTTTATCAAATAAGAAAATGGACATAAGAGAAAATAAAAGCTTAAAAGGCAGGTGCTGAGAATGAAGTGGTGTCTGTGACAACTTCTGGGTGTAGCACTGAGAAACATGATGTGATTCCTGTGAATGGGCATTTCTCATCTCTTTTTTTCAGATCAAAAATTTGTTAAATGCTTTAGTGGTAGAAAGATCCTGCAGCAACTGTTAAACATGATGGTCTGGTGTCAGTTTCTAAAAAGTCCTGTTCACTGTCTGGGGTTGAGATAGATCTTTGATCATTTTAGTGCATGACTGTGTAGGGATTTGTATGTTCTCACTACGAAGGAAAACACTCCCTGAAATTGGAGGCTAGTACATTGACGCTGTTTGATCTTCTCTAGAAATTTGACTCGCATAGCACAAATTTTGCTAAGATACTGTCTTGTTAAGCAGTATTCCTGAGCTGTGTAAAAACACTACGACTCCTCATATACAGCCAGGGTAAAAAAATGAAGTCTAATAAAACAGATAATACTGAAATAAACTACTGCTGTCACATGAATGAACACAGAAAGATATGACATATTGAGATATGAGATTTATCTGGCTTTCTGAAAGTGTTTGGAGAATATTTCCATTATATTAATAACACTTTCTATACAAATTGTGGTCATTCCTTGATTCAGTGCCCAGAGAAGATATCCCCTGTGGCTCTCTGATATGCTTAGCAGGTGCTTTTTTGAGCACATCGCCCTCTTTCATCACGCACTAACCTTCAGTAAATGAGAATAATTTACAATGTAAGTTCTGCTCTCAGAAATCTGCTGCTGTAACAGAAAGTTCCAATGTGATGTGGCAAAATTCTGTTAACTGCGGTGCAACAGTATGAATCGCCAAATTTGAAATGAATGAGCCTTGTAATGCCTCAGGCATAACATTTTAGTGGCTGAAGAATTTGACACTACATGCATTTTGAGTATCTATAATCCTGTACTTATCCTGACAGCAGAGAACCTCTGTTCAATAACAATATCTACACAGAGAAAATTATTAAAATACACTGCACATATCAGAAAAGAAAGTAAACTTCGCAACTGGAGCTATGTATTACACACCTGTAACATGGAATAAGTTTTTTAGGTGACCTATTTATTCTATATTTTCCTGCTAAGATCCTCAACAGCTTTTATATTTAAGTATCTCAGTCCTTTGAGAAAAGAAGAGGACTCCATGAGGTTGAATTTTCTTTCAGATGTGCTGATTCCTTCAGAGGTACACTGAAGACATTGGAGCTGGAGCTGACATAAATGAAAGCACCATAAGGCAATTAAATTCCATGAAGAATGGAAATTATCTTCTATAAAGAACAACTGGGATATTTCCATAAGTTCTGTAACCTATACAAATATCAGCTCTTGCCTATTCTCAAATGAAATTACTTTAGCCCCCCCCTTTCTCCAGGCAATACCATTACATTGATGTGAAGTTTGTTTTTAAGGACAAAATAGAATTGTACCACCTTAAAAGATGCCCAAGGCACACTTGTCTTCAGATCAAGTGTGGAGGAACAGAAACACTTTTATCCCCAAGGATGGTGTTTGGATTTGGAACGTAATACCCAAATCCCAGCTAAATTCAAGTTCTGAAGTACTTAAGGCAACCCTGTGGCTGTACCAAACTAATCAGAGTAGAGAATCATTTACATTCAAAGGAGGATTCAGCCCATCTATTCTATCTGCTAATTTCAGAGGGAGTCTAGAGTGACTACATGCCATAGGAGGCATCTCAGTTTTTGTACCTACTGGTGTTTTCATCTTCAGAAAAATTTCTTGGATCTTAGTATGGAAGTTCGGCAGATGTGAACTTCAAAAGTCCAAAATGGAGATTATTTAACAATGGCAACATTGAAAACTGGTGAGACTATTCCCTTAGGTTAAGTTTAGGTGAATAAGTAAGAGGGAAGAAAGAGCAACTGCCCTTCAAGCTGCATAATCTGTCTTTTTTTCCACTCTTAACAAAAATGATCTTTATCACATGGGTTTGAAAGAGCTAAAGGAAAGCATACGGCAAGCAGAAGTCCATTTAGATTTATTTTGGCTCTCTGCAGTGAGCTAAAAACACCCCTATTTTTCCAAACAGTATGTTCATAGGGACAAGTCAATGTAATTATTTATTTCCCCAAATAACATTAATTCTCTATATTCTACTTTTTCTTGAACAGAGCAGGGCTGAGTGGACTATGCCAACACTAAAAATGAGGGCACTCTGCACTCAGGGGCATCCCTGACAGCGTAATAGGGATTTACGTTCTATTTCATTGCACTTCATCACGATAGTTGGAAGACATCAATTATGTAAAAAAATTGTGAAAATTAAGTGGAAAATTACAAAAATCAATGCAATTAATGAACAAGACAAGAATTTCATGATCTGAAAAAAACAAAAAAAAAAAAGAATCCCTTGTTGAAGCTCTAGGTAAAAAGTAATAATGACATAATAAGAATTGTCCCCACTCACCTGCTCTGAGACTAAGAACTCAGCATAGCAACTGATAGTGGATGGATTACATGAGGAATGAGATGAACAGGCTACTAAAATAACATCCAAATAAAAAAAAAAAAAAAAGACATCTTACCAAAGACATAATAATAGAAACATTTATCTTGAAAGAATGTATATAGAGAAATACTAGTAGAAAGTAAGACCACTGGGCTCTTATCCAAAGTAATTTTATTGTTATGGCTGAGCCTCCTGTTTTTTTATTCATAAAGGCAAGTGATAGCTACTCTTTCACTTATATATTCGTGGTGATTTTTGCCTGATTATTTACCTGCACAGATGGATCTCTGAACCATATACACTGCTTTTGTGCTGAGCCATACACCAGAAAGTCGACTTTGTTTTAAGTCCTTCTTTACTACGGAAACCTCCACTGTATCTCATTTATAGTTTTGCTCCCACATACTGCTAATAGTGTAATAAATAAGGACTGATTCATAACTGCTATTTCATAGAACCATTGTGAATCAACTCAGTGGATTTTCCCCTTCTATGCTGCTCTTGTGAGACCTCACCTCTAGTGCCACATTCAGCTCTGGGGCCCCAATATAAGAAGGATGTGGATTTATTTGAGCAAGTCCAGAGGAGGCCATGAAGATGCTCAGAGGGCTGGAGCACCTCTGTTATGGAGACAGTCTCAGAGAACTGGAGAAGAGAAGGCTTTGGGGAGACCTTGAAGCCCTAAGGGGACTATGAGAGAGCAGGAGAGAGACTTCTGACAGGGGTGTGTAATGACAGGACAGGAGGGCATGGCTGTAAACTTAGAGTAGGTTTAGATTAGATATAAGGAAGAAATTTTTTCCTGTGAGGGTAGTGAAGCACTTTAACAGGTGGCCCAGAGAAGATGTTGCAGACCCATCCCCGAAAGTGTTCAAGACCAGACTGGATAGAGCATAGAGCAACCTAGAAGGCTTGGAACTAAATGATCTTCCAATCCAAACCATTCTATGATTCTAAGATTATTTGAAAAAAAAAAAATCAAGTTAAAAAAATTGTGCATTTAACCAGTGTTAACAAATTTCAAATGGCATGTGTTTGAACTGAGTGACCTATTTTTCAACTCTTCCTAAATTCAGTTATATTTTGGATGCCTGAATAGATTTCTCAAAGTTGCTTTGTAACCAGGTCCCAACAGTAACAACACAATTTAAATTATTAAATTAGAATAAATGCTTAGGAACAAGTGAATAAATTATAGCAGAAGGCCCAGATCATTTGTGTCTCTGGAAATTCTTGACACACATAGCAAGTGTTTGATCAGGCCCCAAAACAATTAACATCACAACTCCTAAATCAGCACAGAAACTTCTCAGAAGGAGAGGTACAGCAGGTAATATTTGTGTCAGCCATTCGTGTCAGTATCTTTATCCACTTGTTGACCCTTCTTAACTGTACTATTTTTTATATATAACCTTTGTTAAATTACATAATAGGAAACTGATCAACTTGGTGTATTTTCACCTTAAATTCCCTTATTCCTCAAAACTCCTGCACTCCAAACAAAGTACATCATAGGTAACCTACTAGCCAACAGTAAGGAGAGATACATGACTTCTATTCTCCTGCCCAGGACACATCTCTGACCCAGGTGCCAAATACCAGTGTTTTCAGTGCAGATAATTGCTGTTCATATGATGTTTTTTCTAAGAGTACACTTTGATCTTGACGGATAGACTAAGCTGATCTTAGATGCTGTACCTGCTTATTAGTAATCTTATTCAAACTCCATAGTTTGTAGAGGTTACACTTTCTATGAATACCAGTCCTCACTCACTCTCTTCCTCCCCACCACACCTTTCAGGGAAGTGCAATGAACACAAAGTCATACCAAAGGACAGCAGTGAGCAAATTCAAAGCGCTTGTGCACACACTGATTTTGACTTGATGAAACAACGTCATGGATTGAGCTGTGACAGGGCTTTATGGTGACAACTGTTGTATTTCACTCATATCTACTAAATTCTTATAACTGTGAGATGCAAGCTGTTAACACTCCAACATCCTTCATCTTAAGCCAAGACACAGACACCAATTTTAGGACTAGTACAGTTTAACACAGGTAATTTGTAATTGTATCAATATCTACAGGAATTTCAATATCAACTTCTGTAACTAATTTGGGGAAAAAAATATACGGAATTCCATGGTGGTTTTTTTCCTAGGATAGGTTTAGATTTCAACTATGACTTACCTGACAATATAGCTAGATGGTGCTAAAACATATTTGAATACAGTTTTACTGCTGGTTACATGTTTTGAAATACAGTGTTTTATCTCTGTGATTCCCTCCAGCTACAGTATTTATGTATACTTTCCTACAGTAACTTCCTGATAAAAATCCTGGTGAGTTTGGAAAACATTTTGATTTTTACACTAAAAATGAGATATTTCAGATAGAGAAATAAAGGGCCTATGATCAATCAGAAGATTTCTTGAGTTACAAATGAGTATGTTACCCATAGGACTATCTGTTCTTTATGAAGTTTGCCCTCTACTGAATTCAGGAATTAAATTAATTGCATGTTATAAAAATGTAGGCATCTCAAATATATATTAACCAATCTTCTCCATATGTGATTTCCACCTGTGACTGAATTCATGACAGATTGTGTCTGGAAATTCATGAATGTGCATGTTCCAGACTGCTATTGTCTGCAGCCCTACTCTTTTTAGGTAAGGTTTGGGGGTATGACATGTAAGAGGAGCTTGTTTTTCCTAAGTAACCTACCAAACTTGACAGTACAGAGTCCCACAAAGTGACTTCTGGTTGCAAATCATTCTTTGAAAACTTCAGAGAGTTGTCATTTTGAGCAAGGACTTTTTTACCTGGTTGTACTATTTGTATTCTAATAACAGGAAAGTTTTTATTTGTCAGATCAGTGAGGAAATACCCCCAAATCCACAAGAATACCTTGCCTGACCCCTACTTCTTGAAAGAAATATCTATTTTCAGAAGGAACATGCTTATAGCAAGCTGATTTCTGCACCAATCTACCAAAGTGGAGCTGGAGCAGACAACTTGCAGAAGACTAGCTAATGAATTTTACACATTGCCCTTAGTCACATAGGCAGTTTGATTGGTATCTTTGCAGCTTTAGGGGAAGAAATGCTTTGACGGATAGTCCCTTTTCCCCTCTATTTTGTGTTTTCGGTCGTCTACCTGCCTGAGGTACAGAGATTGTGCACTTCAGCACAACTTTCTTGAATCTGTTCTTCTGCTTTCCTTTGTGTTTCTGAGGACCTGCGAGGTTTCTTGTACATAACATTCAGTGTTAGCATAATGGTGATCAGTGACCTGGACCACTTGCTTGGAGTCAACAGAGAGGCAGGGAGGGAGAAAAAGCACACAGCACAGCAAACTGCTGAGGGAAGATTTGCTATTGCTCTCTCTTAATAAGGTCTGAACTTCCCTTTGTGTTAATCTTGCTCTTCACACATGTTGGTGCCTGAGGAGCCAATGGACAAGGGGATATAGAAGTTCTTACACCATCTAGTTAAGTGTTTTCCATTTGGTAGTGTATAATAACAGATGCTTCAGGAGAAAATGCTAGTGTGGTATGAAATCATTAGAGCTTTCCCATCAGAAAGTGTCCATGTTATGTTTCAGACATCCTGGTTTTGGTGGGGTTTTTGTTTGTTTGTTTGTTTTGTTTTGGTTGGTTGGTTTTGTTTGTTTTGGGTTTTTAATTTTTTTCGTTGTTGTTGTGGCTTTTTAGCTTGTTTTAAGTTCTTATTCCACTTTCCTATAAAAAATTGTCCAAATCTTTAAAGTGAACTGTTAAACTCTTCAGGTCTCGGGATGTTTTCCTATAGACGGTCACAGGCAGCTGCTTCCCAGTTCACCCACTCTCCTTGCCAGAGATGTATGAACCAAATCCAAGCTGAAGACCTTTCAAACATGCATTATAACTTTTCTGTCTCAGCAGGACTCATTAGCATTGGTACAGCCTGGCTGCTGGACCAGAATGGCCTTGTGCCTCACCAGGCTGGATGATAGACAGAGCAGAGTGCCTCGATTTTTCCAAAATGACAGGTAAAGTTCCCTATGCTTTCCCCTATGGATCAGACATTTTCTTTTGTGGGTGCTAAGAGATTCCACCTTCAACGCAGAAAACAAAGCTACCTAATAAAAACCAGGGAATTTTTCAATGAGGGTATCCACATTATCATCTGAAATTTGAATAGAAGAGACTGGAAATACAGATGAGGATTTTTCCTTTCAGTGCCTGCAGAGATTTGGGCTCAAGCTTACTGATTTGAGAAGGCAGTTTCCACAGGTGATGAGATACTTTCCTTGTCAAAACAAGATTTTTTTTTCACAGATGATTAGCTGGCAATTTGGCTAGCAGATGTTGAGTGATCAGAGCTCACAAATCAGCAAATCCTGCCTTCCTCCCAATCCACACCTGTTTTACTATACCATGATGAGTGCTGAACCTGAATGTGATTAAATTTAAATGCCTCCCTCAGGTGCTTTTAAAAAAAAAAAAATGGGGGAAAAACAATACAATTTTGGAGAAGTAATGCTCTGCCTCAGAAAGGAGAAAACTGAGCTGTAGGAAAACGGCATCTTGGCTTTTTAAAAGTTCATTTGCTTCTGCTGTTTATACCCTACCTGAAGCCACATCACCCTGGGTTTCTGACATGTTGGTGATTTCTTAAAAGATTATGATATTAGATGGATTATAAACTGCAATTTTTGTGTTTTCATATAAGCTTGCCCCTATCAAGAAAGGAAGGACACGAGCTCTATTGTTCTTTAGAAAATGAGCAGCTAATAGGATCCTGTTTTCCAAACATTTACATAGTTATCAAGTTGTTTTCCTATTAAATGTTCCAAGTTTTGAATTACAATAACATCAAAGAAAACAAAAAACACAAACAAATAAACAAAAAAAAACCACCAAAAAAGCACCTGCAATTCATAACCTAAAAATATAATGTTATCTACATACTACACCTACTTCAGAAAAACATATGGACTTAGAAGTCATAGCTTAACTCCCAAATCCTAGCAGTATACTTAGCAGAAGTATCTCAGTTCTTTCACATGTTCTTAACATGGTATCACTGATTACTAAAATACCTTCGAGGCATTCCATATTTATTATAAACAATTAAATATGGGGATACCATGTTTCACTCTGGATCCATTTTATTTACCTAGAAAGTTTACATTTATGCACATAAAGGATTGGGAAAACTTAGAGAAGTTTGAGTGAAAGAGCTCAAAAACACAATTGTTTTTCCTCCTAAGCAAATCTAACAAGTCTGTTATCCTTTGTTCTCCTGATTTCATTACAGAGATATCATATTGTATCATATTAGATTGGAGTAACCAGGTGGTGAATTAGGTCCTGTTCATTTCATTACAGCAGCATAAGGCAGATGCAGTATGCTTATGGGTTTATGATCGTGACCACTGAAAGAGAAAATATATTTATCCTATTAGTTTTAAAATATCTAACTAGAGAAAGCAGTGCAATATTTCTTTCCCATCAGTGGCATCTATAGACACTTGATATTTAAGAAATAAAAAATAGTTTGTAAAACTGTGATCACAGTGAGCTCACCGTTGTGTGATTGTGGTATTTTCAGATTACACTGTGCTGCATTAGGTTAGGGCACTCCATGAAAACATGCTTCCATTGGAATAATTTGCTCAGATTTCAGGTCAGCTCAGTGCTGGACTCGTTTTTATGTGCAAATTCCTTTGCCCCTTCAAATTTGTTCATGTGTGGAGATGAATTCCCCTCCTGCTTGATCAGGAATCACACATTAACTTGTAGGACAGATCTGGTAAAAAACCCTGCTTGTCAAATCTCAGGCCATGTTCTCAGTACCTATCCTAACTTCTTGCGTGCTTCTTTTATCATGCTGTGCATTTCAATGCATCTCCTGTCATTCTGCAACCACGCCAGAAGCTTACATGCTTCTGGTCATCTCCTGACTTTACATTCTTTATCATTAGCTCCTCCTCTAAACTTCAAGGGCTTTTTCTTCTATTCTCTCCTATATTTTTTAAATTTTGTATTTCCACAATTCTCATTAGTATTTTCACGCCAAGGTCTCACTAATTTACTTACATATTCCTGTCCAGAGGAATACATAAGGCAGCTGGCTGCATTTTCTCCACCTGAAATTTCTCCAAACTGTACAACATATCTGTGACTAGACACTTAGGAGAAGGTCAAGATAAACAATGATGGCTAGGAACAAGAGTAGGACTGTTTATGTAAGCCTATTTGACTGGAGAGTGGCAGATAAATAAAAACTTTTCATAGTGAAAGGATGATTAAAATTGTTATAGTATCATGTTTATAGATCTCTATCAAAATATTTATAAAATGCTCAGTAAACAAACTGTCTGATAGAAATGAATAAGCAAATTACAGAGCTGCTTGGAAATTTTCCAACAGTGAAAAATGCAGCTTCTATACACTAATCATTTTCCATGAAAAAATGCCGGTGGAACTGGCATTTAATGTAGGGGGAAGGGACCAGTTCTGCTCATTAAATTAACTGAAATATTTGTGAACATTAAATAAACAGACTAACTAGATACCTGCCAGAAACACTGTCTACTTATCTGAAGCTCAAGATAAAGTAATCAGTAAAGATAATGTTCTGGATTTCTTTTTATTTTTTTTTTTTAAATGTAATACTTAAAATAGGTAAAGAATGGAGAGGGAAGAATAGATAATATCTTTGAGTGAACTGCTGGTCTGAGTTGTCCAGTTCTGTACCTTCCCACTGCTTCCTTGTCCTCTTTGTACGCTGGCTCCAGAAATCCAGAAAAAAAGTCTGTAGAGAACTTCACACCTGGAAACCTCTATCTAGGCTTTTCTGCATGTGTAACAAGCACATATTGTCCATACTTTTTCACAATGTCACTTTGAAGCATAAAACAATGTAGGAAATACTTTATGGGGTAGTTAAGGGAGCTTTGCAAATCCATTGTGGACAGACTCAGGTTCTTTCTGCCATTGTCCCAAGCCAGCTGGGTGGCAGCCACATCTAGAAACAACACCTGCAACAGCACGATGCTTGAGTTAATTGACTTTTTTTTCTAATATAAATTAGTTCAAAGACAGTTTTTCACTAAGACATCCATACAAGATCTACCTAGCTGAAATGGATTCATCTGCAGGGGAAATTTGGCTCTTGCATAATGGTTAAAATGTAGCTAACCGTGGATTCTTCCATCTTAAACCACTAACCCCTGATAAGAGAAGCCTGAAAACAAAGAGGTTTTCCCGTAGAGACAGTGGTATCCATACCCACCAGAAATTTTATGCACACAGCCCTGGGAGAACCTTTTTGAATGCTAGTTCCCTGCAGCAAAAAGCATTGACAATGCCCATACCACCACCAAGCCTGGCTACCCAGCACACTGGACTAGGAAGCGCACAAAGGAGCATGATATATACTCTGCCTGTCCTTGGTGATCCCACCAGGTAAAAAATATTAAAGCTGTCAGTGCCTGGCAGATACACAAAGCCTTCTTCACCCCTGCTCTAATGTTTTATAAAGACTCTTTATTACCGTCTGGTTCAAGGTTACTGTTAATTACCATGCTATTAGCACAATAGCTTCTGGTTATCTTGAAATACAGGCAGAAAAAGATCTCATTACCTGCTGGTAATTCTGCAGGCAAACCTCAAAGCTGCTGTGCACAATCATACCTAAGAAGCTTGAGAGAGTGAAGAAAGGAAGCTGTCCTCTGGTCAATTCCATCCATGTTTTCCCCCTTCAGCATACAATTACAACATATCATGGAGCACATGTAACTGCTTCTATAGAATCATAAATCCTAGAGCAGTTTGGCTGGGAAGGGACCTTAAAGATCACCTCATTCCAATCCCCTGCTATGGACAGGGATGCCATTGAGTAGATAACGTTGTTCAAAGCCCCATCCAACCCGGCCTTGAACATTTCCAGAGATGGAGCATACACAGCTTCTCACGACAACTTGTTTCAGAGCCTCACCACCCTCATAGTGAAAAATTTCTTCCTACCATGCAATCTGCATCTACTCTCTTTGAGTTTCTTTTGCCTTTCTCAATTTACCTTTGTAAAATGTCACTCTCTCTCTTTTTTTTAAGCCCCCTTTTATTGTTTCCTTCTCTGCCAACTCATCCTGCACTCCTTTACCAAAGAGACTTCACCCTGCAGCAAATGGTGATGAATAGTGTTTAATGAGTTGCATGGTAATCATCAGGAGAGGAGGTGATAGATGTTTGTTATGTCCAGAGGCCACAGTTGCAAAACATTCTTCTATTAAGAGAGCACAAAACTGTGAGAGGGGAAAGTGTCTTCCTTTGCCCCACGGCACATTTGCTAATCTTTGAGCAATAGATGACTAAAGCACTGTTGACAGCTCTGTGACTTGGTTTTTTCTTAGCATTTAGTTTCAGTAAATCAGTTATTTACAGCATTTGTAGAGGCAGAATAGTTTTGGTTGGTTTTTTGTTTGTTTGTTTGTTTGTTTTCTTGGTAATAAACACAAAAAATAACACTGTCTCATCCATCTGGCTAAGTCTGCTCATCTTGCTTTCCACTCTGCAATGACCTTTTCATGCTGACTGAGTAATGTGTTCCTTACATGGTTTGTAACAGATATAGATTGCTTACCTTCCCTTTCTGCTTGATGACATACTGATTAATATCACTGTGAGTACTAGCTCCTTGTGCTCAATTAATCATTTGTCATAATTGTTCAGTGGCTAAATAATTATTAATTTTGGGTACTTGTGATAGTGAAGGTGGACAGTGTTAGAAAGGAGAACATGTTCCCTTTGCTTCGCTGGGGACCTGAGTCTAAAAACCTCATAGAAATAGATATGTGTCAAGGCATTTTATCATTCTGTACTTTGGAATCTAATAACTCCTTTCAGGGAATATACTAAAGTATTCACTAGATGTCAGTTGCTGAGGGAACTTGATAATGGAAAAGCAATGCCTTTCTGGGGCACATATTGATGGTTTGAAGGCTGTGCCAAACAAACCCAGCTCTGTTCATGAATGGTAGGATTCATGAGTAAAATTATTAATCTTCATTCACTATTTAACGACCTTTAGAATTTAAAAAAGCCAAGTCTACTTCTCTATTCCTCTGATTTACTTTAAAACCCTCAAACAAACATAAATGCAAACCCTAAAATTTACTTAATAGGAAATATAGCATATAGGGCTTCCAACTAAGTAAGCATTGTGGTGATTCAGACTCAGATGTTATTCTTAGTCCTGACTCCTACTGCTATTCCAAAAGACTGATAATCCTTTGAATTTCATGTACAGTAACATTAGATTTTGGAGATGGGGTGGTGTTATGTACAGTAACATTAGATTTACTAACATGAAGGGTAAGATTCATGACACACATCTATGGTTTCAGAACAGGGTTAACTGATGACTCATCCAGAAGTGAAACAGTGTTCAGCTAGTAGTTTTCTGATATAAAACGAAGAGATAAGTGATCAGTGATCAAGAGATCAGTGTTGCTAATTCACAAGACCTCCGGTTTCTTCAGTGTTCTCCAATGTTTCTTTGGTGTTCTTCAATTGCTGGAGAAGAAAAAAAACTGCAATGAAACTTGAATATTTTGGGTTTGGTTTGGGCATTGATATTGGGCTTAACAGTTTTGAGATTATAGGAGGTAAACCACCTTTTTTTAGTTTTCTTTCTTCAAATGAAAAGAAGTGTTAAATACATTTGTAAAGCACAGATGAAGACACAATAGAATAGAGGTAAAGCAAATATTGTAATATTCATGAATGCTGTCCCAAAATTTTGCATAGAAAACAAAGCATTCTTGGGTGCATAGAACAATGTTTCATTGCTTTCCTAAATTCTTAAGATTAACCTTCTGTGTAGAAATTTCAAATAAGGATATAGCTATCCTAAAGATAACCTTTTCTTTATATCTTCCTGCATTTGTAGAGTTTTTCACATGAAAACTCAGGGGTCTGTGGTGGTATTTTAAATGAAATTGTAATTAGACACTTGCATGAGCAATAATACTGAAAAAAAAAAAAAAATTCTGGAGCTCTTTGAGTGACTACTCCAGTTGGGTAGGCATCTAATTACACAAAGCAGGTGCAGTGGTCTCCATTCTCATGAATAAGAACTTCTGACTCTTGGGACGTTGGAAATAAAACATTAATGAATGATATCAGACAAAAAGAAATCTCTTTTCTGAAAAACCTAATAGATTATTATTATTGTTCCTGTACAAACATATTATTTCCTGAATAAATTATATGAGTAGGAAAATAGCTAGTTTATGAGAATTTATTAACACTGTTGTTAAACTGCCCTGTCCAATGATAGCAATTAATTTTGTCTTTAATTATAGACCTTGAATGTACAAGCAACGTGGAAGCCAAATATTTACATTATGTTATGTTGCCTCTTGAATAAATGACTGTTCTTAAAGATCAGCTTGAGGATTACATGTATGGAGACAACAGGCTTTTCCAGAAGTAATTCGGCATGATTAATGGTCTTTGACCAAAGAAGTTAATGATATGCTTTCATGAAAGGTTAACTCCCACTAACTGTGGGTCTAGCTATCTGGGATTTTCTTTCTGTACTTTTTTCCTGATAACCGACATTTCTGTTAGCACACACATTGCTACAGAATGGATTCCCTTGCAAAATATGATACTGATGACAAATTCATATCTTAAATTCCTCTGCATTTTCAGAAATCTCCGGATTCATTCAGGTTTAGACCAGACTCTGAATTTTATTACATCAACTTCATCCTTCTTCCTCTGAATTATTTTTTTTCTTTTCTCCCTGCTGTTTTCACCTATAAATTTACAGCCAGATGTCAGTAGGTTAACCTGAAGCTATACAAATTAATTAGTAAATTAAACTGCATTTGCTGAGACTAGACAAACTGTCAAAACAAAATTCTCCATCTGACCTGCAGAATTTACAGAAGGAAAAAAAAGGGGGGGAGAAATTAAAATTTTCTACAGAGAATTTATACAGAATCTTAAAAGAAGTGGATTATAAGTCATGCTACCCCTCTATATCTTTAGAATTTTTGTCATCTTTATTGAAAACTAAAACCAAAGCCAGCCTCAGATCCTGACGATTTTAGACCTTTTGGACCCTGCAGAACATTGTATCTTTTAGACTTGTTCTTGTAAGCAAGATTTTGAATTTTCCATTTCTGGTCTTACCTTTAACTTGTGTAACTCAGAAGAATTCATGTGGATGGAAGGAACATACTTTGAATAGTTGCAAGATTCATTTCATCTACTCTTGTAGCTACAGAGGTATCTTAAATGTCACTTACTAGGTTAGAGTGAAAAGTTGAACTGTACGCTGAAAATGGTCCCTTTTGACCACTTTACTTCAAACATAAATATGTGTATTAGGTGATCTGACTCTATTTCATTATATGTCATTCTCTCCCCAAACTTGGGATAATAGTTAACTGCTCAGAAGAATTTAGAAATGTGCTTAAATACATGGAGCATCTTTAAATGTTTCACCCAAGTAGTTTCAGTGCCTGTCCATTTTTTCTCTTAGATATGATTTAATGGGTAAAATCATGATGCCAGATAAATTTAACCTCTTTAGACTGTTTTTTCAATATATATTAATAACCAATTATTATAATCGATATTGACTGTAATTTATGTTGATTTTTTTTCCAAGACAAATTTTCCAGGGAAATATTTTCAGGTCACCTTTTCTTACCAAACCAGTCTTCAGTGACCTGGTGTCACATGGTATTCTGAGGTGTTGCAGCATGGATGAAAGGGGTTTTGAAACTCCTACATACTTCTGGCAGCTAATTTTTATATGTAAGGTTATGGGTAACTCAGACATTCCCAGAGCCTTTCTCTGTAGACTGTTGAGATTCCACTTCAAGGTAGAATTATACCATGTTGCCCATGCCATAGAGATTAACATCCTTTTAAACTTTCTCAGATAGTTTATGTAGTGGATAATTTGTTGGTTTATTTATTTATTGTCTCTTAGCATCTTTTTGGATTTATTCATTTGTGCAATTTACCTATCCTATGAATGTTGACACTTCAATATAACCTTACTATCTGATGGTCACAATTATTATTTTTACAGTGTATTTTGATAGCTAATCCTAAAACCTTTTTTTCTTGAAAATTCTCACAACAGAGATATAGCAAATATTTCTCAAGGACAGAACATTATGCCTGCAGGGTGAGGTTTATAGTGAGGGGTAATAACTTCTAGTAGGCTGATATATACACCAGGAAAAGACACACTAGAACTTGGACATACAAATCATTCCTCAGAGAACTGTTACTGTCACAACACCACATTCCACTTGAAAAAAAAAAATCACAATTGTTCAGCAAAATGTATTGTGTAGATATGTACATTAAGTTTCCAGTATGGTCAGGGCAGAACTCGCAGAGTTATATCTCTAGGAAAACTTTCTCCGGTTTTCACAGAGCTTGAGTTTTCTGCAGACCTTCTTGCCAATAAAAATATTTTCACCTGAAACCTAGCATAATGACAGCAAAAAAGGCTGGAAAGTACATTAAAAAAAGAGCTTAAACTTCTATTTACCCAGCATTAATAAATGCCCAGGTGGTTTGAATCCCCTTTGCATTGTTAAATCAGTGCAGCAAATGACAGAGGACAAGGGGGAAAATGAAAGACATTTGTACAGAAGTAAAACAGTACACAAGGCCTAATTGTCTCCCAACAAGAATAAGTGGACATGACTTAGTAGTCATTATTACAGCTTTACAACACTGTAAGTACTAATTCCACATTTTACTCTTTATTGAGTTGTATTTTAAGCCTTTCTGGAAGTTGTTTGTAACAAATAGTCCTACTTAAGGTCTTGAATAAAGAGACAACTCCAGGCAGAAGAACAACCTTGGTCATCTGTTTGGAACCTAGATGGGTTGTATCCACTTACATTTAGATCTACAATCCCAAGCCCTATGAATAGGTTTCGCCCAACCCTGCAGATGTCCGCGTTTCACGGACCCGTAGTCAGCTGCTCTTTCGGCATATGCAAAGCACCATGTTTTTTACAGGACTGAATTTGACACTCTTTTTGCATAACTTTTGTGACTGATTATAAAAAAAGTGTGAGATTATATTTAAAAAACCAAAAAAAGAAGCATCACAAAATGTTGTATTATCAAAGTCAGAGAAGAAACACAAATGTAAAATACTATTTCATAGCTAAAACTAACAGGTTTTTATGTTTGCTCAATTTTTGTTTTGGATGTTGTTGTGGTTTTTTTAAACATTGTAATTATATCTCATCTAGAATACAAGTGTTTTGATTTTGTTCAAAAAATAAAAAACAGGTCTTCCCAGTTGATAACATAATGACTATATGTTCAAACCTCTCCACTAATGATCTCATTTTTGATAGTATTATTATTCTAACAACAACAGACAATATTTTGTACTGCTGATATATTGAGACACTTATGACAATCTGGATTTATGACAATCTGAAGGAAAAGCTACACAATAAAAACTTTCAAACTTTGTTTTAAAAATGTTGTATAATAAGAGGTGAGCTAAACTATAACCCTCAACTAGTTTAGCTTGATTATTACCTCCTCAAGTCAGTCAGCTAGAAGTTAGTGTTAACATTTCAGAAATAAGGACTGAACTGGTGACAAAATATGGAAGTAAAGCAGGTTCCAGCTGAGTTGTACACAAGAGGCTGACAGATTGTCAGGACCTGTCAGATTTACACTTCTAACAAATAGAGAACAGTTATAAACAGCTTTATGAGGAGTTAGTCCATCTCAAAGGGAGTAGATAGTATCACAACAGATCTGAGAATTTATCATGAATCCATGCATCAGATAGGTGCATATGAAGCTTTATTATAGCTGAGCTTTCTGGTGCAGTCAATTGAATAACTCAGTCTAGCTAGGTTTTGGTTTAGATGACAGCTAGCTGGCTGCCATCCAATCTAGATAGACATAGATAAATATAGATACAGATATAGGATACATTGGTGGTTGGGAAGGAGGCAGTAAAGTTACTGAAGATCACCATACTCTCAATTTTAAAGCCTGAAAGCCTGTGACTATCACTTCGAAAACAAAAGGTTAGACACAAGACCGTGGAGAAATTTTCCATTGTCTTTTTTTATGGATTTAAGCAGACCGCAAACTTGTAAACTTTTCTATTAGCATTTTACTTTATCTGAAAATACTTTTCACTTAAAAGTCTAAAAAGAGAAAAGTGGCATAGGTCAGGGTTGGGATGCCTTATGAATATTACTAAAAGAGATTGATTTGTTTAGCAAACACAGGAGGCAAAATAGCAAAAAAGGCAAAATGGAACTATATTTTCTCTTTGTAGTTATATAAATGGCATAAACAACAGAGACTGAGATGAGCTATGTGAGAGGAAAAAACAATGTAAGATCAAATATAAATAAATATATATTGAAAATTAGATAGTCTAAGCATTGGAAGACTGTGATTCTAGAACAGGCTTCCAATCAGGTATTAGAAGTAAAAATAAAATCATCAAGGTTTAAAATAGGGGTCAGTTAGCTTATGTGGAGCATGGAACAGACTGAAGTGGTAAGGAACAGGACCCTGACTCATTAATTTTTTGTCAGACTTCTATTTCTAAATTATAAGGTACAGAAAGGCACTGCCTCCCTGTCCATGCCATGATTAAGTAGGAGATGTCTCCTACACATTGAGATGATGACAGAGAAAAATACTGCCTATGAGTGTCTCCTGAGAGATCACAAAATGTTGGTTCCAGCAATCTCAGTGATCTGAAGTTAGAAACACATTTAAAAAACAACCAGCAGGATTAAAGCTCAAACCCCAAAATTTTGCTGATGTTACAAAACTTTTTTAATTATTTTTTAATTCTGATTGAAGTGGATACACTCTATGGAATAGGAGAAGTAGAAAGGAGGAAAAGGAACAGGATAAGAGGATAGATGTGCTTGTAACATTAGACATACTTTGCATAGCAACAGCCTGTAGGCTATAAATCTACAGTGCTACTCTACTATAGGACAGACTATATGTAATCTACATGTAAAGGTTTTGTATAACTGCTAAACCTTTCTATTGCTAGATTGAAAACAAAGCCAATAGCTTCCTTCTGCTTTCTCTATCACTCTCTGAATTCCTTTCCTAATTATGCCTTATTGCAGCAGGATTTGGTTGTTATTGTGCATATCATCCTGTACTTGAAGGATATATGCAAATAACTAGGAAAGGCTGTTATCAGTTGGTTCGAGCTAAGCTTTTTTTTTTTTTTTTTTTTGGTCAAAATGATAACATCAAAAAGAGTATGGACACAAAATGTAGATACAAAACACCCTGATCCTTCACTGGCAGCTGCAATTGCTGCTGCTGGACAAATGAGGCACAGTAAATTTTACTCACCTTAGTAGCAAAGAAACTAAAAAGCACCCCAAATAAGTACAACAATAAAAAGGAAGGAAATTGCAGACAGTGAAGTTTGGTTATTCTCCTGACTTAAAGGTTTGCCTTGCCATGATCACACTGGATTCAATCAATTCATTCCTCTGGGGACTTACCCACTGGGGAGCAGCTCTGATGACAAACAAGCTGTCTATAATCCCACAGTGCATTTGTGGCCAATAAGGCCAATAGTATCTCAGGTGCATTAGGAAGCCATTGCCTTGAGGTCAAGGGATGTGATCCTGCCCCTCTACTCAGCTCTGATAAGGCCACATCCAGAATACTGTGTATGGTTCTGGGCTCCTCAGTACAAGAGGGACATGCAGTTCCTGGAGCAGGTTCAGTGGAGGGTGACAAATATGATGAGGGGGCTGGAGAATCTCTCCTTTGAGGAAAGGCTGAGGAGCTGGGCCCACACAGTCTCAAGAAGAGATGACTGAGAGATGTCTATATGTCTATAAGTATGTGAAGGGAGGGTGTCAAGTATGAAGCCAGGCTTTTCTCAGTGGTGTCAAGCAATAAACAAGACGCAACAGGTGGAAACTGATGCACAGGAAGTCCCACCTTAATATGAGGAAAAACTTTATACTGGAAAGACTGAGCACTGGAACAGACTTCCCAGAGAAGTTATGGAGTCTCCCTCACTGGAGATATTCAAGGAATGTTTGGATGCAATCCTGTGCCATGTGCTCTAGGATGATCCTGTTTGAGCAGGGTGGTTGGACTAGATGACCCACTGTGGTCCCTTCCAACCTTACCCATTCTGTGACTGTGAAATGCTTCTGTGGAGGGTAAAGTGGATGGATTAATACCTGTGTTTCCTCTTGCTGCAATAGCAGAACAGCCTTCCCCACAGTGGCTGACCCAGTGAAAGTTCTTCCTTCACTGTTTATGTGAGAACATTCACAACACTTTCAAACTATGTACTGTGTAGTATTTACTTTCCTGGTATCAAACAATTTAACTCCTTGGTTTTCTCTTGGGTCACTGTCCACGTTGTCTCATTTAAATTTCAATCTCTCTTGTGGAGTGAACTGACTGTGTTTTTTCAGTAAAACACCTTGATGAGATTCTAGAAACACTTTTTCCCAAAGACCAATCCTTCATAGACAATATGAATGAGACCACATCCTAGCCAGACTCAGCCATTCTGAAACAGTGTCAGCAGGTTTTATATACTTAAACATCCTTACACAACTTTATATCATACAATGAATGTCTTTGGCTTCATGCTAGGTTGCAACAGCCCTGGTTTTATTTCAAGCACATACAGTTATAAACATGCACAAAAAAGAGACACCTGAGCAAAGAGCTTCCTGCTTACAACAGCGGAGTGCTTCTGGAGTGGGTGAGAAGAAGAAATATAATTTTTAATTAGGGTAGCATGTACCGAAACTCCAAATTAATTTTTTTGATTGTTGTCTAGTAATGCTCTCCAGCAAAATCTTAGTCCAAGACCTTGACATGACCCATGATGAAAAATGAGATGTGTGATTTTTTTGGACAACCCTCAGGGCTGAGCTGAATGGTTTTAAAGGCACACTTATAATAGATCTTAAAGTCTTTTCTATTTTGTTCTTATTGCCACGACAGTGGCTCAGTTTGGTAATGGAATTTCAGAGCATTATCGTGTAAGTAGCTTTCATACGGAATTAGGGAAATATAACAACAGGATAAGAAAAATAATGCTTGCTAGATATCTCTTACAATAAGCTTCTGCATCTTTTCACCATAAAATGACATCTCTGACCTTTCTCTTCCCTTTTCAGTAAGATCAGTCAGTATGAAAAGCTCTGCTCTATGGTTAAAAATAGATCACCCCACCCATTAAATGTTGTTCAGCAGAACATGCTTGTTGGTCTTGAAGCCAAAAAAAGAAGGTTATTTAATTATATAGGCATATATATTTTTGTGTTCATATTTTCTGCATTAGTTTGATAAAAATCTGTGGCAAGGACAAAAAAACAGTTACCAATGGTACTTAGATGCCCCAAGAATCTTCTTCCTTGTCCAGAGAAACAAAATCAGGTTACTTTGAGCATAAAGGTATTGAAATCTAGAGGCAGTGAGACTGACTTGAAAATTAACCCTTGAAAGAACTTGAAAATTAAAGAGAAGAGCTAAATCTCTTTCTTTTGCACGATACAGAAGCTACTTCAAAATACATTCAGCATTCTCACTTGCCTTTGAGTACATGCACATTTATTTTACAAATGCCGTGCTATTTTATTTAATTAATTAATAAGTCATTTTATGACTGTACTTGCACATTTTTTCATCCTCCATAACTCTAAACCAAAGAGTTTGTACTTGAAAGTTTTTCACTTAATGGTGTGAAAATTTCTCAAGGAGAGAAACCTCTTTAGGTGCTGAAAATATTACTTTAGTACTTATTTTATTAGATCAATTACCAAAATAATAATCTATTACAACATTTGCTGAATATTTTCGACCATCAGACATCTTCCAAAGATTTGTCTATATGTTTAATTTTTGATTCAGAGCAATGTCAGCCAAATATTGCATGCAGTTTGGCTAAAGACTATTGACAGGCTGTTGGTTACAGTGATTTGTCACAGCTCCAACAGTTTGTATAGAGTTGTTTGCACAGAATATGTGATACTAATTGAAGATGTACGATATGCTCACAAGCGTAAAAGCAATGGCATTAAATAAATAAAACTGTGGTTTTGTTGGTAACAATCACACAACGCAGAACATATTAACCTCTAAAATTTATGGCAGAAATACTACTTTCTTCCCCAATGTCAGGACTTCTGTCAGGTTATTTTTCTGTGTTGAATATGGTAAGTAATAAATGATCTTATTATGGTGTTGCTTACTGTGGTATTGGTCACATTGTACAAAAAAAAAGGAAAAGGAACAGCAAATGTCACATGCAGATATAAGTCACACGACAAGTATAGAAATTTAAAAAAAAAATAAATAAAAAACCCCTATCTGGTATGCACCAGAACAATGGAAAAGAAAGAATCTGATACTTTTGTAACTTTTTCTTGATTCATAAAAAACCTGAACATTTTTGTATTTCATCCACCACTGTGTGCTTTTCCGTTTCTTTATCTTTGCAGTCTTGTGCCCAGTGCTGCTGTACAGCTGTGGGTGCTCATGGCATAATCCCAGCACACTGTGCTTTGGTTCATTTTTGAAACAAATAAAGCAGGGGCAGCAACACTTCATTGGTTTGACATGCATGAGCACATCTAGAAAGTAATAAACTGACAGTAGAGGTTTTCTCTCTTGGCAAAATCTCTACTCCAAGGACTCCATTCAAAAGTAGACTAATACTTTATACAACAAAATTTATACAATTTTACAATTGTCCCTTTTATGCAACAAAAAATAAATCAAGAAAAAGATTTTTAAGTTTTTATACTGCCAAAATATCACCGGATTGTAATTTGTCTATAGATAACCACAAAAAATACAGATAACCATAAAAAAGAATTGTATACAGCCCACTGAAGCATGAGAAGTGTGTGACAAAAAACCCCATGCCTTTACCACACAGTCGTCTTTCCTGTTTGAAAAGTGTTGGCCTTGTTTTCAAACCATAGGCACAGCAACTAAATCCCTGGCACCGATCTCCATCGTGGGCAGCACTGCAAACCTTAAATCACACAAACATACTGAAAGCACATGATTAATCCTTGAAGGGTGGTGTTTCCCCACATAGGTATTGTTTACACTTGGCTCTCAAAGATGTGGAATGAAGGAATTAACTTGGGAGATAATACACAAATACATTTGATGCCTTGATCCCCAAATCTTGCAATGAATTATGGCAGTCTGTCTCTGATGCTGCTGAGAGAATCTGAATTTTTGAAGACATAACCTGACTGTTATATGTTTGTCCTGCATTGAACTAAAATATGGATCAAAATATAGATCAAAATATTGGCAAAATGCGGATCAGAAGCGGATTTTCTAACAAGTTTTTAACAGCAAAGATACTTCTTTGCATTTCCTCCTTGGAGAACCTGATACATAAAGTATGGTACTAGCTCATAGTACACTGATTTAAGTAGCTTTGGCATCTAAGCACTGGTTTTGCCTTGTGAATTTTGGAGAGGACGAGCAGCCTTAATTTAATAGATTAATTTTTAGTTTAAGCGATGGAAAGCTCCAGTCTGCTGAGTAATCAGCCCCTCAGCAATAGTGTGAGATTGTGCTGGAGGTTGGAGCCTCTCTGAACCTCAGTGACCTGGCTTATCTGTACAACATGGAAAGCAAAGCTGTTATCTGAAAGCACAACAGGTGTATGAGGCAATAGGAAATCTAAATTATTAACAAAACTGGGCTTGGTCAGAGATTTTTCATATCGCATCATTCTTTCCCTTTCTGTATTTGAATATGCAATAGTTGGATTTAATGAGGCGGAATTAAAAAAAACAAAAGCAAAAAAGCCCTACGAGACTTCTCGTAGAACAGAGATTTTTATTTTGAAGATTCTTGGAGATTTTATGTTGGGTTTTTGTGCTTTGGTGGTGTGGAGTTTTTGTGGTTTTTTTTCTTTGTTTGTTTGGTTGGTTGGTTGGTTGGTTGTTTTTTTTTTCTACCTGGTAGATAAATAAGAGTTTAGGACTTCCATGGGGAAGTTAGTTACCTTCCTCCCTTATTTAATTTGTTTAATTTTTTTTCCTGCAGTAGTCAACTTTTGAGTTAGAATCCCTACTTTTGCACTCAGCTTTTAGTCTGCCTTATTGCTACTCAAGGTTTGCAAAAAACCTTCTGCTTGCTAAAATTCCCTCTTGGTTTTTACATTCATACATAAATTTGTGTGAGAGACTTTTTTACAGATCACTTTAGCAGTTATAGTTAAGAATAATTACATAATATCAGCAATATGGGAGATTTTTATTCACCCTACAGTACTAAATCTTATCAGATTTTATGTATTCCTAGTATAGAGCTTTTCTTCAAGGCTCTACTAAACAAAACCACTTCTTTGCAGACTCATGGAAAATTTTACCCTGCCTTTGCTGACAGAAAGTCTAGGGGTTCTCAACTTCTTTTTTAGTAATAATAAAAAATAACTTTTGGGGATTAACTAAAAACATTATCCAGCTGCTTTGTTTCAGAATCACTACAGATTGGACACCAAAATATAAAAAAAGGAATTCAGATGAAAAGAATGGAGATTGTTGTGTCTTTTAATCTGCCATGAATCTATTTGTACCACAGTCACTTCCTCATCCTATAGAACCATATTCATGCAAAACTGCCCATAACTCCACTGACTAAAACCAAAAAAAAAGCTACACCAGAGTGTAAGAGGACTGAATATTGCTGTGAATGAATGTTGAAATTACCTGCGTGCATTACTAATCTTGTGGCATTGTAGGATCTTACTGTGCATGTTGACTTTGACGCTGAAGAACAAGAACTTATTTCTCAGAGACTGAGAGCAGGAATGGCAAGTAGAGTTTTCATCAGAGTGTGCAGCTATAATGACAAATTAGTCTGTTCCTCTGCATATCACTTGGAGCAGAAGAAGTAAGGAATACTTGTATGAAAAGTACAACCTCATGTTGAGTCATAGCGTAGCTTAAACGAGCTCAGACAGTAGTTAATCCATCACAACTCAATGCACTTTGCTCCACAAAGTAAGTTATACACTGGCAGATAAAATTAGGAACTTGTTCATAGTCTAATTTTGTTTTTCTTCACGTCCCAGGTACTGCATCTCACTGTGCTTCTCTCTACTAGTAAAGAGTCTTTTCATACCAGAGAACTTTTTCCTATGCAGGACATATTGACTTTCTTTTTGAAAAGATTCTTAGCCTGAGTTGCTTCAGTCTTTCAGTGTTCTATGGAAATGTTCCAGTGAAATGTTCCTGATGTTTAGTTAGTCAACTACATATTTTGAAACTTTCTCTCCCGGTCCTTCCATGCCAAAATAGTTCCACACAACGTCACACATCTTTGGGGCACAACAGAAGTCATCAAAGAACCACAGGGAACAGAAATTTACTGTCACCACTGTTAGGTACCATCATTCTGTCTGTTTACTCTCTTCTTATCTCAGTTTTCCTGTCTTTGGACGTTCAAAATTTCTCAGATGGCAAAGAGCTGACTGAAGGGAAACCTCACAGGCTTTTCACATTTTTATTTTAGAATTTGAATTTTCTTGTGCATGTTTTCATCAAAATTTTTTCATGTGAAAACGTACAACAGATTCGGTCCAAGATAGATAGCTGGTATAGATAGGGATAGGATATAGATAAGATAGCGACTTTGTTGAAAAGCAAGAAAATCAATTGTTTATATAGCAGCATCATTCCATTCCAGGTATGGGTTGAAACATGCACTTATTTATCAATAACTTGGCTTCTATGAAATGTCAGTGAACAAAATAAAAAAAAGAAATAAAATATTCTGTATCTATAAAGCAAACTTTATACACTACTTCAAACAAACTTTGAGTGGTGAATAAAAACCTTTTTATTACTGTAGGACAATGAAGCACAGAGATGATTAATGTATTATCAGAAGCCCCACAGATAAAAGAAGTAAACTGAGATGAACCTAAGGTATGAGTCCCTCCTGTCTTATTAACTGCTTTCTCACAGAACCTACTAAACTTTGTGAGGATCAGAGCTAGCCTAATTTCTTTTAAATTCAATCTGGAGAGAAGTTATTCCACAGAAACTTTTGTTAAATAATGTATTTGGATGAAGATTGGTCTATGAATGTACAATGTTTGAAACTGTATGTTTCAAGTACATACAGTTTCAAGTACTAGAAGTAGTTCATGGGCTCGTCACAGCAAGTAATCACTTATCAAGCCACATGACAGCAAAGTACATGATCACAACAATATCATTCAATGCAAAAAGTGATTTTCAGAAGAAATCATGACAATTGGTTTATAGATAACTGCACTGCTTTTGTTGTAACTTTTAAACAATGAGCTATAATTTAAAAACAAAAACAAAACAAATAAAAAAATCCAAAGCTCTTGTGGGAAAAAGTGTCTTGAGGGAGCCATTTGATTCTTGGTGTTTTAACAAAGGATTTAACAATTTAAGTCTTGAAAAACTCAAGAACTTTCAGCCTTCTTAGCTGAAAACTAAAAGAATACAGAACTAAACTAAAACAGGGAATTATATTTAGCAACTGCCTCAGAAACAAATAAGGAAAATAAGCTGCATATTCACAAATTTTAAATTATTTGTGCTTTGTGCCAATGACCTTTTACTCAAAGTATGGGTGTTTAAGAACAGAGTCAACACCAGAGCCTTTCCTACTGTTTTTGTCTGAACTAATTTGTACCACATTCTTCTTAAAATTTACCCCTTAAAATGAGGAAGGGATTTTATGTGCTACAGTGACTTAAAGGAACATATGCCACATTATGAATCAATTATTTCTTTTAAACTTCTTATAAAATTATGTCTAGAGTATTAAAACATGAAACAGTGATCCCCAAAGACAATGTAGGTAATCTTGGTGATTTAGTGACACCAGCTGAATAACAGCAGTGTGATGTCAAATAAAAAAACTAGGAACATGGAAGGAAAGGGGAAAAGCAGAAATTGGATGATATTTTTACATGCATATGTGTACTGGAATTGCCAGAGCTGGATTTCTATCACCTCCCTCAGATAAGTTTGAGGACAGACATAACTAACTGATTACATGAGACTGGAATGATGAAAGAGAAGTACATCCCGATGGCATTTGGCAGAATGCTATGGAGAGCTGAGAAACCTCAACATCTACCATCCTGAGGTCTGTGAGGGGATTCGTTACTGAACTACGAAAGTAAAAGCTAAAATAAGCCAAAGTATAGTGAGAAGAAATGACAAAAGAGACCATCAATGCACCAAAGGATGATCTGAGAATCATCCAAGGGTTCTCAGTTTTGCTCAGAAGACCAATATGGAGCTAGAGATGAAGAGCATACAGGTGAAAATGTTCAAAGAGAAGTTGAACCATAACTTGCTAAACATCTCATTACTTAAAGTAGTACCACATGCAGGACTTTTTCTCCAGTCAACAAGAAAAGCAAGGTATTTCTAAAAGCTTCCACAGGGCCAACCTGAGATTTTAACCTTTCCCGCTACCTTTGCAAAGCAAATCAAGTCACCTCCATGATGATGAGATGCATCAGGCCAAGGGATTGGGAAGGAGGAGAAGCTTGGGTGAACCCACCACACACACCCTCTCCTTCTTCCAAGACCCTTTGTCAACTGCCTGCATACACTATGAGCTTTCATATAGGTGTTCAACATATTTCAAGCCTAATACAATGTCTAAGTTGTCATTCACTTTCAAAGAGCTGAACTCTGTTTTGACAGTATGTGCTTTGGAGTTGACTTTTGAAATAATCACAGAGTGGCTGTAGTAAGAGCCAGGAGAGAGGGGACCTAAGATCTTAGCTCAGAGAATTTAAGCTTCAGGGAATTTAAGCCAAGAGATATCTCAACATAATCTCTTCCAGAGGAAACTTTTGGGAAAATTTCTCTTTATTCTTCTTGCTTGAGCAGAGGCAAGGCACAAGAAAAATTCACAAGGTCATGCAGCTGTAAAAAACAATGAAAAAGGAGACTGGCTGTAGCTGTGGTCCAAACATAACTTATGAATGATAAAAAAAGTTTTTATATTGTGTCTTTTCTCCATTTCTACTGAATTTAGCTGAGACACAGATACCTATTTATTCAGCAGGGACAGGCATGTTGCTCTACATACGCAATAACATTACTTCAGATTCCTAGAGAAAGCCATGAGTACCTCAAGAAGGAGAAACATTATTTCTTTGACTACTGCCACTGAAATTATACATACATGTTGTGTTAGGTGTCTGAACCTCTGTTGATTGAACACTTCTATGAAAGTTTATAATGTATTTCTTATGATTTATCAAATGAGATCAACAAATGCCTATTCATAGTTCCCATTATGCACCTTTCTTGAAGGGGATTTAGAAGTTCCTTAGGAAAAAAATATTTTCTTCTTTTCTAATGGTGAGAATTATTTACAATAGATAGACTTCTGCTGTCTTCTTTAAGAGAGTGAGGAAGTCTAAAAATACCTACTTACTTTCTGATGTTTCTTAGGATTCAAGTATTTCAAATAATTTTAGTCTTAAATATGCAATTTATAGATGCAATGCCTGAATAAACTTCCCCTTTGTTGTTTACATATGTGCAGTTACATTATATTTCCTCACTTTATTTATTTTCTTAATCCTAGGCAATGAAAATATTTGGATGGTCGTCTCTACTCTGGAAGGGAAACAAACTGTGCAAACATAGAAACAAACAAGAATGTTTGAGGTATTGATGGGTCAGAATTAAAACTGAACAGAGGAAGAAAAAAAAAACAACAAAACAACAGAAGAATGATCCTAAAGGAGAGAGGGAAAATGAGAAAGAAAATAGAAACACAGCAATCTGTAAAAGAAAAAGGGATTAACAGTGGAGTAAGTGAAAGCAAGTGACAGGGAAAGGACAACAAAGCAGAACTGACTGAAGTGGGGTATGAAAGGGAGACTTCAAATATCTCTAGGTCCCAGCATGTGAGTTTTTGTTTATTTATTTTTTTTAACACCTTCACAGGGGAAGGGACAAATTTTATTTGCAATGTTGTCGTAAAAGTATAAATCTGCCAAAACCAATAAGGTGCCTTGCAATGTGTCCTTATTAGAAAAAATTAAATATGTGAATGAACCCAGCTTGATTTCATTAGTATTTATTTACAATAACAGCAAGAGTAAAAATAGGTGAGATTTTTAGAGGAAGTGGGAAGAAATATTCATGATAAATGAAGAATTTTGTATTTTTTTCTATAAAGGAAAAAGGAAATACTCCAAAAAAGAGGGAAAAATAAAGAAAGACATAAAACTAGAAAGAAGTTAAATTCAAATATGACATGGAGGGGATGGAAGAGGATCAAAAATATAGTATAATCACCTACCAATAATTTTTAAAATTTATTAATTATATCACCCACCTTAATTTCATCACAATATCACATCTGAATGCCAGAAGGCCAGAAAGGGTTTAGTTGACCCCCTTCTGCCCAACAGGCAATTGAGGGATGATGATATCAAGTTATTATTCCCTTTCAGCAGTTTGTCCCTGCTTTTCCTGTGACAGAAAAAAAACCTGTTTTGCAATGGAGCACTCAGTTCATGGATCCCAATATCAGCTTTTGGAAGAGTGCATTGTTGCCCCAGGTTGTTTACCTCCGCTGTGAAAAGAGACCAGTCAAAGTAGATGCCATAGCTCCATGAGACTTCCTGTCTCTCCCCTATCTTTTCAAAAGCCCATGGAAATCACCCTGTACCCTCTGTCTATACTACTGCTTTGTTTTCTGGTTATAGATTATCCCTGTCCTTTCACACACAGATAGGCTAAGTAATAGAGAAGGGATATGGCCTCTCAAGGCAGAAACGAACAAAGTTTTAGAAATGACAAAACACTCTGACCTCTGAAAGGCTTATGAGTATCAGGAACTCAGGTTTTAAAAGTGTCCATGCTCTTCTCTGATGTGTCTTGCCCACTAATTGATATTCATTTGATTACTTTGGCCAGTGTAAAGTTCTTTTGAATAATTGCAAAAGTATAAGTATTGGGAAGGAGAAATTGCACATTGAAAATAATGAAGCTTGAAAGTGGTATTGACATACACTTATTTTATTTTTTTTTTTATATTTGTAAATAGTCAATACCAGTTTCTCATTCATTTAGGCCTATGTCTCTATGAAAGGTTTGTCTGACAGATTAATAAGAAGTATTATTTGTACCTCTAACTAAAATCCAATGACCTCCCATACAGATGCCCTCAAGCAAGGAACAAACAGAATAAGAAATATTGAGGGGAAGAGGGATTAACTTTCACGAGTATTTTGTAACATTGGAAAAACTGTCCTTGTGATATTAATGAAATGAAGGCTGAGCATTAAGATAGGGAAGACAATAAATAAATAGAGATAAAAGTAATCCCACTTTATAATCCTATTATAAACTCTTCCAGAAGATAGAACATTTCTCTAGATCTTTCAAGAAAAGATAGGTATAGCGTGGCATCTGCATTGAGACTTATTTAAATTTTGAAATTACCCAAAATTAATCAGAATAAATTAACATCATTGTGCTGTCAGATGCAAAGAAAATGAAAAGCTTTTTGATTACTGTTAGAAAACCAGCAATAGTAAAAAGTGTAATTTTAGCAGCATGTATAAGAACATCTGTTCTGAGATCCCTGAAGCTGGCAGTGCTGCCTTGTGTACCTCTGAAGAGAGGTAATTACATCATGGAGAATACCAAACTATAGAACAAGAAAGACTCCATGGCTAGCAGAAGAGAGATACTATGTTAGAGATATCAGAGTCCATATCCACCACCCAGTTGCTGATTTGGTCAGGTAGAACTTATAATTAATCCAGCAAAAGGAAAGACATGACAAAGCAGATCAGCAGTTCAGAATGCATGTGGTAGTTCTTTCTGGTTCACATGCTGAAAGACTGGTAGTGAGAAATTTGCCAGCTTCATGAAGATGCTACTGAGATTACAATCAAAAGTCCCTTAGTTTCTTCACAACGAAACATTGCTTTTCATGGAAAGAGAACTGTGATTTTCTGACCCAGAAAAAGCAAACACAGTGGCACTGAAAAAAAAAAAGTTGGAGAAGACAAAGTTTGGTTTTCATATAGTCAGTACAAACAATTACACCAATTACCTTTTCCATCATACTTACAATATCTTGGTGCTGGCATAGTTTCTGGCCTCATACAAACTGCAAACAATATTTTCCCATTCATGCTTTCCCCATTTCATGTAACTTGAAAAGATCCAGAGGAAACATAGTGGTGAACTCACTCTTATTTTCAAGCATCATATAAACACTTCTTAGACCATGAAATCTTTAAAAAATTCTTTTTATGATTTTTTGGGCAAAAATGGTAATTACCAAAACATTCACCAGACTTATTTGTCTGCTTTCTGAAATAAACTACGTGTACACACAAGATTGTTATCATTTGGATCACAATGCTTTTTTGTAAAATAATAACTAGAAAGCTTTTTTGAAATGCACACAAAAAAAGAGAAGGTTAGATCTGCAGAGAATACAGAAAAAGATTTTAAGATGAGATAGGTTGAAATCCAAATAGCAGGGCAAGATCAAAAAACAAATAGGATTCTGTATACACTGTGGAAGAAGACATGAAAAGAAATTGAAGCTTGAGGGAAGGATGGAATGAAAAAAAGCAAAACTAATAATTTATTTACCAATCCAGACATTTAAAATTCTAATTTATGTACCCATCTATCTGACTCTGTGCTGTGTGTAACAAAACTTTCATCAATACAATGTAAAGACATCAAGTCCTTGAGCTTTGTCCTCCTCTCCCCTGGAAACACTGAAGGATATTTTATTGATGATTGCTCCTGCCTCAGATCTCCCTCTCCTGAAGGTGAGGAGGCAGAGAAAAAGCTGAGCAAGGACCATTATTATCATCCTTGGCTCTGATCTCTTTCCTTCAGACTGTGTCTAGAAATGGATTTGGAATTATCTGAAGAGAAATGAGCTCATTGAGGAAATTATCAGTCTCAAAAAACCAAATAGCCCTTCCCTCCCCTCCTCTTCCCCCAAAGAAAAGGCCCCAAACAAACTCAGGAGCAAAGAGTCCCCCATTTCTTTCAGGATACTTTCTTTTCATGGTATTGCCAGCTGAAAGAGCTATCTCTGTGTAACTGTTCTAATCTTGTTCCATGTTGGTAGGGCATGCAGCTGTACAGCAGAGCAGAATGCTGCTGTGGCATGAGCATGATGGGTCTCATCTGCTTCCCTCGAGGGCCTTTTGGGTCTCCTTTGATGCAGCACGACAGCACTGAACATTATGGAAGCCTCAGTTTTACAGTATGTTGTAACTGTGCCTCCAAACACTGTGTTTATGAGTTTAATCATTTTCCCTCCTGCTGTGCAGTTTGACCCCACTGTTTATACATACTAATAATCATATCAATTCATATTACCCATAGGTTCTTTTATGTCTCCTCTTAACATATTTCATTGTCAAAACTATTTTAAGATATCAGTTAAAATCATTATATTCACCTTTTATCTAGTATAGTAAATGGTTATTTCAAAGCATTTCATAAACTTATTACTCTGTTTCAACCACTGAAGCCAGTACACTCCAAGAACAAGTGAATCATTGGTTTTATGGATGGGACTAAAACTCTCACAATAGTAATTTATAATCTAGACATTATCTAAATTCCTACAGAAAGGATATACAGCATAAAAATACTTGAGCTGAGACCTTTAGAAAAGATTCATCAAACACACTATATGATAAAACATGACGGGATTTTTTGAATATATTTTGTCAACTTCATGTGAAACTTCATAGTAACGTAAAATGTTAGAAGAAAACAGACTCAAAACAACTCAAAATTTCTGAAAGCAATAGCAAATCATAAAAAAGGCAAATGTATGATCAGAATGTTCAGCCCAAGAAGAAGATTTTCTACAGGTAGATCTATGTAATCACATCTCTTTACATTTTAATCACCACCATCATAATCCACTTTCAAAAAATCAAGCAAATAAGCATAAAATATATTTCAAACAAAAATATCCGTTTTTTAAGAGTTATTTAATCACTAAATTGTTATAGACATACTGAAATCCAAACACAAATAAACCGGATTCAGAATGCAATTTTTTTACCTTAATTGACTGTATGCTTCCAAATCTTAACTTTTTCCTCAGGTTATCATTCTTCATTTTCCTGTCTAAAAGCATATTCTGTTTCTCTGTCACACTAACTATGACTTTTTTTTAGGTTTTTAATCAAATTTTAACCTACTCAAGTGAAAAATCCTTTAGCCAAGAGCTGATATTTGTGAGCTCCACATTTTTGTCTTAGTCCCATTTTCTTCGATTCAAACATGTTATAAAACTGTCAGTCTTGAGCAAAATTTGTGAAATCACAAAGAACCTGAACTTGATATATTATTTAAGTACACTGTTTTCATTCAATGCATTTTTATTCTACATTAATTAAGAAGGAAGAATCTAGAGGGGTGCACAAGTAAGGCAAAAACACATGTTATTTCAGATTTTCTGAAATATTAAGGAGGGCTAGTCACAGAAATCTCTGGAAGATGAAAATTACTGATTAAGAAAAAAGACAATGAAACAATACATGCAAGTCTTGATTTCATATCTCTTACTGGAGAGTGTTTCTCTCAGGCTTGGGGCTTGGAGACATATTTTCCAAATGGCACTTAAAATGCTGGCAAAGGTTCCTAAATGCCAATTTCAGTTTTGAATTGACTATTATCAGGATAATTGAGTGCATGGAAGGATATGCCCCAGCTACAACTAAGGATACAGCAACTTTCACAATATCTTTACTTTGAGATGTCGACAGTATCAACATAATTTGAGCTACAAAACTGGAAAGATACAGGATTAAGAAAGAAATAATGGATTTAATGGCAGTTAGGTGAACATCTAGCAAAGCATTCCTGAAAGTATCTGCATAACATTGCATATGCTTTCTGTGTTTCCACAGAGAGATAATTAACAGAGCTGAGGTTACCACAGACAGTACTAGAGGAAAAAAGCAGCCTACGGAGTAAAGAAGCAGCAGGTAGAGATGTGAACTATCCCAGTCAGTGATGTGAGCTGTGCTATTTTCTCTGCAGTTCCCTGTGGAGCTGCAGAGGTAAGTGCTGGGTGTAGTCCATAGTAAAGGAAGAGAAGTCATAGAAGACATCACCAGCGATCCAAGAAGAAGCCATGGGACCATTCCAGTTATTCTGAGCTTGATTTGCAGCAGCAGCCATTGGCTAACATTGATTATTTTTATACAGTACAGTACATAGAGCCAAGTACTGAACCACAAGCTGGCATGGTTTACAAACATCCATACAGCACCAAAGACTTTGTACACCGAAGCCAACTTAAACACATCTGTAAAGTAGAGACTATGGATGTGCATCAGTACTGTCACCTGCAAGATAAATCTTGATGCGCTCAGAAAGATCAGAATCATATCAGCAGAAGAAATTTTTTTGCTTTTGATCCAGTTAATAGCATTAACAGTTGTAATAAATCCATTTCCAATAAATCCAACAACAACTTCAATAGCTACAACACTTATTGAAATTATAAGAACTGGTGGCAACATCTTGCTGCTTTGGTAGCCTCTGCCTGATTAGCTTGGGTAGCTGTGCAAGAAGGTGGGCAGTTCTGTTGGTATCTGACTGGTCCCAGCTCCAGTCTGCTCACCTTATATATGGGAACAAAAAGACATCTTGAAAATATAGTGGAAAATTAGTATTGATGCTTTTCCTGAATGTGCAAATCAGAGAAAGATTTAATAATTAACTCTAACCTTTTACATGCATAAGATTTGCCTCTGCTTTTCCTTAGGGTTGTGAGATAGCCAGATGTATTAACCTCCCTGTCTTTTGTCCAATTGTTTATATTCTTATCTACAGTGGCAGAAAGCTTGGTGGCTCTCTGGTTACAACAGTACCTGCCAGTGTGCAAGGGGATCCATCATTAAACACAACAGAGGTAGCAGCATGTCAGCTGACAAGAGGTCTTATATTGTAATTAGTATATTTCAGACTGTGTTGAAGGTCTATAAAGCATAACTGGACCAATTAGATGCAACCACTTTAATATGAAGAAGATTATACACCTCTCAACCTTATTCTAGAGGAGCACTCCAGACAACAAATACGTATTTAGCCAAGGATTGTTGCTATATTTAGCTGACCAGTTCTTATATGTGGGCATGTACATGGGATCAAAAGATGTCAATGACCAGTTATACAATGAGCAGTGATGACAGGCTAGTCAAGTAGAGGAGTCCATCTAGCAGAACTCTGGTTAAAGCCCAGCCTTCTCCAGCTCTTTCACAGTCTCAGCCTCTATCTCACCTGCCTGCCATGGAGTTTATTAGCCTTGATGGTGGATTTAGACCTGTTCTTCTTTATGGAGTGAAAATCTGTCACGCATCTTTATCCATGGCTTCAGCTAGATACTGTAATGAGAACAGCAGTCCAGAACAGTGGTGGGCCTCATTAATCTGCATTTGCATTAGTGCTTATTTATAAAGAACTATGTCTGGGTTTACAGAACCTCGCCTTCTCAACCCCAGGCTAGTTAATCCAACCTGTGAATACAGTATTGACACATTTATACTGCCAAAGGATAATTTCTTGATATAGAGAAATACGAAATACAGTGAGGACTTTGACAACAGGGTAAGAAGCAGTTGAGATAAGTTGGCTGCTGGAAAAATATCTAGAAGTTTTTGGCAATAAAATATTTACTGTTTTTCTGGGAAAGTTGACGTATATTTCTGCAGTCCATTTCTCAAGAGAGTAAAATCTCTTAAAGTAAAGGTAGACCAAGCTTCTACTCTGGATGTGAAAAAAACTGTTGGTTGGATTTACTGTTTATCATTACATCTATGCTTAAAGTTTTTGTTGAATTGTCAAGAAGAGAAACAAATAAATATAAGAATCAAATAAATATAAGGACGTTACTCCATTAACCTATTGTAATGAAAAAGTGGATTTAAAATCTCCAAAGCTTTTATTTCTGTCAGTAGTTCATTAATATTAAGCTTAGCTAGTAATCTCAAAAACTAGGAGCTTTCTTCTCTAAAACCTGAACATACTTTTGCCATCAGCACAATGCAAAATTTTAAAAAGGAATTAAGTCAGATTTACAACATATTGTATATAAATTTCAGATTTTAAAAGAAAAAAATAATAAAACAAAGAAACAAACAAATTTAAACTAAGAATACATTGGCACGTTCACTTTTTCTATCATTCTGTCATTCTTCACCAGAAGTATCAAAATAGTGGAAAAGGCGCAACTTACTAAGGAAAAAAATGATGAAGTGTAACTCAGTGACTACTGTGTATTTTAAACCTATATGCCTAAATCTTCCTGTATGCAGAAAATGCATTACATAATTACAGTATTTGGTTACCTCAAAAATGTAGGTTTTAAGTTACTCAAGAGAACATGAAAATAACACTTTATTTTTACATACTTATACAAAACCAGTACTGCAATTATAAAGTGAAAGAATCTACAACAGAAAATATAGTCTAGAAAAGTGCATGACTAAAGCAAACTCTCAGCTGTTCCAACAGTTACAAAATTCTGTCCTATCTTCATATGGACTATCAAAAATGAGAATTTTAAAGAAAACTATATCTGATCTTTACATACTCATTTCATTTTCCTGTAAACAAGGCCCAAAATGGGAGTAACTGAGAAAAAAGTAACATTCTTACAAAGGAACATTTTGTCCTTGAGGACTCCCACCAACTCCTTCGGAAAGCAGCTGTCACTCAACCTATGCACCCTGGGAGTACTTAAGTCTTCGTGACAGGTAAAAGAAACATCCTTTTCCTCAGTGGTCTGTCAGTGACCTCTCTCTAATGTGATGTGCTCCCAGGAATGAATGGCTTCTAAATAAATATTTTCTCTTGCTTTGTCTCTCAGTAGCTCAAGAGCTGCCTGGTGAACTGTACTGGTGCTATGATCTTCAGGGGTTCTCCAGAGGATAAGTTCATTAGTGGATGCTGGTGATAACGCAGCTGCGTGCACCATGATACAAAAGGCCACTAAATGTCTCACAGCAACCTGGACCTGACAAACCTGATCCTGGTTCTAGACTAGAAATCATCATAGTCTCATCTCCTGGTATACAGCTCTTTGAATTTGCTTGCTTTCCTTCTTGCCCTTTCCCAACCTCACAGGTAGGGTTGCCACATTAATGCAATGAGACACAAGAGACCCTAAAATATGTCTGAGTTCCTTGTACTTATTGTCTGAGGGAGCATTCTGTGAACTTATAAAACTAATTGAGCCATAAAGTAAAGCAGACTAGAATTTCTTAAGAATAATTATAGGACAATGGTAAGATGACACAAATAATAAATACTAGAGAGAAGTGTCTGAATTTATACAAAAATTTCCCTTTTAAAATAAATCTCACTCTACTCAGAGAAGTCAGGTTCAGCTCACAGGATAACAGCTTGCTTCCTTTGATTCATGCATTCCAATTAACAACAGTAATAAATACACTCCACACAATCTCTGCAATGGTTTTAATTTTTTGAAGTAGTTAGAGACATTAGTACAGCAGAGCAGTTTACATATCTTGTAAAACACTGCTTGTTAAGCTCATACAGAGATCCACAATTCACCAGTTTGCTGGTATCTGCTTAATGTTTTGTCATTTCACCGTGAGCAAGAAGTGTGTGAACATGATACTGGAAGATTTATTTGTGGTATTGTTCAGGAAGATGCATATCTTGGAAATGTCACTGATGAATCATCCCACTATGGTCACTATTTCAATATCTTTAGTGAAAAGTAATTGTCTACAGCATTACTAACAGTAGAAAAAAATAGAACTCGTCCAATAGGGTTGACTTTTTCTTCTCATAAAATTGTTGCTACTATTGTTTTAATCAATAGCTTTAATTGTGTTGTAATGTGACAGGTACTCAGACTGCCTTCACCCTTCATTATCCTTACTCATGTCTCACGCTGCAGAGTGTCTTTTGGTGTTCTCATCAACACCAATCAAAACTCAGATCAAATTAAAAAAATTAAAACGTTGTATTGTGATAGCTCCAGCACATTCAGAAAACAAACAAACAGGCGAAGAACCAAAATTCAACGTGTTAGAGATGCACAGACATTATAGCACCTCTCAGTGCCTAAAGTGGCAATAAGAGAGCTGAAGAGGGACTTTTGATAAGGGTATGGAGTGAAAGAAAAAATGGGAACAGATTTAAGCTGGAGGAGGGTAGATTTAGATTAGATATTAAGAAGAAATTCCTTCCTATGATGGTGGTGAAGCACTGAAACAGGTTTTCCAGAGAGGTTGGGGACTTCTCATTCCTGGAGGTGTTCAGAGACAGACTGGATAGAGCTTTGAGGAATCTAGTCTAGTGGAAGGTGTCTCTGCCCATGGCAGGGAGGGCTGGAACTAGATGATCTTTAAGTTCTCCCAAACCAAGCCATTCTATGATTCTGTGATAACTCAGGGCTGGGATCTTGTTGTTTCCCTCCTGTCTCCTGTCCAAAAGCAAAAGCATTCTCAGCTGTAATCTTGGAATTTCATTTTGAGATTATATCCAGAAAGAAAAATCTTAGAACAATTTGAACCTTTTACCCATATCCTAATGATATTATGGTTTTTGTGTTTGACAAGTGTTGCCCATTTGATGATGACTAGAGTGTTATTCTACCACAACTGATTTACAGAATTTACAGAACAGTTCAAGAAACTAAGAATGAACATAGCAGTGATTACAAAGATTTCTTTTCCTGATGAAAGGAGACAAGGAAATGAGAATAAATAATTTTTTTTTCTCATCATGTGTGATAGAAAAAAAAAAGGGAAAAAATATTTATTTTGTGCTGGAGGAAGGACATTGTTTTCCAGACCATCATAGTTAATTTAATTCCAGTGGTCTAAGTGCTACAAGAGCTTAATGACATTTGTTCACCTCTACATCATGAGCTCCTTAGCAAATAAGGTTTTTACACCCTGCAGTAAATTGCACACAACATTTGTAAGACGTTGTAAGTCCATCTCTGATAGAAACCTGTTAACACCAGCACAAGCCAGTGAAGTACAACTACCACTAAAATCCTTATAGTAAAATAATAGGATAAAACAAATCACGGGATTATACTTCTTGTAAAAGATGCACAAACAGTTCTACAAGAAAAACTTGCAAAGAAGATAATATAGGAGAATCATCAACATCTGTGTTTAACAAACGTGCACAGAATTGGCATTCTTTGTTCTGCTACTGGCTGCTTGCATCTGCAACTCTTTTAAAAATGATTTATCAGGTGTTCCTCATATATTTGACAAGGCATAGAAGGCTTGTGAATCTCAATAAAATATCCTGTCTGTGGTAAATAACAATTAATTATGCTGCTGTTTAACACATTCCTGATGTTATATTGTACGAAGAAGTAGTGTTGCAAAATATCTCAAAAATGAGTGTGAAAGGGTGATAATCTATTTACCTTTAATTTACACGTTGTCATGTTGCTGCCGTTATTTTACTAGAGATAATGTACTGTTAATTTCTATATCACATAATTAGTTGGACTTTTTTGTGTTTTTTGTTTTTTTTTTTTTTTAAAGAAAGACTGTCAAAATGGAAACCCCATCAGACACAACTAATGAAAAGAGTCCTCTGAAATTCTTGCAAGAGGTCAAGAACATCAAGCCGTGTAACACAAATGAAAAGGAAGATGAAACTTTAAAACACTAAGAATGCACACAACCCAAAATATATGAGCAGGGGACAGAAACAAGCTAGTGATGATTATCAGTTACTCTTTACCATGAAAAAAAATATCAATACACATCTTCATTAACTCAAGAGAGTATTTGTAAAGATGAGTTTCTGGCTTGCATCGTATAAAGTATGAATAGTTGGTAGACCTTCTCTGATCATGTGGTTCCTGCTATTTAGAGAGTCAATATGTCGAAAGGAATGGAGTATTTTACTGAGCCAGATTTCTCTACAACTGTACTTTCTATAAAACAAGATTAAAGAAAGACAGTGAATTTAGTTCATTAAGAAAAATGTTAAAATATTACAGTAAAAGCAGACACCAAGTTGCAAAATTATAGTACAATTTTCAAGCTTGTGTCTGACAATATACTCTCCTTAACTGGTCCAGCTTCTCAATGGATTTAGGAGATTGTCTTTTCTTCCTTCTCTTCCTGGAGGGATGTTTTATCCCAAAATCTGTCTGGCTTCAAAAAGTGTAGCTGTTGAAATAGAATTGTTTTTCATAGGTCCTTAATGATAACAAAAGGGTAGAAAACTGTTTCTTGCTTGTCTTTCCCCAGACCATAGCTGCAAGAACAGACCTCTCATTTTCTACTTTCATTACATTTTGTATTTACTGCATGCCTTTCCATACAGGTGGATTTTTCTGTTCACAAAATTTTCAGGGACTACAGTGAAACTTCATGCAAAATGATAATTTAACTAGACTCAGCACTTAGAATTTGTGCTTAGCTTCATCCAAAGCATAAATACACATTTCTAACACAGGCGAAATACTTGTATATTGGAACATATTTTCTGAGTCAAGTTCCTTTATTCTGTCTTTTGTTAGATTTCAGATATTCTGCCATCACCAGCAGTTATCCATTTTGTGACTCCAGCTTGGAAGTACCTTCTTAAAAGTTGTCCCTATTCATGACAATCTTCTTATCATTCACCTGACCTTAAGATTGTTTGTAGACCTAAAGATAAACACAATCATTATGATGGATTTTTGTTACAAGTTGAGCTATTTTATTTAATCACAGTCTGCACAGATAAAGCAATTGAAACAGAACCCATCTTTACTTTCACTAGCACTCTAACTCTTTTTCTTCACTATTTATAGCTGAATCCTGATAAAATACTAGGGGGTGATAAAAATAAATTTAAAAAGTTACATATGTAGTGTTAAAAAATACTTTCAGCTTGTTACAGTGCAGAGGTGGACTGAAGAAACGAGACTTTGAAGAGTTAAGTCACTCTCTAAAATACAAAAAGTAAAAAAGAATGCTATTGAACAATATGTATTTTTTCTTAAATGTGCTTTTTATTGTGAGAACAGTGAGAACTGAATCAATTCAGTAACTTCTAGGGTAGGACTGACTTTCACTGTCTACATCTGCCCAAATGCCTAAGTTCCTAAACCAGAGACTCACAGATCATTTTGGTTGGAAAAGACCTTTAAGATAATCAAGTCTAGCCATTTTCACATTTAGACATTTAAATTAACTCCTACTCTGAGACTAAAGGCCACTGGCTAAAGTGACCTGCAGTGTCTGCCAGGTCTCTGTCAAGGTTTTTGCTTCCTTTCTTCTTCATCATACGGGTTTTTAAATGTTTGAAAAACATATATTGCTATCAGAAAGTTTTCCCCAGTTTCCAAATGTATCTGGAACACAAGTTTATTTCTTAACAATACTTTTTAATGTTCAGGTGAAGTACATTCATGTAAACTGCTTCATATATAATTTTCCATTGGAAAAAAAAAGGTCTTTGACATTCTTTTAGGAATGCTCCTGTAGTCTTCATAAGTCATAATTGAAATAGAGAAAATATAAACCTATATTTCCTGTTGCAATGAATCTATCAGATGGAACACTCAGTGAAGAAAAAAATGCAGGTATTTCATTAAGGACTGTAACATCAGGATGCTGCATAGATAACCTCAAATAAATATACTTTAATTATAAAATTAAAAGTGCTTACTTTTTATAACTCTACAACTTGAGTGTTAATGTGCCCTTTAGTATATTTAATTATTAAGTATATAAGGCTTTTTCAGGCCATCACCATTTGAGCACCATTAGCAAAGCCTCACACTGATATGGTGGTGGATTTACTTGTGTTTGTACAATCAATGTGCAATTTTGACAGCCTACTGCTATTCAAATCCCTTTGTCAATACTCTACACCACCTGTGATGCAAATTTAAATTAATCCTGATTTTCATTGCTTGCTTACACTTACTCTAGAAGAGAGAAAATGTTATCTGTTCAGAAAGACTCACACTGGAGTACCTCTTCATAGCCAGTATGAAGAAAGCAAAAGTCTATATCTGGTAAACTTTTTTTTTTTTGATGCACACAATAAGTTACAGTTTTGCAGAATGCTGTAGTGGGTTCACTCAGGTTTTTTTAGTTTTGGTTCCTAGATGTAAAGAAAATTTAAAAAATAAACTCCAGTTCAGTGTCTTATTTATTTTGCAGTAAGTAGATGTCACANGGTAAACTTTTTTTTTTATGCACACAATAAGTTACAGTTTTGCAGAATGCTGTAGTTGGGTTCACTCAGGTTTTTTTAGTTTTGGTTCCTAGATGCAAAGAAAATTTAAAAAATAAACTCCAGTTCAGTGTCTTATTTATTTTGCAGTAAGTAGATGTCACATTGGTGTGAGCATTTGCTTGCAGTAGCACAGTACAATGAAATCCCTTACCAACACGACTGGGTCCAGATATTATTTCTCAGTATGCTATCAGCTTTTTAACTTCACATTAATGAAATGTTACTTTGTGTGATTACTACAGTAAGGGGTGAATGATGCATGAAATAAAAAGCTGACACATCCTTGAGAAAGTGCTTAGCACAATGACAGAACTGCTTCTCCATTCAAAGAGCATCAGTGACTTTCTTTTCAGGTAAGAAGCACTGAGGCAAATGATGGTCACTTCACAGGACTGACTTGAAATATATTCAAAATCACAAAAATCTTGTGTGTTTTTCCCTATGTTTTAGGTTCAAATGAAAGATGTACAAGATCAATGTATCTAGTTATGAATTAATTTCTATTTATGGTTGCTTCCTGAGACTGTTCTAGTCACACATCCACCAAATCAAATGCTAACTAAACTGTTCAGTGAGGGAAAATAGACAGTTGTGAAGAATATAATCTGTGGGTGCATAAAAATCTTTTACATGAAGAAGCTGAATAGGGTTGATGAATTATTGTCTATACCAGTACAGGAAATAGGTGGCATCAAATGTAAGAGAAGTTAAAAGCAAACAGAATAAGGTGGTTTTCCACATAACATAGAGGGAAGATGTGAAACTCCTTGTCAGAAGATACTACCAATGCGAAAACTCTGCATGGATTCAAAGGATGAATGGACAAGCACATAGAAATGAAATCAATTGGGTGTTACTTAAACACATAAAAAACATTTCTGGTTCATGTAATCCCTGTAAAAGTTTAATGCCTGGGAGAGTACCAGGAAAAAATAGAATTTATGTTTGCCCAGTGTGCACAATCTTCCCTAGGCTCTCTGCTGCTATCAAGCAGAGGTAACTGTACAGATGGTACTTAGGTCCCAACTAATGTGACTGAATTAATGGTAGTGACTTGTCCTGCCTCATGGTGTCTTTTCACTGTACATTTTATGAATTAGGATAATTCTTTCATGGTTTTGATTATGTCCAGCTACAGGGCATAGACGTGTCGCATCTATAGTTATGAATATAATTACAGATATGATTACAGCTGTGGGAAAGTGAACACTTCAGAAAGGACTCTGCAGGAGGACCTGGATAGGCTGCAAGAGACAGCTAATAAGAACCTCATGAAATTCAACAAATGTGAAGTCTTACACCTGGGAAAACATGATCAGAGAGTGCAGCACAGGCTGGGATACGCCTGGCTGGGGAGCACCTCTGTGGGAAGGGACTGGGAGGTTCTGGTGGACATCAGCTCAGCATGAGTGAACAGAGTGCTGTTGCAGCAAAGAAAGCCAAAAGGATGCTAGGTTCCATCAACACGTGTTTCACCAGCAGAGATAAAGACATCACTATGCTACTCTGCTCAGCGTTTGTCAGACTACATCTGAAATACTGTGTTTAATTTTTGTCCCCTCTATACAAAATGTATGAATGCTGGAGGCTGGAGAGGGTCCAGAGAAGGGCCACAAATATGAACAAAGGCCTGGGAGGCCTGTCACATGATCAAAAGCTGAGAGAACTGGGGTTTTTTTCAGCCTTGAGAAAAGAAGAATTAGGGGAGACCTTATCACCCTGTGTCAGTATTTAAAGGGTAGCTACAAGGAAGATTTCCTTTTTAAAAAAGTTCCATGGAAAGTGGGAGATTCCAGTGGGGAGATTCTAGTTGTACACAAGAGGAACATTTGTCACAGTCAGAATAATCAGGCATTGGAATAATCTCCCTAGGGAAGTGGTGGATTCCCCATTTTTGGACACTTCGAAGATCAGCCAGGAAGGGTGGTGGGCCATCTTATCTAGACTGTGCTTTTGCTTTTGCCAAGAAAGGTTGAACCAGATAATCCTTCAGGTCCCCTTCCAACCTGGTATTCTATAAAATCCATGATGGATTTTATTTACAGTAGTGAGTGAAAGTGACCTGTATTCCACAAAAGAGTTTAATCCCATTGTGCCAAAGGCTATAAATATACACACAAAAGTAAGAGCAATTTTGTTCCATGTAGCATACAGAGAAAATTAGTTCCAACCACAATTTTATTGGCTTCAGAATGGCCTCCCAAATGAAACAATTTTGTTCGTTCAGAAAGATTCAAGTTGCTGTTTCAACTCATTACTCTTCATATCCAGTAATAAAGCAGAAGCTCAAATTCTGGTTCAGTTGTATGACTAGCACAGTAAAATACAGTGAAATTATTCTTGGCTTGCAGTGTAGTAAACAAGAGAATAAAGCTCATTTCAGAAGGGGCAATTAGTTATTCACTTCAGTCCAACTTAGGAATAACTGCTATAAGTGTTTTTATTGCAGAACACCTCATTCTTGTTTAAATCCTGACCTAAATTATCTCCATCAATGTTCAACTATTTTGCATTTAGTTTTACTATGCACATCTGACTAAATCCAAGAAGGTGAAGTTGAATTTTTCTGGGGAAAGCAGAACATTTAAAAAAACTCTCCAGGATCTTTGCTACAGATGTTCTTTTGGCAGACTTCAGCTTTTCAAAATAATTATTATTTGGGATGAGAAGAAAGTAGGAATACCTAAAAATTTTTGTCATATTCTGAATACCAAAACCTGTAAATCAAAACCTGAATAGATCTGATTGTTAAGATCTTCTCAGTGCACATAGGTTACACATCAATGAATTATTAATATAAATATTAGTATAAAGTGGAATAAGGGCATACTTCAGTGATACATCTGAGACAGTGCAATCTCTTCCCATGGCATCCTACTTCTACCACCTGCTGCCAGGTTGCTAGTGCCAGATCTAGTGCCCAGTAGTCTCCATCATGGGATCATATGGATTTATTTTTTTATTTTCACTTAACTACAGAGAAAATTTACACTCCAAAAGAAGTGTGTGGATTCCAAAAAATTAGGAAAACAAATCAGCTCAGTGACAGCACAAAGATGAGAACCAGAAGCAGCTCCTATGTGGCACAGGTGGAAGAAGAGTTGAGGAGTGTGTGGGAGAAGAGAGGGTAAAACGGGGCTGCTCTTTACATCCACAGCAAATTATTAGATGGACACAGCTATTCTCTACAAATATACAAAACAACACTTCTGGCAGGTTGCAGCATAATCCTCATAGTGTTTCATAAACAACTTCAGGCCCTAATTAACTATTTTATCTTAGAATCTCTTGGGCCCGAGAAAAGAAAGATGCTCTGTGCTGTTGATCCAGGCAATCTGCTATGGATGAAGACACCAGGTCATTCTGGTTATTTTGCCATAAGGCCAACAACCCATCTGTGTGCACTAGGTAGCTTAGGCCAATGTATTCACATCCTGGATGGATCAAAAATAACATTCTCTGTAAAGAAGCTTTTAAACGCTGTTTTAAGTCTAACCCTCAGCAGTCTGTTATCCGAGATTCATCTTCCATCTATACTACAATCAAATTGGTCAAATATGGGATTCAACTTTAAAAGCTTATTCATACAGGTGTTAAAACAATATTGTTTCACCAATTCAATAGTTTAATACTGCTTTTTGCTTAGAAAATATATACCAGAATTTACAGAATTGCAGTTTCTCCCTCTCTTTCTGTCACTCTTAGACATATATGGAGAGATGTAAGTGTTACTTTTGTATGTGTATGGTGCTGAGATTTGAATCAGCTCAAAATTTATGGACTGAGAGCGTCTAGAGTTGTTTTGTGAGACACTAGCAGAATTTCTGATATAAACTATAGATGCCACAATCTAGATACACAGTTTGACACCCAGATAGTCAGTATATTGTATTTATCCTCTGCCCATCTCCAGCTTTTTACACCTTGATTCTGACTATGGTTGCATCACAAATCCTTTACTCAGAAAAAGTTTGCCTCTGATTTTTTTAGTTGGCATTGCTTATCAAGTTGCAGCAGCTACATTCTCCTCTTCAACTCCTTCTGGCTTAGCCAGAGGTCAATATGATGACTAAGGGCAGTAAAACCCATTTTCTTATTCTGCTGTGCTTCACCAGGCTGCCTCGCTATTTTTAAGTCTGTCTTCTATGCGGTGGCATGTTCCTGTCCCCATATTTCACTATCTTCTAGGGAGCATCCATCCCTTTATCTGATACCACGTTGCCCCCTAGTGACAAGTACCTTACTTCTCTCATGTTTCTCTCCATCCAGCTCCTGCACTCCTGACTTCTTTTCCTTCAGCATGTCCAGTTATTTGGTTTGGTTTGGTTTTAGAACATGCTGTTTTCTGTGTTTGGAAATGAAACTTCATTTACTCTGTCCCTTTGGGACATTAGTTGAATCAGGCTCATTTTGGCTCCCTCTGCAGAAAAATCCAAGTTTCTGTGCTGCACTCAACCTCAACTATTTATATACTAGTTCATCCAGGTGGGATTTCTTCCACAGGGTTTAGTTGTTGCAGAAATCAGGAGTGGCTTTGCCTCCATCAACGTGAACACGTGAACAAAAAAAAATAGCTTCTACACAGGAAATTCATTGGAAAATGGGAGGAACAGAAAAGATTTGGAGGAAAGGTGTTGATCTAATCCCATTCTTCACATTACTTTCCCACTATTGATGTTGCAAAGATTATTGGCAAAAAATTTCTCCACACAGTAAGAGAAGAATTTGGAAATGTAAATCAAGCCACTCTCCAGAGGGTCTGGGGAGAAGAGCTCTCACCCTGAGAGGTTGGTGGGTGTCTCATGTTACAAAGATTGAACAACACTTGAATCTCCTAAGCAGAAGAAAGGGATGAGCATAGGTGAGTAATATTCTTTAAGCAAGCAAAATTATTAAAAATACTTTTAGTCCTGGCCATACTTACAGCACTAAGCCTGCAGAGGAGGAAGTAGCTGCAAACTTCTCACTTTTTCCCTTGTGACTAAGGAAGGACCGTGTCCAATGTATTCCTCATGCTCCTCAGTATATCTGACTTTCAGCACAATTCTCACTTGTTTTCTGGAGGAAGGAGGGAAGGGCCCGGCATGTTACCATGGCACCTAAGTGTTATTTCTGTGTTTAACTAGTCATGTTCATATAAGATTCGATAAATTGGAGCCAGAGAGGAGAGTCTCACTTATAGCTCCTGACAAACTAAGTGGGATGGGTAAACTCTGACTCTAGCTTTATCTGAGTTCATCTGGTTCCTTTCCTTTTATTGCACATATAATAGACTTTTATAAAACAACAGAGAGATCTCCTGTGTCCATGGGAAATGCTCTGGCAAGAGCTGGTCACCATTCTTTCCACACAAAGAAATAAATTTTGATTTTACACTAAGGTGAGTATTTGAACTGCTTCCTTCACTCAGGGCTCTAATTCAGTATAATCCTGCAATTAAGATATTTGTCTTTGCTTTCATTTTGCTAAATAAAATTTCCAAAGGCATTAGCTTCCAGTGAGACCTCCAGAAACCATCTCGCCAGTACATGCAATCTCTCTAGACTATACAATCCCTCAAAAAAATGGTTATATGGGCTCTGAGCAGATCCATATCTGCCAAAATTGATGGGAAACCCCTGATAACAGAGAAGCTCATTGACTAAAAATGTTTTATTATGATAACTGATTATTAAGCAGTCTCAAACCAGAGGCAATAATATAAAGAAACATTACACTGTCTTTGATTAATATCAACACTCCAAATACGGCAACATGAGATATTTATTCCAAACTGTGCAATTCAGTAAATGAAATAGTATTTGGTCTTGCTTGGCTTGGGCTCACTGTTTTCTTTCTGTTCTGTAATCACCTTTTAGACTCCCGGTGATACAAAAGTGCTTCATAAGTTGTGAGGCTAATGGGAAACATTACTGGAAACCAATATACACATCAACATACCTGTCCCATACTAGTGAGGAATCAGCATGATGGACCGCACATGAATTTGCAAATACTGAGCGTGATGGTGAGTGAGGTATTTCCAGATTTTCAGGAAATGGTACTGGAGCTTTTTGCATGACCCAAGAAGCAATCATGTCTATATTCTCTATCAAGATAGTCTGCACTAACAGTTACTGGGTTTGGGGGATTGCTTTTGTTTTTTTAAAAATAAATTTCCTAGTGTATGTTTGGTTGGCTATTGGCTTATTCTGCAGGAAAATGACGATTGTCTAGCCCAGCTAAGACTTTCTAGGACTGTGGAAGAGTTGCTTAAATGTACTAATAATCTGAAGTCACTACTTGATGCAAATGAGTGGTATCCCTCCTGTTACAGGAGAAGAAGGAACAGCTGCTCTGTACACGTGGTCTTGAAATCCATATACAGTGTATTTGTTAAGCAGAGTTTGCCTACGCAATGTATGCAGGATCTCTCTGCTCCTCATTACTTATCTTCATTGCAACACTGATGTCATCTTTTCCCTGTAATCTGGGCAGTATTCTGGTTTCAGAAACCTAATATGCAACCGTATTTTTTCTAAGATAAAAGGTACTAATAACAGTCCTGATAAAAACATGCAACTGAAAAAAATGCAAGCTCTTGGCAATTTCTAAATCTCCCTGATGGTTCACTGCATAACATTATTTGCTGTGCCATGACATTTACTGCTGCTCCTGAAAGAGACGCTGTTTGGGGTTGCCAATGAAGCTATCAGAGAATGGTACCATTAGGGAATCTGCCTGGATCTGACCAGAGAAGTAATTCAACATTTTTTCATTACCAGACTATAGCTCTTGGAAGAAAATTGGATGGTAGCAACAGCAAAGAAACAAAACAAGAAAATACCAGACCTCTGCCTGGATGGGAAACAAACATTCTGATAAACACAGGAACTAATATGGAGTTTGGTGGAAGAGTGTCTTAGGCAGATTTGTTTTCCCAACCAGATTCATTCATTCTTAATCAGCAACCCCAGCTGCCCCTCTTGTGAAAGTCTACACCTCTTTTTCTGCTTGTCACTGTCTATGGTGAACTGGCATTTACAAAAGTAATTACCCCACAATGTGTAGTTGAACACCCAGAAATACTAAGAATTGGTCATTTTGTGCCAGATAAGTTGGTTCATCAAGATTAAAGTGCTGGTTCAGCTCAGCAAGAGAACCAAGAGTCACGGGGTCACAAGGGAAGCCAGGTTTTACCGACAGAGAGAGGTTTCCTGGCAGCTGTTTGGGGAAAGGGTGCTGGCTGCTTACGAAATGCAGATCTAAGACACTCAAACTCCACTTTAAAGAAGTGCTCTATAAAAGAGAGCAAAAATTGTATGTCCACGTGTGTATGTGCATGAACATATCTGATCAAGCTGGTGAAGGCTCAGGAGCACAAATCATATGAGAACCAGCTGAAGGAATGGCAGGTGTTTAGCCTGAAGAAAAGGAGGCTCAGGGGGAACCATGTCAATCTCTACAACTACCTGAAAGGAGGTTGTAGCCATGTGGGGGTTGATCTTTTCTCCCAGGTAACAAGTGTTAGAATGAGAGGAAGTGGCCTCAAGTTGTGCCTGGATTTAGACTGGATATTAGGAAAGGGTTGTCAAGCATTAGAATAGGCTGCTAAAGAAAGCGGTGGGATCACTGTCCCTGGAAGTGTCCAAAAAAAGGTGTAGGTGTGGTGCTTGGGGACATGGTTTAGTGGTGGACCTGGCAGTGTTATGCTAATGGTGGGGCTCAGTGATGCTAGAGGTCTTTTCCAACCTAAATGACTCTATGATTCTGTGTAACACAGCACACAGCTGTTGAACAATTAATGCTCTTATTTACTGCAAATCATTTTTAGTGGTAGTATTTTATTATTTGTTAAGAAGTTGATTTGCAATCAGCATCTTTAATTGCATTTTACCTGTAGTTCGGAAACAACGATATATTAGAGTAAGAAAGTATGAATGCTGAAATCAAATAGTAGGTAAATACTATACATCATATTGCAGTTCAGAAATATGATGGCATTGTCTGCTCTTATTTCTATTGTATAAGTGTGATCTGCACAGTTATTATCATCTCACAGAGACTCACACAGTACGTTGTCAAATTTGCATGAGAACAACAGCTGTCAAACAACTAATTGCAAGAAAGTACCGAAGTGAAAAGAGCTATGAATTCTCTTTGGCAAAATTAGAGAATTCATCAGAATTAGCTGCTGCATGACCAAATGGGATAGAATCACATCTACAGCATGCGGGTCTTCCAAGTACACAAAAGTTAGCGTTAATTAAAATGTTTATTTTCCATCTGTACTTTGCAATCCATTTCTACCCAGTCTGCTCTATGTGTGCACTCCAGCAGAAACTTTGCAATCCAGACATTTCCATTGAGATCTGCCTTTTCAGTAAAAAGATGTGACACAAAAAGAGCAGTCACAGCTGGGAAGAGAGGAGATGATCACTGTGGGTGCAAGAAGCCATTTGTGTGCCTATAGGCCAGTTATGTGGAGAATCAGCTGAGATACCTAAAGGACCACTGAACTCTTGACAGTGGCCACTGGGGATGCTATGCACATATGATCAGTCACAGAGGAAGTCATTCTTGGTGCCACCAGAGAAGCAGAGATTGTGACAAAGCAAAGTATGTACAAATAGATTCTTGCAGCCATTCCCTGACATTCTGCACCTGTGCTGGTTAAATGAAACAACAGATGTGGCCAGATGGCCATGGATTACCTTAATCATACCTTTAGCACATAACCATTTAGTTATTTATTAGCAGCATAGGTACCTTTGTTGCAATTCATCATTGAGATGAATTGCCTCAGTGGAAATACTGGTTTGGTTTTTTTTGTTTGTTTTGTTGGTTGCTTTGGTTTGGGGGTTTTTGGTTGGTTAGATTTGTTTTAATTTTTCTTGCTTATAATGTTTACATGCTTATAATATCTACATTTTATTGTCTTTTGTGATTTAAATACAGCATTTAAATAAAGCACACTAGAACACTGAATGAGGTAAAAGGCAACAACTTAAAATGGATATCTAAAATTTCAGAACATTTCTGATAATATTTTTATAATAAATACTACATCTGCTATTGTTTCATTATGCGTATTGAATATCCTTTTATTCTTACTTATTTTCCCTTTATAATTCCATACAATTCTTCTTCATAATTCTACTTTACTATAGGTATTACATTTATTTTCTTCCAGTACTATAGAATTATAATAATAACAAATTTTAAATAGTTCAATAGCCCATACTACCCTGGGGACCAGTACTTGAAGTCTCTACTTAAGCCTAAATTCAGGGTGCAATCTTCTTTGTTCTCTAGAAAAATGTGTGTCCTTCAAGGAAAAGCAATGAATAATCATATCTTCCTGGTGTGGCTACCACAAAAAGAGATGGGTAGGATATGTAGAGGTGGCAAGAAGTGCAGTAGCAGCAGTTGTTTTCATGGTTGAAATTTAATACACTGGTTTTGTTTAAAACCCATTCCAATTTAAATTCCTTTGTTTTACAATGTCTTAGTCTTCTGCCCTATACATTCCTGCTTTCTCTTATGTTTTAATTTCTCTTCTTCTGTACAATAAAACATGTGACAGTTAAACTCCCATACCTATCTCTGCTAATCCAGCAAGCATCTGGATTCCACATGGCCCTAAGGACCTGTGTCCTAAGGCTCAAATTAATTTCTCTTTCACTTAGCACCGTGAACAAAAGGCACGATCCTTGTGCTCAGGCCAACCTGTCACAATTAGTCTCAAGGAAACTCATTTTATCTTTATTATTGGTTTTTTTCAGGCAAGTAGTACTTGAACCCGAGCTATGATCCTTGATGCCAAAGGCTGAAGCACAGCTCTCAAAAGCACTGGGATGCTGAGCACCTGTGCCAGCCATGAATGATACATGTGCGAGGACTAAGGTTGTTCTGTGAGCAATGTTAAAGTGGGTTTTGATCCTCTGATCAAAGAGGGCTGAAAATCAACATAGGCTTTAATGTAGTAAATATAAAATTTTGTTCCTTCCTGATGGAAGTGAGTTGCTGTATGTAGGGCAGGGCTGTTTATAACATAGAGCAACACTTGAGTTGTCATTTTGCACTGTGTGCACAGATGCTTCAAAAGAGTGAAAAAACACTTGCAAATATATTCTAAGGTGTTTTGTTTTGGTTTATTTTCCAACAGTGAGGGAGCTATCTGGTTTAGATGTTTAGGTAAAAATTGGAACTCTGTGTTTCTACAATGAAAACATTAGTCTTTAATTTTGATAGGATAAAGTTTTACATTGACCTCAGCCATTGCAGTCAAGAGACTTTCATGACGTGTGAGGTCCATTTAGTCACCCAGAGACTTCCAAGATGAGGATATCTCATGTGTGCCAATCCTCTAGGTCAAGAGAGATGTCTGTTTGCTGTGGTAGACCTCTAAGATGTGTTGAAGGAATTGGACACTGCAAATGCCAACCTCTCCCTGTTGATGAGAAGGTTATAACCACCTGTACCAATATGGGAGATAGACCTGCCCATTTACTCACATTTGATCTCCTCAGAGTCCATGAATCTGGCTGTGAACGTAGCCAGGGGAGATGGATATCAAAGAGTGAGTGGTGTGAGTCTCCAGGGATGACTACTGTACTGTGTCAGGGTGTCCCACAGCTGGCTTCAGAGCCTTGCTTGGATTCAGAGCAGAGTTTGGCCTGGGGCACACTGCAGAGAGTATAAATGTTGTAGAAGAACCACACATCCAAACTTATTATATCAGTTTTACTGGCTAACATGTTACATATTCCCTTAATGTGTTTCACCATCCTCGTATACGCTCTGCCTTTCTCATTCAACTTGAATCCTGTAAAACAAAGAATAATACATCCCATCTCCATGAAAGAAACCTATTTTTAGTACCCTCACACAGGCCTTCATTTTGCTGGTTTGATGGATGTACATGCAGCACAATATGCTAGAGCTCTAATTCACAGTATTGTGACCAAGGTCTGTCTCAGTCCATGCATGAATTATCCAGAGTATTTTGGCTTCCTTACTACTGTTCTATCAGTTCTAATGCCTGTGGGAGCAATTGTTTGAAAAAACATGAAGCATGAAAAACATTTTTACTTTCAACGTAGCAGAAAATAATTCTAAAAGGTGAATGACACAAAGTCCATATTCAAAAGGGAGAACTAGACTATCAAGAACAAGGAACAGAAAAATTATTTGAACACTAGCATTCAAACAAAATCAGTGAATCCCCATACTGAACATATGTTGTTTTATTGTAGCAGAGTCTACTTTGAAATTAAAATGTCTTCAGGTCATACTTGTGTGAATGAAATGAAACAGAAAAAACCTACCCAAACATAGATTAATAAATAGTTCTTGGAATGAATCTTCAAATGTTCATGTGTTACTTCCACTTCTAGAGAGCCAGAAGAACATGGAATATTTTATAAATCTATTTATAAAATAGATTAATAACATAATATAATATTTATAAATCAATCAAATGAAAACAAAGAAGATGAAGACACCAAAAAATGAAGGCCCTACACTGTACTTGGTGTCATTAAAGCCTAACTTTGCAACTCTAAATTTTATGGTCTCTCTAAAATTTTTAATTTATACAGAAAATCGATTAACATGGTTTTTACCAAGTGCCTAGTAATCTGAGGTGTTTAGAAAGGAGCTCAAAGCACCCCTTTATTGAGAAGCAGTAACATCACAGGAGATGATATTCTATGCTGAAGTTCTATGTAATGTTCAGCATATTAATATGCACCTGCAGACCCCTAGCTCCATCAACTTAGAGTTTATTCACCTCTAATGTGTCAGTGAGGAAATGCAATCAGCTTTACTTTTAAGGTGCAAAAGTTGGTTCTGATTCATATGCCTGTGAATGGAACAACAAATGTGTTCTGAGTTAGGAACAGATGCCAGCTCCTTAAATATTGACTCTAGATTTAAACATCTGTTTATGTGCGCATAACTGGAATGTCTCAGAAGATAAAGCCCTCTGATTCAGTTTGAAGGTCCAGTCCCTTTATCTAATGTACAAATAAACCAAATCTTAATGGCCTATTACTGACTGTGTACTTAGCCTGGATTAACTCCAGAATTTGCTTATCTAATTATTGTGGTTAAAATCAAGTGTGAATAGAAGCATTACAATAATTCATTATGGATCCATTTCAGCTTCTCCTGAAGTCATTGGGTCTCTTGCTGACAGACTTTAACTAGTCTTAAATCAGCATTTAAGACAAATACTCTTAGAACATAACAGGATAAACAATTTCTTACATTTCTAAAGTTTGCAAATACTTTGGGCAAGTTATCATTTTCAGTGAATTTTTTTTTAATTTAAATTACTCCTGACCATCTCTTCTGGTGAGGAAAGAGATGTGGAATTTAATCATAAATGGAATGTAAGGACAAGATTCAAGTTTGTTCTATAGTTACAATTGTGATGTAACTGTGTATGTAGGCTGTGCCTGTGCATAAAACTGGTTAGTTATCTCACTAAAAGCAATTTAAACACCAGACCAATCTGAGACAGGAGGGTGGACTGGACCTCTAGCCACTGTCTTCAGTGGCTAACTGTTACAGGAGCTCTCCTAGTAGAAATTCTGGGCATTAGTGACAAATCCCCTTGGCAACTCAACCAGTGTGTTTCTTTCCATTGTATTGATACTGCAGGTGAAGAAACTACTATTCCAGAGACACCCCACGGTGTTCCTGCTCCAGCTAACCACCTGGTACATTGACAGGATTCTTGTAGGAAATACTCAGTAGGAACTTCTGAACATGCAGAAATCATCATTCAGGATAGTCTTTTGTGCATAGCTAAGATCATTAGGAGCTGGTGGTAGATAGTTTAAGATGACCAACAGCAATGGATATGGCTTGTGATTAGTGATCATGCATAATTTTGGGCCAATTTGATGTAGAAATTCAGCAGAACAATATTTTAGAGAGTCTTGTCCAATGCTGTTGGAGATACCATTATAACAGATACTATCATTACCAGCCAGATGGTGGCTGACCATACTGGTAAGAGGTTTTATTCCTCATACAAGCATTATCCTGTGCAAAGATCCCATTAATAATAGGCTTTTTTAGCAGCATTCTCTCCATTAGTGTCTGTACAACACATAAACAAAGTTAATTTTTGTTGATGAGCATGCCTTCAGTATGTTTCATGTACAGACACATCAAGCTGTGTTCAGCCATGTGGGTAATCTCATTTTGCTTGCTCGGTAGTGTTTCTTTTACAGAAATCTGTACAAAAGCTAAGGTGAAATGAAACAATCTCTCTCAGTCAGCCTTGCTGTGAAATCAAAAGCAGAAGCACAGAAGAGCTTGCACTTAACTTTCATTCTTTCTATTTTCAAATACATGGGATTTCTTTTAATTCTTTAGTCACTGGTTGCTTTAAGTAATTTACCATACTTTTAAAAAAGATTTAACTCCTACATTGCTATAGAGAACTTGAATAAAGAGCATTTATGTTTATTGTTTTCTTAGACTTTCAAGGATGGAGACATAAGAAACATTAGCAGAGTCAAGGTGGGAGAATGTGCCTGAATCACAGCCTTTTCAGATGGCATTAACAAACCTCCAGACCTGGAAATGGCAGAGTAGAATAGTGGGTTACTGGTGTTAGCCAGGACCAAACTGTTTAGCTAAACAGTTCATAGTTGGTTAAAAGTGAATTTTCTGACGACCTTCTTGAGACATCAGAAGAAAAAGGGGAGCTTTATTTTTATCAGTTTTCATTTGGTAAATTTTGTATTGCACTGAATTATGTAATTTATTATGATTCTGTCGTATTCTGTATTAACTGATTTTTTTAGTAATCTGGATCATGAGTAACATTTTAATGAGTTTTAACAGAAGTTTTATGAGTCCATAATTAGTCCAGAGCACAGACTTAATGAAAGTATTACAAAGCATAAGTGACCATGTGCAAGACCTACAGAGAATAAGAGCCTCTAATCCTTGCAAGATTGATCCAAATGATTTTTCTGTGTCCAATATTAATTGGGGGATTGGTCTGATTTTTAGCTAATTGGGACTCATTTGCCATTGGAGTCTATTTACTGTTCAGCATTGTGTGTTTTATAGAATCATATAAAACACATCAAAGTTTTCCTATAAGGGAAATGGACATCATTAATGCAACAGGCATCCGCAGAATATTGTCCACAGAAGACATACAAATTAAATGTTATAAATGTTAAATAATTAACAAGGGAAAATAATGGTCTTTCTTTCCCCCCCCCCCACCTCAGCCTTCTATCAAATGCTAACAAGAGCCAGGCAATGAATTCAAAGAACAAAGAAGAACACAATAGAAAATATCCTGGCACCCACCATTTTGAGATTATAACTGGGGTAAATCAACGCAGGGCTATACAAAAGGACAATAAGGGCCAAGCAACCTT
>VYXB01004626.1:94090-165868 GCA_013397135.1 Pachyramphus minor
GAGGTTTTATTGAAACTAATTAGAACTTCTGAGAACAGTTTCAACCTGGTTGCTTTCTGATACACAGAACATCAGTTCCCTGTTTGATAAATAAAACTGCTTTCCTCCTCTCTTTAAAGAAACTTGCACAAAACACTTTCCATTTCATGCATGTCAGAAATAAAAAATGTGCCAGTCATACAGGCTTAACAATGATTTCCTCAACCCTTCTGCATGGTAATACTTCTTTGATTATGACTCTAACTGCAGCAAAAGGCAAACTCTGAACACTCCTATTTTCAGGAAAATGGGAATGGCACCATCTACCCTGGGCTGGCCAGTATGGATGTCTGTGTGGAAGGTAGGGTTGTATTTTCATGTGATAATTCTTCTCCAGTTTCTGACAAGCAGAATGCTGATGTCAGGGTGATCTGTCCTTCTAAGTTGCAGTATCATTTGTTGTTACCCCTGGGATAAAGCCATATAACTTCACTCTTCTCTCAGACTATAGTCCTTCCTAAATATTTGTCATTTAGGAGTTTTAAAACACACACTGTGAAGTGTAGCCCAGCTACAGAACCAGCGGCAGCACAGCCATGTCAGTGGGATAGTAAGTCTTGGGTATTGCTTCAATACCCAAGATTATGCACCAGAGTCTATTGGTGCATACACACCACACCAGTGTGGCTGCTCCTTGTCTGCTGCTTAGGGCTAGCTGTCGATATTTGTATGGCTTTGGGCTTCAGGCTGCTCCCTGCTCCTTGATAAAACAATCCTTTCACAGTTCAGAGCTGTGGGTCTCAATCAGGTGCCTAGAAATATTCTTAAACTACATCATGTAAAAATTTAATATAAAAATCCTCTGGGGAAATAGGCATTAATATTGTGACACCAATGCTATGTTTCCTCTGAATTCCAGCTAGCTGAAACAAACCTTTAAAGTGATTACTATGTGCATTCACTAATACATACAATGTTATAGACAATATAGAGATATACACAATGTTGTGTATAAATGCAATATGATAGAATATATATAGGCAATAAACAGACACATACCCTTTATTTAGAATTTTAGTGCATTTTTATGATGTGCTTGGGGAGGTTTTGCTAAAGAAAACCCCAAAGAATATTCAGTCAATCTAGAAATTTCCTAGTTTTAAATGTATGCCACTTTTTATTATTTTAGGTTGAACTGCCACCTCCCTCATACATACATATTTACTTATTTATGTAAAGCAGAAAAAGAAGTTTACTGTAAACATGCAGATATATAAATAGCAATTGGTATTACAGCTGGTACATTGAAATGGGTACAGAGAATTTCCTACATTTCACAGTCTGGACCATTGCAGGTGATGGGAAGTGTCAGCTGTGTATGTGGAGATTTTCTGCATCCACATCTGTTTGATTCACTCTATTCCCTCATGAGACTGAAGTTATGGACATGACCATATCTGTTTTCCATCTATAGCCCCAGGGTATGATTTCATGAAGTACTCTTCATTGTACAGGTTGGCTGCTCAGATTTTTCTCTGAGGACAGGATTAAGATCCAGCTGAATTTTTCAGGCTGTATGCAATTTCTAAAAAAGAATTGGCTTTCAAAATAAATTATGGTTGTATGTTAGAAAAATAGAAATAAAGGTAGCTCCTATCTGGTCTGCTTATATATTGACATGGTCTCTCTGAGTATTTCTCCTGGATTAATTGGCTCTACATGTGCAAAATGCCGAGATTGATATTGCAAATCAGAGGTACATTATATCTAGTAAGTGACAGGAAATCTGATTATGATGTAGAAGGAAACATATATAAAGGTGACTAAGAAAAACTACATGTAAAAGTTATACAGTGCTAATATGAGAAGTTTTACCTTCCCACTTAAAAAACTTTTTCTCAAAATCACTGATGAAAAAATCTTAAAAGAACTATCTTATGCTATCTCTCTCTCTAGATATATATATAAGTATAGAATATTTTTACACTGTTAGATTAGTTAGGACAGGGATTTTTTTAGCCATAAGACCTGTTTGATAGACTAACCTCATCCATAGTAGATGACATTTGGCCTGGACCTCCTCTGAGCCCTTTTTGTAGGAGTATACAATCTGTATGAAATAATCTGAGAGCTGTACTGGAGCCCATATGACTGAGCTTTTCATAATATGAATCTGAGGCTGTACATTGTGGTGTCTGAGGAGGAGACTGGATTAATCTACTCAAAGGTAATTCCAACCTGAATTTGTCGTATGATCTCATGATGCCATGAGGTATGCCAGAATGACCTTGGGATGCTAGAAAGCACAAAGGAAGACCTGGGAGGATGAATCCAGACAAAGGTAGAACGGGAGGGGTTGTGTTTTGTTGTTTTGCTTTTTTTTTTCCAGATTGGTTTTGCAAATGGTTGTCGGTGCATCTTATTTCCTGAATAATGTCTTGGCATTGTTTTGGACTGGCTGGTAGTCATTGCTGTGCCAGAAAGCACTAATAATTAAGTACTAGGGCAGATTAGGAGTTCAATGTTTCAGCTACCATCTTTACTCTTAGCACAGTACATTCATGCATGGAAACTACTTTCTTATTGTTGGGTTTAATCCCACTGGAAATTAAGCTCTACACAGCCGTTCCCCTCCCCCCATCCCCTCTGATGAGAGAGGAATAAAAGGCAGAGATTAAGGTTTGAGATAAAAATTTACTGAAAACAGCAATGCGAATAAGAAAAAAAAAGTAACAGCAACAATACCTATAACAACAGTGTATAAAAGAGAGTGATTACATGCAAAATGTTCACAGAGTCTGACCAATTTGCCACCACCACAGCTCACAACATATGGCTCCTGAGATGAAGAAAATGATTGACAAAACTGTCTGCACTTGCATTTTTTCCCCCTAGCCCAAGACAATAAGAAACAATGGCAGACAAACCCTCTGGTCAGATGGGCACCACACCTGCGCTCTGTTTGCCCCTTGCTCCCCCAGAAAAAGGATAAAAATGGTCATGGATGGTCCACATGTCCCCTTTTTCTTCCACCTGAAGCCACACCCCCTTTCTTTGCAGAAGTGAGAATCCCTTATTTCTGCTCACCGTCACTGACCTGGGTGATGTAGAATAACAACCTAGGCATGCCCACATGTGCTGCACCCTCATGGCAACTGCAAGAAAATGAACTCTGTCCTGGTTGAAACTAGAACATTTATTTATCTAAAAAAAACCAAACAAAAAAACACAGAATAAAAAAAGAAAAAGTAGCAATATAAATACTACCCTTCTCCATGTAATGTTCTTGGTGAACTGTATACCTTATAACATCAAAAGAGACAAGATAATCTAATGGCTTTTTCTGGACTGTAATACTATGAAACTATTAATGGAAAATTTAATATACAGAATGTGCAAAGTAGCTCAAATTTTGTTAATGTATTACTTTGTTCTCATGACACTGAATACAATTCCATTCTTTGATGACCACAGACTTTAGGTACTTCAAAGAAAAACAAGTTACTGTTACGATCATTTTCATCCTGTCTTATTTTCATTTATTCATTCTTAAGTTGTTTTTTTTTAAAATTAATGTGTTCTTCTACCAGTGCCTGTCACCTTTATCTACAAGGAAGATGAGGTATGAGAGAAGATGCTGTTGAAAAATCTGCATGAAAAATACAAAGAAGACAAAGTGTTCTAGAGATATTTTTGTTTATTATCTCTAACAAAGTAGGAAGGAAAACTTATCTGTTTAAAGGATAAAAAGGAGTTTTTCAGTTTTGAGAAAAGATCATGAAGATTTTCAACACAATCAGTTGACTTACAGGCAAGAGTTCCAAGAGAACTAGCCAAAGGATACTTCTGAAATAAGGTTCTTAATTTGTAATAGCATATTGGTAACATTGAATTGGTAAACTGGTAAACTGAATAAACCTCCAGCAATTGCTAATATTCAATATAATTACCTTGTCTGAAGTAAATCACAGAAATATGAACTTATATAACTGGAATAAGTACAGTAAATGAAGTCATGCTTAATTCATGATTGTGCCAATAAAGGACTGAAGTTTTAAAAAATCTTAAATCTTGTGAGCATTATAAACAGCATCTTTCATGGAGGAAAGGTTTTGTTGTGTCAATCTATTAGAAAGCTGTTTGAGTATATAAGCCATTTTAAATCTTTTACTTGAGTGTCTCTGCAGCTTTCAAATAATATCATATGACATTTAAAAATTAAAAAAACCCAAACTGTAGTATATTTTAGGAAAATTATTGTTCACTACATACTTGATCCACATTGTTTACCCAAATTTTATATCAATTCTCAATTTCAATTGTCAAGTGTCAGTGACTTCTTTCATTGTTGAATATGTCCTGTGCAAATGCTTTGGGTCAGAATAACAGTCTGATCTGGGAGCAGGAAGGATCTTTGTCCTGATCAAAATGTCCAAAATTCTAAACAGTTTTGTTGCCAAGAACTTTGCTTGCTAGGACCTCCTGATACATTTGATGTTATGAATTTCTCAGCCATCAGAGAAACTTCAGAGCAGGAACTGATGGAAACATGCACAAGCAAGTCCCCTGTTTCTAGAGCCAGAAATTTTACAATACCTTTCATATACTCATGAGACTTCTGCAAAGATTTGTGTTTTGTGATAATTTTAATGATCCTAGACTGTCAAAAGAAAAAAAACAAAGTTCATTTTCTGAAGAAGCCACAGTTAGAATCACAGAATAACAGAAAATTCGGAGAGGATATTTGGGTATAAATCCAAAGCCTGACCAGGGTCAATGAGATCAGGTTGCTCAGATCTCTGTCTAGTCAGCCTTTAAATACGTCAAGGATGAAGATCCCTCAGGCTTTCACAGTCTCTGTTCGAATGTTTGAACATTGCAATAATGAAAAAAAAATCCTTTTATAGCTTAATACATTTTTCTTGAATACCTATAATCAGAATTCTTGAATTTCTTGAATACATATAATTGGAATTGTACTGTCTATTTGAGATGAAAACTCTTAATAGTCTTGTACAAAGAATCTTGGAAAATCTGTGTTAAAAATTACTTGTATGTCCTAGGAACATGTTTGACTTTTTCATAGTTGGATCATATTGAAAATTAATAGTCTTTCATTGATGAACTCCTATGACTAAGGCCCTTGTCTTCTAACTTTTTTCTAACTAATGTATTCCTAGATGATAGTGGACAGGTCTGAAACTAGGCTTCCAAGTTTATTTTATACTATCCCCTTGCACTGTATGAATTTCATCTTGTTCCTATTACTTCTTCTCTCAAGGTCATTTAGTTCCTTCACTATGATAAAGCAATATTTTTCTGTCCTTCAAATGACGCTTCCCAATTTTGCTTCTATGCCAAGATCGTAAATAAAACCATTAAATGTGACTGTTCTCAAAATTGATTTTTGAGAAATTTCAGTAGTATCCTCCTTCTAGGCTAATGTTTCCCCTTCAGTTGAGCTTGTTGTCAGCTCCCTACTTTTGTAGTTTCTTCACTAAGCAATATCACCTTGATCTTAAGTTTTAAATGTGCTTCCATGCAAAATTATTTTCTGTATTTAGCAGTAAATTTCTTCTGCTTATTAATTAATTTTCGATAAGAACTGTCTAGTGTGATATAAACTACCCCCTCAAATTGTTCAAACTACATTGTCTCTCATTTTTTCTATTCAATGTCAGTCATTTCTCCCTCAAAATGATTGAATTGGTGGATCACTGGGGTTTTTTTTTCTTAGCTTATTATATTGTGTAAAAGCTGCAATTAAAGAAAAAACTCAATATTTTCAGAGCTTTGCAGTAAAGAGTCATTGAATGGAATACATGCATCAAGTGGTCGGACTCAATATAAAGATATTCGATATATCAGAAGCAAAACCATTGATTCAGTAGTGGCTTCCAGTCTTACCTTTGTGAAAGTGTGAAAGAAAAGCCAAGAAAGACTCTGGAAAGATGCTGAAGACATGATTAAGCCAATGCAAAACCATACTATAGAAGAATTTTCGTGCCTTCTGAAAACTTTATTTTCAAATCTGGGGGTATTGGTATCTGAGTGAATTTTGAAGAAAAAAAACTAATTGGACAAAAAGTTTCAAGTGAAGACTGGGTTTCTGTCTCAAATATTCTGTTTGGTCTTAACTCTAACTCCTTCCTAATCATTCTGTATTCCAGATTCAGAGCATATCCACACTTCTGCACAGCTCAGCAAAATAAATCTGTCAAAATACAGTCATGAAATATTTGACCAAAGACAAAATACCTTCCTACTGCACTTTCATTGTTTCAGAAAAAAAATAATGTCAGTTGAACAGAATCACTTTTAGATGAGCAAGCAAAGGGACTGTGTTTCCCTTATGCTCTCCCAAACGTTCCTTTGTAAGGTTGACATGTTAACATTTTGCCCCAGTTTATTGTACATGCTGTACATTCCCTGCTGGATCTTCAAGATCAAGAGGTACAAATGCAGAAGGAAAGGAATCACTTTGTCTTGCTACATCTAAGCCTCTGTTTCATATATCCGACTGCAGTGAACTGAGTAAGCAACAGATGACAAATCAAATTGATTTTCCTTTTATTTTGATTGTGAAATTTCTAAAATCAGATTGTAATGTTATTAAAAAAAATTAAAAATCTTTAGTCTTGGAATCATATATGGTTAACTTTAAACAGTTCAATTTCCAGTGAAGCTAGCAAAGTTCCTTAGAAAATTTTGGTCTAAATGTGTGTGTGTTTCTCTGTATAGGAAGGAGTTAAAATACCTTTGGTGTAGAATTCCTATTCACTAAATAGCCTACTAAATTCAACAACATTGCTCGTGCTATTGTTACACCAAATGACCTACATGCCTAACCAGTGTCACTTTAATTGTAAATCACATATTTCCCTCCAAAATACTCTAATTTGTGATTAAGATTATGCTATTGATTATGTAAGTAATCACAGTCTAATCTCTTTCTGCTTAGTTAACTCATACAAATAATTAAATAATTACATAGACTCCACAGTAAGTAGAAGCTCTCATGCAGCATATACATAGCCTGACCTTTGGTGCAATGAAAGTATATGAAGTGTAAATCCCACTAAAGTGTAAGTCTGATCTATATCCCAAGAGCAAAAAAATACTAACCTACTCACACACTGAAGTAATATGGTACAGATTACTCCTGAAAAGCTGTGAATACAAAAATTGGAATTAACTGTATGAACATTTAAATACTATACTCTCTTTCTCGTGTATTCTGATATTAAACTCTCACACCCAGAATCATCCTGGAAAGGAGTTTGCCTTTTGAATGTGAAGTATATTTCCTTTCCATATTAATCCCTGAAACATACCCTCACCTCCATCACCTGTTTTCCACTCAGTCCCAATTTTTCTTTTTCTTTCACCAAAGCGACAGCAGCAGTTGCTTCCCACATCCCTTTCTTTTAAGTGGTATGTTTTGTTTCACTTCTCATTGAAGAAAAAAGGGAGAGACACAAATTCAAGGAGATAATGCATTTGACCTCTCTGTTAATATTCAAAATGCTGGTCAGGAAGGTTAGGAGCAAATATCAGCGTTCTTCACACCTCTTAGCTCATTCCACAAATTAATAACATCATACTGGGAACAACCTAGACCCTGCATAATGAATGTTAGCCATAGTTCCTGCTGGCTGCTTCCGAGGATGCATTTATTTTTCTCATTATCTTACACACAATCTCCCAGCTATTGTCTGCTACCCCTGCTCACTCAGGAAACCTCAGAAAGTGCTAAAGATGTCAAGAAGCAATAAGCCTCATTTATTTTTATGGCCTTCATCAGCACTTTCTTTTTTTGCTTAAAGGCCTATAATAGAATCCACTGATTAGAATCAGCACCATATCAGAATATAGATATGATAGCCCTTTTCTGAAGGTGAATGGGCTACTGAAGGACACTTTCTCCATTTGATACTTTTAGATGATACTGAAGCTAAACAAAATTAATTGTGTTAGTGCATTTCTTCTTTTCTTTCTCCTTCTTGCTACTTTCCCAGTCATTTGGAAATTGATTAACTAAAATGTTAAGGAAGATCATAAAAAGTCCAACTAATTAAGAGGAAATTACTCAATTGAAACAATAACAGACGGTAAGCAGTTGGATTTGATAGCTGTTAATAAAATGGTAACAGAGAAACTTAGATGTTAAGAACCACATTTACCTCAAAACTAAACCAAGAAGCAAATAATTGACTTCTGTTAGACTTTTTTCACTTTAACTTCACCCACATAATAGTTACAGGCTCATATATGATAAATGGGTCCTCTGTTCTCTTTCCTGCATATATCTGACCTGAAAAATATTCTGTTTTCAAACCCAGATATATAAACCCCATAGAAACATTTAAAACATAATTAGTTTCTCCTTTGTGCACATCTATTCTCCATAGACAGCCATAACAAGTAGAGGTTTGCAGACTTCTAGATCAGTTCTAGTCAACAATTTCAGTTTCTTGCAAACTTAACAGTAACTTTGCATCAGAATTATTAGCACAAGAGAAAGAACAGAGATCAAACTGTGAGAAAAAAGGATATGGAGGATGCTTACAGTGCAATCCCTACAGTATTACATTATTACATCTGTATGAAATTTAAAATGGTTGGTTTATATCTATAAAAAAAATTCACCCGAAAATTTCCTCAGTGTCAGATGGCAACATCCACACAAGCTGTTTATATGGAATAGGCAGTGCACTTTCTATATATTCTTCTTATTCTTCTGTAACTTCCTTTGTGAGGCAATACCTCCAGGTCACATTGGTTCCAAGATGTTCTGAGCGTTTGGAAATCTGCTCCCTGCAGATTTACTGGTGGCAAGGGAGAGTTACTGCTTTTGAGTATCGTCATATTTTTGAATAAGTAAGGCTCAGGGTAGTACAGAGACTAATACTTTAAGAATAAGGTTTCTTCAAAGACAAAAAAGCACTCTGAATGTGAAAAATTGAAAAAATCTTACATGTTAGAACCACCCATGTAGAAGTGTACAAAAACTATTCTGTCTCACTGAAACTGAAAATCTGCTGAGCTATTTAAGTATGCCAGTTGCCTCTTATATATAAAACTCTGTATAATGCATTTTTACGGTCATGAAGTGCTGTTTTGTTTGGGTGATCGGAGTAAGAGGAAAAGTTGATGCAGAAGAATAATGGAACAGCAATCTTATGTGACATGAACAGATTTACTATACCTTCACAGAGATTGCTTCACATTAAGACCAAGATTCAAAAATTAATCACAAATCACACTCAGAAAAGAGACATCCTACATCCATCAGGCTGGGAAAGACAGAAGAAAAATATGTTACTATGCTTGGATCATCTAGTATAAATTTTCATTCAAACAGAACTAATCACCTATGGAAGGAAAGAAAAAAGCTGATTCTTCGTACCCAGGACCATTTAAAAAAAAAAAACAGTGTGCCATAATCAGGTTTTGTTGCATTAAAATTCAGCTCTAACTGTAATGAGCCTTCATAATTTTCCTGTGTTCACTATAGACCCTCAGCTTTGCATGTTCTGGATGTGGCTTGGGATATGCATGTTGAATTACAGGTAGAAGTTAGTAAAATAACATGTGAGAAGTTAGTAAAGTTGTGCTGAACTGAAACAAACAGCACACCCTCCCCCCCCCCAAAAAAATAAGAAAACAGTAAATACAGTCACTCTTCATGAAAGACGTAAGAAGAAGCTCACATTGCTTCAACATCATAGCTCAGGGGGACCATTTCCCCCAAAATCTTGCTTATTCTTCATGACAGCTTTCACAAAATGATAGGGAATATTTACAGCCAGCTAATGGAAGCAGTTAAACATACACAATTTCCTGGTCCCAAGGTAGTTGTCCACAAAGATGTCTGCCTGCATCCCTGGCATAGAGATAAGCAGACCAGATAAAAGACTCTAAACATCATCTTTGGATAACTCAGCCCTCAGATGCACATGTAGAAATGCAAGCCTACCCACATGCACACTCACACATACAGCAGTACCGTGCATAGACCATGATGGAGAAATACAATCCATTGCTATAGTAAGATAGGTTTTCAAGGATTATTACCTATGATGAATCGGAGTTATTTAGCATGGGCTGAAATCTCCTACCTTGCCACATTACCAAGCCTTGCTTCTAAAAATAGATCCTCTTTCCCTCCTCCAGAGAGTTGTGTTACTCAGGCCTATTGAGTCTGTTGAACTCTGCACCTCACCTGACTGTTTCTTTCAGCCTTTGATTCTAAATTTTGGTATGGTTTATACTTTCATTGGTGCTCTCCCGCAGGAGATTTATGAAGATCATAGATTCATATAATGGTTTGGGTTGGAAAGGAGCTTAAAAATCATCTAGTTCTGACTCCCCCATCATCCACCAGATGGGATGTCACCCACTAGACCAGGTTGCTCAAAGTCCCAGCCAATCTGGCCTTGAACACTTCCAGGGATGGGGCAACCACAGCTTTTCTGAGCAGCCTGTTTCAGGGCCTCACCACCCACACCATAAAGAATTTCTTCCTAATATCCAACTTACTCTCTTTCAGTTTAAACCCACTCCCACTTGTCATTTAACCACATGCCCTTTCTGAAAATCCCTCTCCAGCTCTCTTGTAGACCCTTTAGGTAATGGAAGGTGCTAGCAGGTCTCACTAGAGCCTTCTCTTCTCCATTTTGAACAACTCCAGCTCTCTCAGCCTGTCCTTGTAGGAGAGGTGCTCCAGTTCTCTGAACATCATCGTCTCCTCTGGACTCACTCCTACAGGTTTTTTTCCTGTGCTGACATAGCTGATGTTTATATCTAAAGAGCAATGATTCCCCCTTCTCTTCCCAACCTCATAGCCATAGTGCTGGAGCTTTGGAAATTGCAGATCATGGCCTTTCACGTTCATTGCACGTTTTTACAGTTAAGCAGGTCTTGAGAGCAACCCAAAGCACTCCTCAAAGACTGACACCACGCAGTTCTGCAGTGAACTCAACCTCATCATGCACATAAGGTGCATTTGGGGGAACTTTAAGGGAAGAAACCTTTCTCATTGTCCCATGCTCTGTTACATACACGATCTCACTAGAAGTATGCTGTCACTGTAACCAATCTGTTTGAGTTACCATCAAAAATTAAATGCTAAACACAAAACTGTTTGAGCACTTTTGACCAGTTATTTTCTAATTCTCTGTATATGTTATCCAAACTTTTACAAAATTTGCAGAGTTTTGGCTAATTTCTGCTTAAATAGAATTTTATTTTTTGTTTTCTAAAAAGTTTCTTTCTAGACAGGTAATTAGGGAGAAGTCATAACAAATATAAATCATTGTTTAAACTTTTACAATTCAGGACTAAAAAAATCACTAAAATCTTACTACTCTTACTTAGCAAATGCTTTCCCAGGCAAACAGATAGACAGAGAAATGAAAAGAGAGTTTTCCTAATATATTTAAGCTGATAATAAATTAAACAGATTGGATATTTTTAAATATAAATGAAAGTGAAATAAAACCAATTGAAATACAGAACATTCTAAGTTCCTTATGAAGTGTAATCATGAGATTTTCAGGTCCTGTGGTGCCACAATCTAGAAGGGAAATTAATAAATAAAGGTATGAGAGTCGGGAGCAGCAATTTTTAAAAACTGTACAAAGGACCCAGATCACATGTAAATCACTTGAAAACACAGAGAACTACAACTTATGTCAGCCATCTCTTTCATATTCAGAATCATTAATCTCTTGGACATGACAAATCTTTTTAGCAGAAGGGAATAAATTTGAGATAATAAGTTTTAAAGTAATGAATAACTCTTGCCTATGAAGTGCTTTAATGACTCTCCTTGTCAGAATTCAGATTTTATTATTAACTATACAGAATGGCAGCAGCCTGAAGAGATAGTGTTACAAATCAATTTCACTGCTTTTTCATAACCAGTCACTAATTGACCTCAATTCCTGATGAAGTCACACATTTCCTTCTATACTTTAATGATGTGTATATTGAGGATTTAGTGACTGGTCATAAAGGAATTTATTTTAACTCCGTGTTGCCTTGCACTGGCTTTTCATGGCAGAAATATAAATCATTTTGAAAGCATTAACTTTAATGGTTGGAATGTATTTCTTAAACTCTTTTATAGTTAAGATGATCATCATTTTGTTAAAATATATGCTTGATTTATATACTTTAAAATAAGTGAAAATTGTAGTGAAAAAACACATTCAAATTCTCTATACAGCACTAATGATTGCAGAATATAAAATATTTTACTTGGCTTTCATGTGGTCTTAAAAAGAAATTACATTAAAATTAACAAATGTCTTTGGTAAAACAGTGTTTACTAAACACTTTGTAACTATGAACAATATCCTTATAAATTTTTAAGGTATTTGGGCAATGAATAACTAAAATATATTTTTTTTCTGATTTTTTTCTGCAATAAGCTCAAACAATTTTCCACATTTCCTTGGGTGTTTGAACTACTATATAATGAAAAGATTTGGCTTTTCCTGAACCAGAGGAAATCTAATGCAAATGCAGTTTGTTTTAAGTAGGATTGTTGTACCAGTCACACCTGAGTTTGTAACCTAAAAAAGCTAACATTTGAAAGGTATAAGTTTTCTGAAGTTCTTCGAGGGTGTATATTCACTTTAAATCTCATTCTGGGCATGATTTAAAACAGAGAAGGGAAGAATGAAGGAAGTTGAGAAGAGTAAGGTGGCTGCAGGTCCATTTGCTTATCTTGCCAAGACTTGCACCTGGGGGCCATCAGCAGGAGCTATCCATTAGTGTGTGTCCACCAGTGAATACATTGTTCTGCTGGACCAGATGTGGTGCCAATAAAATACCAATTTTAGTTTGTGTTGATCTCATGGCCTGTTGTGCGCGACTGTATAATGTATGAGCATATGTGTGTGTGTGTGTGTACTGGGCACATCTGCTAAGCACTGCTGCTAGCTGGACCTGTCCACACAGTACCACCTGCACCTAGGGAACTAGAAGGAGCAGCAGAAGACTGTGGAGGACAAGAGGAGAAATTGCCTGGATGCTGAAGCATATCAGTGTGTTCAGAGACCAGAGGTAAAATGTCATTGAAAAAAGTTTGCCTGCACTTGCTATACACTGTATCATGTAAAGAAATGAAAAAAAAAATCATATAATAAAAATAAAATTGCACTAAATGCTCACATTCAAGCCTAACTTCTGTACACAAATCAAATGCTCTAATTCAACCAAGAACTTCAAGTGCTTATTATTTCATTCATAGAATCACAGAATCATAGACTATTTGGTTGGAAGGGATCCTAAATATCATCAAGTTTCTATGCCCCTGCCATGGAAAGAGACATCTTCCTCTGGACCAGGTTGCTCAAAGTGCTGTCAAAACTCACCTTGAATACTTCCAAGGATGGGGGCAGCCACAGCTTCTCTGGGCACCATATGCCTTGTTACAGGAAGTCAGACATATAGTGGTATATTTTAACCATCAAATCTGTGTAATTACTGTTGCAAGTCAATTGTTTTGACTAAGCGTAATGAAGGATAACTGAATCCTAAAAGGAAAGTGGGTAGGGGGTGTGGAACCCAACACAGAAACAAACACATGCAAAGCCAAATGCAAATATAACATGCATATTAACCCTTGCCATCTCACAGTGACACCAACACATTTCTTGTTATTATCCAGATAAACTGAACCATATTTATTCCCATAAAAATTCAGTGATGGCAGCAAACATCAGGGAAGGAAGTAAATCAGATTCCTTACTTTGCATGTGAAGTGCACAACAATGCTGTGGTTGTGGGAACAAAACTACCTGTCTTTTTCTAAGTATTAAAAGAGATATATCTCTTTTAATAGCATTTCCTCCTAGACTGGGAGATAATTCAGGCTTTACTGTCATATGAACAGATTTAACATGGAGAACCTGAGTGAAAAATGGGAAAAATTAATGTAGAGAAAAAATATAATAAGAAAAACATATAAAGAACTTATTACTGGTGCCAGAACTTCTAGTCCTCAATTAATATAAGATAGTGTGAAATAATACAGCACTTGCAGCAGAGGAACATGGGGAAAAGCTAAGAATTGCCTCCAGAGAAAAGAAAGAAATAAATATGAAAGCTCTCTGACTTGAAAGGATCCTAGGAAAGTAAAGACTCTACTCACTAAAAATTATTGGGTCATTTTCACATAAATATTTCTATTTTTTATGGGACAAAACACAGAAAAAAAGGGGTTTTTGTCAAGGATTGTCAACACAAACCTCTTCTCACTTTTTCTTATAATACTATTTCAAAGGGCACACCATTTCACACACTGATGGAAAAAGTAAAATCATGCCTCTGTTTCCTTACACTGATGTTTGGCAATGTGAACTGCCATGACTTAACCTAATACAAGCAAACAAATGCTATGAGATGATCTGTACTGAACATTGTAATTATAAAACGCTTTTTATGTGTCACATCTCTGCTGAAAGTAGTAGTGCAATCAAACCCCAATTGTGAAGTACAACAGGTCCAAAGTGTACCATTTTACTGGTTTACCTGTCTTCTAAAGATGCTTCAAGGGCCTACAACTAACCTAAGATGCCGTCAAGTGAGGCTGATATTTTGGTAAGTATTATGTTAATTTTATATTCATATACATGCACCCACATATCTGCAACATTAAAGGTTCTTGTTTTCCTTTTCTGTACCACCTTGACATATGAATTAAAAAAAGGTGTCTGAGCAACACTGCTTCACACACACATCACTTAGATAAATATTTGTGCTTTTGTGTGCACGTGCACAAAACAATCAGGTGGGGCACATCTTGTTTGAAGCATCCTTGTGTACTGCATCTTCATCTAGAATATAGGCTGTATTTTACAAAAAACATTAGTTTGCTTTTCTCCACACTCCACTTTTCTGCCTTGCATATTGAAAATGTATTAAGATATTTAAATTACAAACTCAAATCACAGAAAATGCATGTAACATAAACTTCCACTCAGCTTCCATAAATGTGTGCATTTGTGTGATCTCAATTTACATGCTCAGAGATTTGTCCCCACAGGACTTCGCTTCATTTAAATAACAGCCAGTTTCTTTGTTTGAATGTGCATGTGCCAGACATTATTTAACACAAACAATTTAAATCTTACAACAGTTCAACATCATTAGTTTCTTAATGGATGCAGGGAGACAAACAGCAGGAGAAAGGAATGGTATAGGGCAGGATGATACTAGCAGCGCCAAAGTGATGGAGCAGAAGAGCACTGCTGGAAACATGAGGGACTTCATGGAAATTAGAATAGAATAGAATAGAATAGAATAGAATAGAATAGAATAGAATAGAATAGAATAGAATAGAATAGAATAGAATAGAATAGAATGCTTCAGTTGGAGGGGACCTACAAGCATCATCAAATCCAAACCAAGTCTGACCAATTCAGGTCTGACCAAGTTAAAGCATGTTGTTAAGGGCATTTTACAAATGCTTCTTAAACATTCACAGGCCTGGGGCATTGACTATTTCCCTAGGAAGGCTGTTCCACTGTTCCACCACCCTCTCAATAAAGAAATGGTTCCCAGTGTTCAGTCTGAACCTCCCCTTTTGCAGCTTTAAACCATTCCTGCACATCCTCTCACTGGATACCAAGGAGAAGAGTTCAGCATCTCCCTCTCCACTTCTCTTCCTCAGCAGCTGTAGGGAACAATGAGGTCACCCCTCAAAGCAGATCATGGCTGAAGCAGAAAAAACAACTCCTAAAAACAGCCAGGTGAGTTTTCTTTGTGTTTGAAGACAGCCGAGGGCTACGGACAGTTCAGACTGGCTTCAGTGGAGATAATTCTCCTTTAAACAGTTTTAATCACACATACATACAAATGGATTCTCATGTAAAGTTGGAAAATACATTCTATATATTTATTTTAGGTTGTAATTTTCAGAACTTATGTTTTCCACATATCTGACTCATGATTTTTGAACACAGGGAGGTTTTCCGGTACTTTCTGTTCACATCAGCTCAGATGACAAATTGACATCAACAATTTATGTAGCACTGGAATTGCCCATGAACAATGTCTGGAACAAAAATCAATTACTCACTTAAACAGCCTTATTTGTAAATACTTAAGATAAATTATTATCAATCAAAATATTTGTATTAAGCATAGCTGAACACATTTAAATTAGTGTAAAAATTGATATTATACCTATAAATTATAACCTGAAGTAAAATAATTTCTAGAGAACTTTTAATATTTTATTACTTAATTACAGAAGGAATTAATTTCTTTCTTTCTTTTTTCCCCTTTTTTAATTTTTTACTCCAAAATAAGAGTAGTAGACTTTTCATCTTTTCTCTTGCTGTCCCTGTCCTAATGATTTATAAATATTTAGGGATGTTAATTAATATGTTTTGGATTTTGATGTATGTTTGTTTGGTTGGTTTTTTTAATCCTTAGATATAAGCTTTTTGTGGATTTTTCCCAGTGTCTTTCTTTAATACATTCATTGATATACATCATGGTAATATTATTTGTATTAAAGAAGAGATGTTTCACAACTTTGATATTTGCTCAAGAGAATATAATTTAAGAGGGGAATATAAAATATGAGATACACTGCCTTGTAAACAAATCTCTGCTGACCTGAAGCTGGTGATTAATCTGGTCAAACCTGTAAGTACAGCAAGTAGGATTCATCTCAGCTTTAGACATGTACGACATATACATCCTGCAGCTTTCCCTCATTGTAGCCGCAGTGGTACAGGCACTTTCAGAGCATGTTTCACACATCTTCTGCAGACAGACACATTAGGATGAGCTGAAACACATCTTACAAAGTCTATTTCTCTCCACAGAAGAGATTCCTGGGAGACTGCCTGAGATGTAGACATCTGCATTATGGTTAGATAGAGAAATTACACCCAGCATCCCTCAAGTGCTTTTGAATTGTTAACATTTCTTATCTCTACATGAAAAAAACCAAAACAACTTCTTAAACAACAAACAAAAACATAAGCAAACTTGAGTTTCCCAACTCTATGCATTTGGGAAGTTTTCCAGTGTATCTTCACACACAGGATGACTTAGAAAGAAATTATCTGTTAGTATGCACAGAAGCATTTTGGATCAATTGCTAGATCAACCTCTATTTAAAAGGCAGTACTGGGTGTGTGCATCCACAGAAAGCTGCAGTAATCATTAGACCTTCCCTTAAAGCCTCTGGCTCTAGTATTGATAACAGGTATGAGCTTTGTCCTTATAAACCACTGGGTTTGGTAAGTCAGTAACCTCATGCAAACTTAGAGCCAACTGGACTTCCTTTGGTTTGTGGAGCTACTGATTTCTGTTAACTCACAGGAGTACTGCCTGGTGTCCTGGTTCTCTGCAAAAAGCACTGCTTGATTGCCAGAAAGGTCAGATTGTCCTCTGGGGCAGGGAAAACTCCATGAAGTTGCTCCTCTAGAGAGTTTCCTGATTTTTTTTTTTTTTGTAGCCATATCACCAAAGATCACCCCCAGAGTATTTGCTGAAAACACTGTTCATTGACAGGACTCAGCGGAACTGCATTAAGCTGTGTCAGGAAAGGGTTAGGTTAGACATTAGAAAAGGTTCTCCAGGATGTGGGTTGGGCTCTGGAACAGACTCCTCAGGGAAGTGATCACAGCACCAAGCCTGACCAAGAGTTCAAGAGGCATTTAGATGATAATCTTGGGTAGACGGTGTGAGTCTTCAGGATGGTCCTGTGCAGGGCCAAGAGTTGAACTCAATGATCCTTGTGGATCCCTTGCAACTCAGCATATTCTGCGATTCTGTGTAATTTTCTCCACCTCCTTCATGTGTTTCATCTGTCAATTGCAGTGTTTTGGAAAGACTAATGACAGGTCAGAAAGAGAGAGATGGTGTGCCTTCTCATTCATAGCCCCTGGTCATGGTGTTTTGGTTTTACATTGACTATCTTGAAAATAACTCCAGGCAAAAGCAAAAAAACAATGCCTCTTCCCACAAATATTGCTTGAAGAATGCACCTTGTGTAAGCAGACTTCAAACATGGGTAAGCAATCCCACCTAGATGGAGAAACAGAATCACAGAATATGCCAACCCACAAGGATCATAGAGTCCAACTTCTGGCCCTGTACAGAACTGTCCCCAAGAGTCACACCATGTGCCTGAGAGCATTGTCCAAATTCTTCCGGAACTCTGTCAGGCTTGGTGCTGTGACCACTTCCCTGGGGAGCCTGTTCCAGTGCCAACCACCCTCTGGGTGAAGAAACTTTTTTCTGATATCCAACCTAAACCTCACAACTTCACAGGCCCTTCCCTTGGGTCCCATCCCTGGTCACCACTGAGTGGTGTCAGATCAGTGTCTGCCCCCTCTCTTCCTCTCACAAGGAAGTTGTACATGAGACCTGCAATGAGGTCTTCCCTCAGTCTCCTCTTCTTCGGTCTCCTGTGAGGAGACCCTCAGTTTCCTCTTTTCCACAAAAAAAAAAAACAAAACAAAACTATACTCACATGCTGACAGGATGGAATAAATTCAGTTCCTCTTTAAACATATGTTTTAGCTGTGCATCAGTGAGAAATCTGGCTGCAAATGTATGTTTAGGTTTCTGCCAAATATTGGCCACAGGTGCTATAAAAATTTCCTATTTTAGCCAAACAGATCACAAGAAAATAATGGCTTGGCATGTCAAGGGTACTGAAAACTACTTGATTCTGCCTACAGAGAAACTCACAGGCACTTCTTATATATACTTCACGTATGGCACGCATGCCTTGAAACATACTTCTCTGTCACTGAGGCTGGCTGACATAGAAGACCCCAGGTTTTATGGCACTACTAAATTCTCAACCTGCAGACAGAGAGTCTGTCTGAAGAGTGCCTCCCTGGTGAGATCCCTGGAAGAACCCTACTTCAGAACTGAACTCAAGAGATATTTAAGGTAACATGAACTGGCAAGGGCAAAAATCCTTCAAGAAACTGCTTGAGCAATCTCCCAGGCTATGCATCACATTCATATGCCTGACAATGATCTCCAGCTCTGACACAGATAGACCCAGACCATCTTTCATTCTAAATACTAAATCAGTCTTTCATCATCAGGGTGTAGATACCTGTGTAGCTGGAAGTGCTACCCAGACTGTATTACATCTTCATAAAAATGTATGATGTTAAACCCAGAGCTCAGCCCTATGATACTATAAAAGGACAATCCCTATCTTTTCATATTCACCCATCATGCTTGTGCTCATGACAGAGAAGAAGGAAAAGAAAATCACTTTTTAGCACTTGCTTAGGGTTAAAATATTGGTGGTTTATGAACCAAAGTTGGAAAAGAAGTATCAAAGTTGCAGGACAACAAAGGAGAAGCATTTATGTGCACTGGCAACTCCTTTATATAAAAGTAGTTAGTACATGGCTCAGCTGGCCATAACTCCAGTAGCAGTGTCAGAAATAGATATATATTTTTGCTTAACCTACTTAAAAAAACTGTGCAGATTTATTTGGTCTGCAAAAAATATATTCTTAAATTTGCTTGATGCCATAATTTCTGAAGGAGTCGCATGCTCTCCAGTACTCTTACAAGCCCCATCACATTTCGTCTATGATATTTCTCACTTTAAGTTTTCTTTGGAAATTTTTTTGTGTAGGCAGGAAAAAATGCATTTAGATGATTTCCATGAACTTTTAGTATTAGTATAAATCAGACTGAGTTGATTTTGATCTCGTAAAATCCAGCAATTGCTGCATTGTCTCTGCAAGAAACTGAAAATTAAAAAAAAAAAAAAGAAAAAAAGATAATGAACATTGGAAATAAAACAAAAATAAAACATAGGAATGATATACTACATTATTTATTCCATTTACATATCTGAAAGTAATGGTTATAGTAATTTTGCAGATATTAGTTTCTGGAATACCAAACTCCAGTCTTTCCCCTCCCTTTCCTTCCTTTTTAAGTGCAGTTATGGAATTAAATGCTGAAATTATAGGAAGTAATATACCAAGTGACCAAAAGCAATTGGTTGATGGATGTTTGAAGATCTCAACAAAATTAGTGTTCTACAGAACATCTCAGTATATGCAAATGCATTATATTCTTGCTGAGTAGCGCTGGTTTATATCAATGTGGGAAACAAAATATCACAGAAGATTTTCTTGTTTAACAGGGCTGACCTATCACAAAAGAAATCTTAACACAATTTTATTGGTTCTGCCGAGGCAGAAAACTTCATTGGGAAGCAGAGAGTAAAAGCAGTAAAGGAGTAAAAAATTCTTGGTATGAGCTGTGAGGTCCAGAGGTGCTACCCACCTCCTGGTGTTGGATTTATATCTGGTAAGCTCTGATGTGCATGCTGGGTACATGGAAGATACAGGTTCTGAACTGAGGCCAGCACCAAACACACATCACAGAACATGCCCCCCATGCTGTCTTCTGTTTTTGAAAGTCTTTCCTCCTGAACTCCAAATAACCATTGCATTCACTTCATTCTGGATATTTCAGTCTCTTATGACAGTCTTACTTCATAAACATTGAAGGAGAGCCCAATAATAACATTTAGATAGTCTTGTCTTCTCCATTGTAAGAAATGACCTTGTGCTGTGTCATGTAAATGTTTTTCATACTTCAGGCTGGAACTTCAGAATAAATGGTTAAAACTTTCAGTAAACAATATTTTGCTTCTTTTTAATACAGTTTTCTATTTACCTTACTAGTCCTCTAAAAATTCCTTTGTCTTTCAATGCTTTTTTGGCACTAAAAGTGGAAAGTCAAGGTTTTGGACTATCAAAGAATCATACAGATTTTTATTCATTTACGGAACAAGATTACCTATCAATGTAAAACAGAAGAGGTTGTACCCAAACTGTGTTCCTTCTAGAATAGAAACAAGCCTGTGACTGATGAAAATCAAGTGTCAGATGAAGATATGTATGTAGGCATGTGAGTTGCTTAATAAGAGTAAGACTCTATGGGTTTACATGTCATGACTCCAGAAGACCTTGTCACTGAAGTTTTAAGCACCTTTTTGTGCCTGCTCTTTCAAATGTGTGACACGGAAGAAGCACAAAGTTCTGATACATAATAGTGCATTATAAGATAAATTATAAGAAAATAATAAAGGATACTTATTACCTTATTCCATTAATAGTTAAGACTAACTCTTAAGGTTAAGTAAACTTTTCTTAATATCTTAATAAAGGTTGTGTAGCAATCCCCCCGAAAAAAATCTTTAAACTTTCTGAGTACAAACAAAGGAAGAAATCTTCCACTAAATTTTCTAATAGCTGCATTTTGGCAGGTGTCTCTTCAAGCTATATTACTACAACACATCAGTGTTGTAGTAATCAACACACTGCAGGCTGGTCTTATTACCCAGGAATACAAGAGATTATCTGAATTGCAGCCTCTGCGTCTGAAATGTCTCCCCATTTTAACTGCAGGCAAGCAGGAATGTATAAACTTTTGGTGACAGAACAGAGCGCTCAGATTGAAAGTTGCTGTGTAAATTTTCATCCCATTTTAAAAAAGAGATCTCTGGCCAGAACCGGAGGCGAGATGTCAGCAGAGCTGTGCCGCAGACTTGCTGCAAGCAGCTCTGCAGAAACCCCTGCTACCACCCTGCTGCTCTGCGGATAATTTTCAGGGCTGTCTTTTGGAATCCTCATTTGCATTATTCACAGATGTCCCTGAAAAGCCCTGTATCCTGAGACCATTTTTATAACACAGGATGTGAAATGAATGTTCTGTAATTTTAAATTAAACATCTGCAGGTTTTCTTAGTTATCTAGATTTCAAGAAATCCTGCTTCCATTTACAAGTTAATTCAGTTTAGTTCATTCAAATTCTACAAGAACATTAAAGATCTTTGCATCTTGCAAGAATATAAAACACTATAAATCAAGTGCAACATACAACTTGTCTTTTGCAATTTTGAAAAAGATCAGGAATTGAAGGAGAGAAATTAGAAAAACTATTTCAACATATATTCTGATAATATAGATAATAATTGTTATACAGATTTATTAGACTTATTTTTTGTTGTCTTTGTAACAAATTCTAAAGTTCAAATTTCCTAGGTTTCATTTAATTTGCACAAGTACCGTTTCCATATCTTAAGGCAGTAAACAGGCCTAAACTTATCCTTAGTATATGGATTAAAGTAATTAGTGTTAGTACATCCATGTCAGTATCTCTGAAGTAGAAAAAAACGCCAGTGTCCACTTATTTTGTCTTAAGTTATATATTTCAAAGGCAAGTCCTCAAAAATTTCCCCTTTCTCCTTACAGATTCATTGCTCAACCTTCTGTACTGAGATTATGCCTATTTATGCATATTTCAATAAACTTCCAATATTCATAAATATGTTGCAATGGGGCTTAAAGATTGCATTATTCATAATATATTTAGTTATGCACAATACCTAGCAAACTAAAACTTGAGGCACATTAGTGTTGTTGTGTTATGCCAAAAAAAGCTCTGGTGACTGCCCTAATTTGACTATAAGATCCACTCATTAAAAACTAATGTCAGAATCAATTTGACTGGAAGGGCTAATGAGGGTAGAAAGATACCCCAGATGTCAATAGAAAACCTTATATTTCTAACATAATCCTTCTGGGAAATTCCCCCATCTATGATAAAGATTTTATTTACAAATATTGGAATAGTTGTTAGGTTAAAGAATCGGGAAAAGAGAGACAAAGAACACAGTGAATCTCAGAAAGAATTTAATGGTGTATTTAATGCTGTTGTTTTTGTTCTTCTCAAACTGGTCCATTTTAGGCAGGATCTCTTAACTAAGAACTGACTGAGTAAAGGAAACTGAGGGGTGGATTTAATGTTCATTGGTTTATATTCCAGGGAATTAATTCTGCTTTCTTTAAATCTGTATTCAGAGACAGTCATAGTTTAAACAGGCATCCATGAAAAAGAGAAGATGGAGCCCCAGCAGGTTTGTGTGGTGTACCCAGCTCTGCTTTTTGCCTGCTGATGACCTTAAATCAATCATGCAGAAATGATCTCAGGACATCACATCCAAGATATATTTATTAAAGAGGTTTTTTATTCTACAGTATTAAAAGGTTCCAAAACTTACTTTGAAAGTCTGATGATGGACCTTATTTTCTGTTGGTAAAACTGTTTGAAAGTTGATAATTAAAAAACCTGTACAATCTTAGGTGTCATAATAAATTATATATAATACAGTTTATATTACAAAGGTTGCAGACCCAAGTGACTACTGTTAGACATTAAAAAGATTAAAGGCTTTGGAACAGAACCCCAAAGTATTAACTATCATCTGCAGACTTTAGTATCTTGCTTTTATCCTTCCTCAGTTGCTGGAAAAGCTGAGGAAAATAACAAATTAAAAGACATGTGAGTTTCAGAGCAACATCAATTTATTCTACTACAGATTGTGATCTTGGCAATAAGGCGTCACTAATCCACATCTGTTCGGGACAGGAGTATAATAATGATGGAAATGCTTTGCTCATGTCTCTGTTTGATATTTGCCTTGGGAATGTGAGAATACATTTGCATATTCTAGGAGGATCATAATGTGAATAAAGAATGATTTTTCACTAAGCAGAGTTGTAAAATAAAGCTTAATAAGGGGAAGACATTTCCCAGCCATGGCACCTATCAGCATGCAAGTGAGCTAGTCTGCTAAGGAAAGGTGCACAACTCCTGTCCAAGCTATCAAACTATCACATGTTTAATCTGAAACTTTATTGCAAATCTGGCATAAATTGCTTCTCTGATGAGATATGGCATGACCTCCATCTCCTGAGAGCCCAAAATGAATTCATGGACAGCCACATACCTTCTAATTATTGCTGTAAGAGGCTGTAATTTAGGGAGCACTACAGTTTGTGATAGGCAGCATGAAAAGTTAATCTGAGCTTTTAAACAAAAGTTAAGATAAATCAGTGTGAAATCAAAATATTAGAAAATACTAAGGTTGCTTTCATAGGCAAGGATACTTGCCAATTTTCATAAAATAATGATTTTTTTCATGGTTTTTGCAATTAAAATATGCAAAATATTCTGAATACTCTGAAAAAGAGACACAAAACTGAAAGTCAATACTGATTAATACTTCTAGTACTGAATTTCTTGGTCACCTTTATTTATGTAAAGTTTGATGGATACTTAAACACTATCTGATGGTACGCAAGAATTAAACTGAAAAAGTTTGCAGAACCACTAGAGTATACCTCCTTCATTCTAACTGCAGCAACTTTATTTTGAATATATGGAGAATCAATATGAAAGTACACCCCTATGTGTTTTTAAATGCCAGTTTTTCCCGTAAAGTAAAATTTAAGTCTCAGTTTGGTAAAGCACTTAAACATATACATAACTTTAAGGAAGAGTGGTTCCATTGACTACATAACAAGGGACAAGATAATCAAATTTAAATATTAAGTAAAACCTGTCCTGAAATATGTAATAATAGATTAAATATCTTGAACAGAAGATTGTTAATTGTCTTTTTGCAAAAGAGAAAAGTACAGTTATAACTGTTACAAGTGTGAGAAGTCACAGAAATATGAAAAGTGATTTGACCAAGGCTATTTCTATCACTAGTAAAATAGTGGAAGCATGTCAGCTCCATTTGTAAGGCCTGGGCCAGTTGTCCACCCAGTGGACCATGATTCTTTACAAAATTATAACAAAAGCACTTCATATCTCTTATATTATCCTTGGGGGGTTTTGTAATTTTTTTTTTTTTAATGTGAATTACTATATTGTGAAAAGAATATCTTACCTAAGGGCAAGCATATATAGCAGACGTAACCCTACTTTGTCCACTATATATAGAAATACAACTTCTGATTAGTGATCTTATACATTAAATATAATCTCTAAACTATGAGAGATTTTATTAATATTTCATGCAGGAAACCTAAATGGACTGAAGATATAATTAAAATAGATTTCTTGCAGTTCTTATCCTATCCTTTGTAACCATCTAAACTCTCAAAATTACGGTGAGATAGAGAAATAGTGTTATCACTTGAAAAATACAAAATTGTTGAATTTTCACAGGAGAAACTAAGTTGTTTAGGAAAAAAGAAACAAAAAAAACCCAGATGTCTTAGAAATTTAGGAGGAAAGGTAGATTTCTGTAACTACTTTGTTTATGTTGGACTTCTTATGGCTTTCATATGAGACAGCGTGTCTCATTCTAAAGTCAGTCAGTGAGACTGACCTCTAAAAGGACCTGTTTCTCTCAACTGAGAACAAAGCTTAAAGGGAAAGCATAAAAATCTGTGCTGTATATATATTTAAATGTAATAACACATCTGACTTCTATAGACCAGGCCAAGATGCCATCTCAACGTTTTTTTCACAAGCACTTAGAGGTTTCTGAGAAGCACCCCCAACTTTCATTTGCATTAGAAGTAGGGTGATAGATTAATTTATAGAAATGTGTACATTCACACAGGAATTTTGAAATAGAGCAGAAAAATTTGTCCTAAATCCCAGGTAAATATCATCATCTTTGCCCCAAGATGAACCCAAGACTTGTCTCCTCTTAATAAAAAGTCTGACTTTAAAACCAAAATATTGACTATATGGGCATATGTGTAAATTAGAAATTAAAACCTTCATTTTAAATTACAGAACAGATTAAAAACACTTACTGGCATTCTGGTTTAAAGTTTTCTTTCTCTTTGTAGGACATGATACAATACATTATTATAAATACTGAAGTTGTTTGGTTTTTTGGGTGGAAATTCATTGTTTTCTTCCACTTCTGTAAATACAGCTAAAACGAGGAAAAAAATAAAAGCAAAACCAAAAACATCTCTTTTGAAATCTGCTTTGGTTTTATAATGAGACCAGATAAACTCTGGTAAGTTCCCACAGAGGTTGTGGAAGTTACATCATTGGGGATTTTCAGTATTTGCCCAGACAGATCCCTGAGAAACACGCTTTAACTCTGAAAGCATCCCTGCTTTGAAAAGAAGCTTGAACAGAGTGTTTTCCAGAGGTTCATTACACCTTAAATTACTCTATGATTATTCTTATTCTATGATTGTCCCTCTGGTGGTCATCTTCAATACCTTTTAACACTTTGTAATCAAGCCAATAAATTTAAAATAACCATAATTGAGAATCATGATTCTAGTATTCTCTAAAGGTAGAAGAAATCCCCAAAGAAACTTTTTTAAAAGAGAGAAGCAAGACTCACACACATAGATAAAGATGGAAAATAAAGAAAGGAGCACACAGGACAAGAGTGAAGACGGCAGTCAGAGATGTAAGGGTGTGCAGAATGGAAAGATACATGGCTATCCTGAATGTAAGGACATCCAGTTTGTGAGATTGACAACAATTTTAGTTGAAGCAAAACCAAAAGGAAGAGACAAGAAGAATAAAAAATTAAACACTGAAATGTAAGAACCATAACAACATTGAGGCAATGGAGCTGTTCTGAAGGACAAGAGCTCTCAGGTCACAGATGGATGGGCCAGTAAAGGAACCACTTAAGTGTAGTTTGGCTGCCCTGGGACTTTTGGAAAGAAATGTAAGCTTTAACCACAAACCATTTTGGATGTTTGAGAAGGCTGGTAGGATACTGTAAAATTTGTGATAGGATGTTTTTGGACTAAGTGAATGTGCAAAACTGTGATGTCTAGGGGAACGACCAAATGCAGGAAAAGAATTGGATCAAAGAGATTTGTGAAGGAGCAAGCATAGAAAAATGAAGAAAAAGGGGATTAAAAGTAGTTAGCTCTATGTGAACAAGCTGCCGATCAGGCCAAGCTTCACCCTTGATTGCCATCTGAACTATCATATTTTCTGGGTGACCTTGCTCTCTGTTACATGAAAGCTGACTTGCCAGTGAATTCAGGAAGGATAGGTGAAGATCAGAAACCCACAGGACCAGAGCTGAGGGATAGAAATGAGACAGAGAATTTGACCATGTACTCATAAAGAACTTATGAGGTGGTCTAGTATCAAGGGACTTATGGATACACACAAGGTTGTGGATCAGGAGACTGAGGATGTGTGCATGTCAGAAATCCTTATCAACAAGAGAAGAGAAACAAGATTAGCTGTCTGTTTTGTCCATGTCCGTGCAAGTGCTAGAGGTGTTTATGTAGGTTACAATAATGGCACTGCTCCCTGTCTATGCTAGTCTGTGCAGCTGGACATGTGTATTGCACATCTTGGCATCTCTAGAGTAGAGTATCAACCTTGTTTCTGTCTCCAAACCTGCAAACACAAAGACTGAGGTGGAGAAAGCCCTCAGGTTTTAGAAGCACTCAGATTTGTGTTCCTTTAACAGCATTACTGTGAAATAGTGGGAAAATTTTCTCTTTTTTTTTCACGAATACAACCTTCTAATAGAAAGCTTTGCAGCCTTTAAAAAGCAGTAGCATACATGCTGTGTGTATTTTCGTAGTCTTGTCCACATCTCTAAGGAGACCTGACATTTTCACGTCATGCTCTAAAGTGGCAACAGGAACTTGCCTTTGTCCTGTTAACAAGACACCTGAGTGACACCACTTGCAGGCTGAATCAATATTAAAGTTGCTTCTGTTAGCAAGAAAACACACTTCAATGACTGCTAAAACTAATGAAGTTTGCCTTCCTCATGACTTGTCTGCTATATTCCTATATTTTTTCTATGTTTCAGACTTCATACATTTTCTGAAGGACCTATGTACTTCAATATCTCTGAATTTATTGTTGAGTCCAGCACATCTAGTGACTTCTGTCCTCATGTGGGCCCCATGGCCACACAGAATTGCATCAATGCTGATTTGCTATATAGACATTGCCAAACAAGTATATGTGTATATGGCTGATTCACACTACTTGTTATTCAATGGGACCAGGAAACAATCTCCTGTTTGATTGTTAGTTTTCTTGAAAATGGTAAAAATATGTATCTTAATAAACTCTAACTTTCTATTTAATTTATTCAAAAATTATTAAAGAGCTCAAAAATTGATAGGGGAGAAGGAAAAGGAGACAAAAAGGCAGATTTGGAGAAAAGATTACATGGTTGTTCTTTGGGTTTTGTAGGTTTTTTGGTTAGGTTATTCTTTTATACAATATTATTTATAGATTAAAAATTTCCAAAAATCAGGTATTCTTTCAATTTCAAGTACCATGTCAGGCCTCTCTTCTCACAAAACCTTAGAATCAGATATGTCTTAGTAAATGTTTTTTACACGTGTGCAATTTCATAAGTAAGTTTTTTCATAGCTGTAAATTCACCTAAAGTTGTCCTATCACTAGACTGACAATATGAAATTTTTAACCACTCATTTGTACAGCAAGAGACTGCCTGCCTTCTCTTTCTAATGCAGACTGCAGCAAAGTTCATTTACCATCCCCCAAAAAACCCCAAAACCAAAACCAAACCAAGAAAAACCCACAAAAGACATAAATAAGCAAACTTAGAGCCATACAATTTTATCAGCACTGCATCACTATGCCATTGCATACATGATTCAAGTGTGAAATGCCTTTAAATGCAATTTAAGTAACCATGCTGCAGCCTTAGGTTGCTTGGTATACAACAAAGATAGGCAGCTTCAGAATTTCCAAGTCCCTAGATGTTGCCTTCGCCAGGACTAAAACAATTCATTTGTCTGAGAGAACCACATACCGTGGCGTAGTAGGTAGTCAAAGGGATTATTACAGCAGATAGCATAAAGAAAAAAAAGAAAAATTTAAAGGGGAAATTTGCACCGGGGAATGGAATTTGTCATTTTTTTGCAGAATGCCTCTTACAGTCCAGAGAGTTTAGCATTTCACTTGCTGCTTTTTTTGTGCATCTTACCAAGTACAAATCCTTCTAAATCAATTTTGTTAAATAGCCTTTTATGCTGTCTCAGAAATCCTCCTGGCAAAACAAACATCTGCTTTGGGAAACAAATAAGATGCCAAGAAACTTTCCAAAACTGAGTTTCTGGTTCTCATTACTGAGGAGTTTTTAAGTTGTATCTTGACACAATAAGCAAGAATTTTATATGACATAGATCCTTCGTAATAGATATTACAGACGTGTATTCCAGAGGAATTTTTTTTCTCTTTATGGGAAAATACCATCTGCTCTTCCTTTCTTAGCAGGAAAATTCCACCTGAAATATTTTGCCAGCAAAAACCCATGGTTTACCTATTTTTAAGAATTAAAAAATAAATTAAAAAAAACTGCCATGATTAAGCAACGATAGTAGAATTAAAATTAAAAAAAAAACAACCAACTAAACAACAAAAACAAACAAACACACCATACACACACAAACAAACCTCCAAAAACGCTACCCAAACAGATCCTGCATTTTTACCTTGTTAGTTTTAAAAATTTCCATTTTTCTGGTGACACTATGCTGTCACCTACTGGTTACAAAGACACTTTTTAAAGTATTGTCATTTGAAGAAAAATAAGAAGCAATAGGTGGTGGATCTGGAACAACTATTCAGCTAGTGAAAATTAATAAAATTTTCTTTAAATTTAGTGGAATTTGGATAGTTTAGAGTAATTGAGTTGCTAGTGCTGGCTCCAAGATGGAAGCTTTGGTCTCCTCTACTGCTAAAGCCCTTTCAGGGTTTCTTGTTAAAATACATCATTGTGTATAATCTTTCACATTCAAATGGCTCCCATCCACAAGTGTTTTCATTCTGTGAATCACTATTGCTTTGATGCATGAAAAAAATCCATCTTGGTAACTGTTACTGAAGTGCTGACTCTAGTTACCAACAGCAGGGCTAAAACCTCTGCACACACTTTTACAGTTACCTCACTGTTTTACCAACCACCATGCTTTTCCTTCCTTTTTATTTGTGTGTCTTCTACTACTTAGGATCATACTGACTGGCTGTCACCTGCCTATTTCAGCCCTGGAATGCAGCCAGGAGCTATCCTTGGGTTCATCTCTTAGGGTGATCACATACTGGTGCCATATGTTTCTGATTACCAGGCAGTTGTGCCTCGTGTTCAACATGGTCCTGTGCTGACAGTTTGAACTTTCTGCCTCTCTGGGAAAAGGAATGTGAATCAGCCCATATAAATTCCAGTCGCTCCAGTGTTTACATGTGCATGGGACTCCCTGAGCAAGGCAAGGGGAACAAGTTCTACTGAAACACCAGACTGTGGCTATAAGAAACAAAAATAATAGGTAAATATGTGAGTAGTTTGCAGCTACTCTGAGAAGCTTAATCATGTATACGTGATCCTGCTCAGCTGTTGTATATTGGGATTCACATCTCTGACAGATTGCCACGACCAGGAAATAAACCTGATGAGACAGATCCTGATGTCACTTTATGGAATTACAAGTGTCCATCCTCCTATCTTCATATAATCACAGAATGGTTTGGGTTACAAGGGACCTTAAAGACTATTCAGTTCCAACACCCCTATAATGGGAAGGAATGCCTACTATTAGATCTGGTTGCTCAAAGCCCCATCCAGCCTGGCTTTGAACACTGCCAAGTATGCAGCATCCACTGCTTCTCTGGGCAACTAATTTTAGTGTCTCACCACCCTCACAGTAAAGATTATCTTCCAAATATCCAATACAAATACACCGTCTTTCAACTTAAAGCTGGACTTTTGCCCCATCCCTTATTACTCATCTCCTCCTATTACTTGTTTCCCAAAACCACATCTATGATGGAAAGGAGGAAAGGGACATTCTTTTTTCCTTTTATGTCACAAACATACATCTATCACTAGAGATTATTTTTTTTTAATCCCCCTACGCACTTCCCTACTACGATGTTCATCCTCTTCCTGGCTTCCTGGGTATTTCTCTAGCAGGATACTTTCCAATTGCCCTATATTGATGACCCCACATGGAGACTGGCTGAAGAAACAGCGTTTTCAACATAGCAGCAGGGCAAAAACAATGCAGTATTAGAACAGTTAATCCAGGTCTCAGCTTCATTAACATGGTGAGCTTTGAGCCAACTCACGATACTAGGTACACCTGCCAAGTCACACACACTTCCAAAAGGCATTAAAATAATTCATTTCCCTTTACATTACTAAAAAATTCTATTTATTTTTCAGTGCACTTTATGTTACTCCTTAGGTGTTGTAAAAGAAAGCTGAAGCCCAAAATAGAGGTATAATCTGCACAGAAATGGCATGGTAATGATTCTCTTTCATCAGCCAATACCTGTTGTTCACTACCTTTTTTTGACCATCTGGTATATAATTTCCTAATTTATACATTCAAACAGAAACTGACTCTGTTTTTGGAGATGTACCTTCGGGCACAATTTCTTTGAACAGTGACAGAAATGCACATACAGTTGTAACCATTTTTAGATGAAACAGCAGGACCTAAATACTGTTTGCATGTTCAGTATCTGAAGGAAGAAAAGGGGCACGGCTTGTGGCTTGATGTATAACAGTTTATCCCACCTTTAAAGTGTGTACAATGGGTGGATGTTTGGAAAAGAAGGAGGAGAAAAAATTTGGAGAGAAGAAAGTGATCAAGTAGATGAGGGGTTGCTTTGCCTGGACAAATAAGAGACTTCTTTGGTAACTTGCATTTGGGGTGTAGCCCTACTCATATCTTTCATTGTAATATTTCAGAAAAAAAAAAAAAGTCTAGTTTGCTATTTTCTTTCCATAATTCACCTTTATGACACATTTCTTTGCTAAGAACTTTATAAAATATTTCCTGATCTTGAAATTGGGCTATTCCTTCTATCTTCCTTGCCTATGCTTCAAAAGTAATAAGAAATCAAGCATTTTGCAAAGCAAAGGCTAAGAAAATAGGGAGAACTGAGGAAGAAAAACAACTACCGTCAAGAAGTTCTTGAAAGGTTAAGATGTTTGATCAAGTCCAGATCTCTAGGGAGTAGACTCTTCCAGAGTATCAATGGAGGAAGTGATTTGAACCACTGATACATGGTTTTGTACTTCGTTTTTCCATTTCTTTTCTCAGATCATCAACAAAGAGCCTGTCACAATTAATATCAGTGACAAAGAACCAGGTCACAATTAATAGTAATGACAAAGAGACAGATCACTGAGTATGAAAGGATTAGGTTTTGGTGTGGTTAAATATGTTGGATGATTTCAGAACAATTTTCTGGGTATATTTAACGATCTTAGCTGATGGTATCTCAGCACTTTTGAAAATTTAGCAAATATGGGATAACCACTGGTGAAGGAAAAGGGTAAGCATGATTACTAGCTTCAAAAACAGAAAAAAACAGAAAAAGTTAAATGTGCAACTCTTAGCTAACCTTCAATTCACATTAAATAATTGCATAAAGAGAATTTCCTTATTGTTTTGATGATCTCTGGAAAGGAAGCCAAGGATTAAGTTCATGAATGACTTCAAGACAAATCAGAAAACCCAGCTATGAAAAGCCACTAACAAGTTTCAATTGCATTACCACACTTATGTCCTAAGGTAAGCATATCTGGCTATATCTCCATAATGGCACTTAGTGCCATGGTCCAGTAACCACAGCAGTATTGGATCAAGGGTTGGACTTGATGATCTCAGAGGTCTTTTCCAACCCAGTTTGTTCCATGATTCTGTGGTTCCATGATTCTATGATAAAAGAGCTAACCTGTAAATGAATAAAATCTGTATGCTGACCAAATTCTACCCATGTCTTTGGGAATATAACACCTACTTTTTCTCTATGTTCTCTGCTTGGATCTTTGCAAGAGAAGGTCCTTTAACCTTTGCAAGAGCAGGTTATTTAGCAGTTCTTACCTTCTTATCAGAAGGAAAGACAGAAGGAAAGATGCATCAGCATCTTACATGTGTCAGATAATCTCAGAATGACTTAAAAACCTCTAATTCTTATTTTAATATAGAAATATTTGCATCAGAAATTAACATACTAGCAAAGGAATAATGACAACAGTATTTCCATCTTCATACCAGTTCTTATGCATAGAAAAAAATTACATACATCAATCAATCAAATACCTTGTAACACAAAAAGTACAGAGATTAATTTATTAAAAATACAATACATGTTATCAATTATATTTACAGAAAAGTAAAAATAGTTGAAGGGCAGTGTATGGTCAATTCATACCCAAAAATTCTGCTAACCAAACCAGATCTATAAATGATGGTATATGTGAAGTAGAGTCTCTGTCAGATGACAATATTTGAAGGTTACCGCAACTCACAAGGTTGGGCTGAATCTGAATAAAAAATTGAAAACTCACACCAAATTGTATGTTGTGCAAATGTTTTACAGGGATGAAGATAGACATCAAATTACAAAACAAACCCTGTATCTTGGACAGACGTAGATCCATTGTATTTATATATTTTACCAACATTTCTTTAATTGGAATGTCAATTTTCTGCACACAGTACCAGGTTGCAATGGTAGGGTTTTTCAGGGCATCTATTTCCTTATTAAATAATTTCTAATGGGGTTATATCAAACTCCCCTAATAACAGGAAAAAATCTATTATTATTTCTGATTTTCAGATGTCTATCTGAAGCTCCAGATGGCAAAATGCTAAATGCAGACAAACAGTCAGTAAATGCAAAATTTTCCTTCAAGTCCCCTGTTCCTGGAGCAGAATCTCTGGAGTATCAGTCACTCAAACTCCCTAAACAAGAAATGTGAAATTCCGCTTAACAGAGCTCACTGTCCCCTCAATACTCAGTGTACTCAAAATACTATCAGAAAACCACCTTACTTATGGGACAGCTAAAATATAAAGCTTTTCAGTCGGGAAAAGTTAAAAAAAAAAAAAGAACAGACCCTAAATACGATTTTTTTGAGCCATAAACTGACCAAGTTTTTAAACTTCATGGAAGAAGTACTGGATGAAGTACTACAGTCTCTTTCACTGAGGAACTTGAAACTAGATCAACCTTAATGGGTTCTTCTGGCTTTTATAGTCCATAAATCTGTTACATGAGGAAAAAATGTGTTAGGCCACGTCACCTGATAAAATACTGAAGTCCCTTCTATTTGCTCAGCAAGTTTGGAACAGGAGCTTTTGTGAAAGATATGAAAGATAAATGGATTTTTACTGAGGTGATGACCAACCAGGTTTAAAACTAAAACAAAATGTTTATGCTAGAAATAGGTAGTATGAATCAGGGTTTAGCCTTTAAAGTATTAAGCTCAACTTTCTGTGTATAAGGAATAGAAAACAGCTATACTTTCATTTTGAAATTATGTCATACTGGGGAAAAAATAGAGGGAAGAAAAGACAGCATTTCATAATTTATAAACTATTTTAAAGGTAACTCAGAAGAAAGCTTTCAGCAGCCCCTCTTGTGTGCGTGTCTCAGCACAGGACACTAACTTCTATTTAGAGCTTGTTGTCACCAATGGACTACTCCCTGCAAGGTCTACTGCAACATGGAGCAGGACAGACACTGACACACACACAAACACACAAAAACCCCCAACACTATATATTTGGATCTCTAAAGCATTCAGTACCCTCATAAAAAACTGCGGATGACCTCACCTCACACCTATTTTCTCATTTAAAGTATGAAAATTAGTAAACTAACTGTCAATGTAAAACCTGAACTCTGATACCCTTATTAAATGGCGCTTTTTTAAACCAAAATAATTCTTCTTCAGTGGTAGCCTTGCAGAGTTGTGTGTGCATACATTCACATTAAATTCTAATCCATGTGTATATAATATTCAGGATAAACTTTTTGGCATTAATGTGAGAACCAATAACTCAGAAAATCACTGGACAAACTAGTCGTAAGATGTTACATAAGATGAGACACATGTATAATACTTGAAAGGTGCTATAATACATTATAACCATTATTATATATATTATTTCTAAGTGAAGATCAACAATTAGTCAAAGTAATTTTAATGAGATAGTTTCCAATGCTCTTAAAAGTTCAGGTGAATTTTATGGAAAAGTTGATTCTGGTGGCAACAAGGAGCTCACAACTTTGAGAGAGAGGAAGGGTGAGGATGGGAGATGAAAGAAATTTTTATTCAATTTAACTACAAGGCTCATGTGTAAAAGTCTGATTTTTTTTTTCTTTCAATCACAGCCCAGTATTTTCAAATGAGCTGTTATGCTTTTGCTTTTTGAGCTCACTTTATTTGAGCCAAGATTTTGCCTGTTAGGTTCCACGTTTTTTTTTTTTTTAAATGCATTCCAATAATCTATTTGCAATCGAAATGTGAAACTTCCAACAAAACTGCAGTACATCAACCCAGAACAAACACCACATCAAAACCCATAAATATGGCATGATCCCAGTAATGAAAAATGAGCTTTGCAACAGCCTGTAATTAACATGGGAATGACAGGCACATTCTAAAGTTTTCCCAACATATGGGTAATTATTGAAGACCTGTGACAGCAGTGCATCAGCAAGCCTATCTATCTTGTAGCTGTTCTACATCCTGGCTGCCTCTCAGCGGCTCTTAACAGGCCATTCAGCAATTTGGTGGAAACCTCATCACACAAGAACAATGATAAGGTTCCACTTTTAATGAGAAGAAAAATCAAGAGAATCATCGCTCAAAAGGGGTGTTGAGATTCCAGATAAGCACCTTAAAACATTTTGCATTTCCAACCTGCAAGATTTTCAACCTCATAATTGGCTGGTGGGAATTTTCAAATGTCTGTAATAATGAGTATAAATATGACCCATAATTCCCTAACAAAAAAGTGGAGAAGGGGAAAGAAAGACTTATACAAAATATGTCAAAGGAAGATGACTGTGAACTTCTACAAGTTCCATATATTTGTAAACTTACTGCCTCAGAAGCATTCAAATCCCCAAAAGATGAAAATGGTTATTAATATCTTGTATTATGGTAGTAACTTAAAGCTTTCCCATGGGGAAAGGAGAAAACTCATTGATGAGCACATTGCCTAGAAAGATAAATGATAAACAGTGACAGTTTGGAAGCTCTAAATGAACCAAACAAACAACAGCTAGTAAAAGAACACAGTCACTATCGCTGCCTATTCAGAAAAGAAAAAATTACACAGTAGGAGTAGCAATAGTCATGATCTTTGTATTAGTGGTTACAGGAATAATCACATCCTGCTATCAGCACTCAATTTTTTATTTATGTAACAGCTAAATAGTTTTGGGGGGTTTTTTGCAATAGTCTTGGAGGACTGATACTGAACAAGAATCTCTGAATCTAATTACTCAGGCTTTTCACCCTTAAATCTCCTTTCTACAATCAGTCAAGCTTGAAAATGGCTTGCAGTTCGACTTTGATTTTAAATATACAGAAATGGAGGTGGGGACAGACGGAGGGAGAAAGAAGAAGGAGAAAGTCTGGGGATAATATTCACCTTCACACTCAACCAGTTCCCCTAGCCTAAATTGTATAATGGAAGAAAGCACAGGAGTAAGCTGACATCAATCACCCTTATGGATCTTTACTTTTTATTCATTGTTATATTGATCTCTTTCAACATTATTTCATAAGTAGATTGCAATAAAATTGATTTCTTATTATGTCTCTATTTTAACTCATAAAGCATATGACACAATAGTTTTTGAATGAAGGACAGGTACCCTAAGATAAAGGACAAAATCCTGTGTAAAAGCACAGATTCATTGATCTTTTCTTCAATAATAATGATTAAAATCTAATGAAACATTATTATCCTAATAAATTATTCAGCTCTCCTTCCCTTTTCCCGTTTCCAACTGGATGCACTCAAAAAAAAAAAAAAGTTCAAGCACAAAATGCTGAAAATACTAGATTTTTTTAATGTTAAAAACGTGGTAAATAACAGCATCTTACAGATAAGAAATACTTTGGCCCAAAGCCAAGCCAACCAGCAAATGAGGAAAGAGAACAATATGCTATGGAAAGGAGAGAAAGAGATTTTGTCAGTATTCTATTTTCTAGGCAATTTTAAAGGGTACTGTTTTCCCTACTCAGCTTCATTTTTTCTTGCAGTGGCAGAATGAGGACTGTCCCAATAACCATATTTCTCTCTTCTGTATGACAATATATACCCTGGAATAAGCTGGATGTTTATATTCATCCATTGAGTCTCTTCACTCCAAATCATAGGAATATTTAATTGTCAAGGCCTTTTCTAACTAGGACTGCTTTTGGGTTATCCAGCCCTGAACATGAGATTTCCAGAACTGGATGTGAAATTCACAGAAATAAAGCTGGCAAAGGATGCAGTTTTTGGTTAGCTTGAAATTTTAATCTATTAAAAGTTTCAAGCTAATGTTTCATTCAAAAGTCCCTTATTAAATTAGTATATTCTCTATGCTCACAAAGAATGAATTATATGGCACAGAAAGCAATCCATTGTCCATATACAAACTGTACACCTGAATATGTCTTTTTGAGTAAAAAATAGATGAAATAGTAGAAATACCAGTACAAGATAGATAATATTTCTAGATGATGATGATGCATTAAAAAGACTTGTCTCATATAACTACCCTTAAATTAACCTCTATGCCACAGCTATAGTATATAATTATGTATCAGGATTGCTAGGGAAACACTTGTCAATTGAGATGATTCTGACTATGGATAGGAGTGCATAGAGGTGTCAGTCACTGAAAATAAGATTAATTATTTAAATTATAAAGATTTCACATCAACTCCACAAAAGGTCAAAAGAATCATATAAGCACCCATTTACTCTTGTGAATGTAATTCATGGAGTTTTCAATCAAGGACAATGTTTAAAAGTATGCATGCCTAGCTTGATATAACCTGATAATGAGCTTTTTAATGAGAGCAGTTTTCTTTGAAAGAAATTACCTACCTTTATGGAAAGAATTAGCTGGGATTGATAGATTAACCAGGTGAGATGATATTTGTACAAGGTTACATAAGTGAAGAAGTTCATTGGGGACTGTCTCCCATAGGAGGAACCCCATGCTGGAGCAGGAGAAGAATATGAAGATTACTTCCCCTGAGGAGGAAGGAGCATCAGAGACAATGAACTGGCTGCAGCCCTCATTCTCCAGCCTGCTGCATCACTTGAGGGGAGGAGGTAGAGAAATCAAGAGTGATCTTGCCTGGCAGGAAGGGAGGGATATGGGAGGAAATCACAGAATCATTAAGGTTGGAAAAGACCCCTAAGTTCATTAAGTCCAACTGTTAACCCAGCACTGCCAAGTCCACCACTAAACCACAACCCTAACTGCTACATCCACGTGTCTTTTGAAAACTTCCAGTGATGGTGATTCTTTCACTTCCCTGGGCAGCTTATTCCAATTCCTGACCACTGTTTGAGCAAAGAAATATCTTCTAATATCTAATCTAAATCTCCCCTGGTACAACTTGTGGTCATTTCCTCTTGTCCTATTACTTGTTACTTGGGAGAAGAAATCGACCTCCACCTTGCTACAACCTGTTTTTGAGTAGTTATAGAGAGTGATAAGGTCCCACTTTGAGTCTCCTTTTCTCAAAACAAAACACCCCCAGCTCCCTCAGCCTCTCCTCAGCAGACTTGTGTTCCATACCCTTTCCAAGCTCTGTTGTCCTCCTGTAGACATGCTCCAGCAGGGTCTTTTTAAGATTTAGGGATCTTTTTATTTCTAATTACCCTACTCTGATTTGGTTGATAATAAGTTAACTTTCCCCAAGTCAACTCCGTTTTGCCTGTGAAGGTCTTTCCCTGTCCTTATTTCAACCCATGAGATTTTCTTGGGCAGTGATAGAGAGGTGTTGTTGGGCACCTGGTGTCCAGTCAAGGTCAAACCACGATGGTTCAAAACTATTTTAGTGGTTTGAAATCAGTGTTATCAAATTCAAGCACAGTTCCACACTTCAAGCATCAAACAAGTCCACAAACAGAATCTATCTTTCCCTTGTTTAAAATATGTAAAACCTCCTCCTTTAAGTCTGATCTAAAATAAATTCAAATTCATCTTAAAGCAAGAATACGAGCAGTTTTAAGTTTCTCCTTTCGATTCAGTCTCAATGCCCTTATGATATCATCAGCATGTTTAATCACCAGGGCATAAACAATCCGCTCCCCCAAAAAAATTGTATTACTGTTTTGCTACCTGTTGTTATGAGCATTATAATAGCTTCAATTAGAAAAACAGATATCAAACATATATCAGGTACTTAAATTTCACAACAGGTAAAGCAATAAAGCACTTAATTTTCATTTTATATGCACAGTGCTTTACAGTGTGAACATGTGCTTTACAGTGTGAACATGTGCTTCAAGTGCAACCTTTACTGACCCTTAAGTCTGTCAAAATTGATCTCAGCTTTTAAACAGAGGTTTCTAAAAGACCACGGGTGGCCATGAAAGACATGGCCAGCTCAAATTCAATATAGCATGTCCTTCTTTCATCTGGAGACAGATACTAGATGACCAAAATAAACAGCCTACTTGCACACTATTAATTTTCACAAATACCCCGTAGCTAATCCCATATAAATGTCACCTCTCATTGAGATAAAATGTGCTACAACCATTTCCAAGCTGCACTCCAGCTTCATTTCTGGTGGGATCAGGGAGAAGCAATGACTTCCTACATTTTTTAGTGATAGAAACTGGGAAAAAGAAAATTCTCAATCTAGTTGTTTTCTTTAAATTCAAACTCCTTTGAATCTGCAGATGTTTTTCCATATTCTAACCAGGACCAAGGGTCTTTGCAGTGCTATTTTTACTGGGTTTTTGTGACAGTCTCTCTCATACTCAGAGTAGTAAGAGGAAAATATCTGATTGTCAGATACTATAGAAATCCTAATTAATCAATGGGTGGATTATACATGTCGCATGTTAAGACACATGAAACTCCTGCCTCTCCTGGAGCAAACCACAGCTTCAAATATGACTGGAAAAAAAAAAAAAAAGGAAGGCTTAGCTATAAGAGCAGGAAGGATCCGTTTTTGCAGTAGTGAAAAAAAAAAATCCTCCGCTTATAAAATGAAATTAATTTCATTTATAAATGGGAATATAGGTTATGGTGACCTGTGATAGCAGGCAACAAGATTTGTTGACTTGTAAGGTCTCTTCTCTAAAAAGAGCGGCTCTGTTTATTGTCTCTGCTATGCACTGGTTATGTACCACATGTTTTTGCTGCAACTCCAAAAGGGTTATTTCTATGAACCAGGGCATATTCAAAATTTTGCAAGCACAGAATCAATTAGGATGACACATTCTATTTAGAAAATAATACCAACAATATCAATATCCAGTTAAAAGTAACATTTAAATTACGAGGTTCCAGTAGGAGTTCAGAATGACAAAGCTGTTAGGGAAAGCCTCTGTAGTGAACATACTAACAGTACAAAACATGCTACTTCTACACAGAGTTTTATGTCTGTTATTCAGTATTACATCATCCCTCAGGAAGTTCTTTCAAAGCTGGTTCTAAAATGCATAAAATTACATTTTAGATGTTCTGAGCACTGAAATACAAAATACATGGAGAGATCCTGGCTGGGGGGATTCATCTGGGAGACTGTCCAATTATCCAATGTGAAAAGCAGGTTTGGAAGATACCGACAGACATGGACTATTGAATTTAGGAGTAACTGGGCAGGCAATGATATTGGGACTCAATAAATTTTCACTCAGGGGAAGATTTAATCTGTGAGAAAACCAATCGTAATGTAGAAGTATATGATTTAATTGTTTGCTCAACAGAAAACCTCAAGGAAGAAGAAATAAGAACATCTTAAGCCTCTTTAAATGAGCACAGATTTCTCTCAAACACACACCTCGGCATACACCTTTCTGCCCAACAGTTTAAACCACAGAACTACAAATGGGACTGATTTCTGCATACAATCTGGCACCTCACAGTAAAAATTTTAGCTATATTTGTTTTTAAGAGAAAGAATTAAAAAAGATGATATTTTGCTATCTGTTGTTATGAGCTTCAATTAGAAAAACGGATATCAAACATATATCAGGTACTTGAATTTCACAACAGGGTTGTGAAGTATATATTAGGTTTAAGCACATCTTATTCATTATTTATTTATTATTTAGTATTCAAATGCTTCTTAAGAGGACTGGTTATCTCACATTGGAAAAGAGAGAAAATCAAAGTAAAGCTCCTTATCAAGGATAATCCTTTAGGTTTGCACTGGTGTTAGGAGTGGAGATCAGACCTTCCAGTCCCATTCAACCCTACAGTATCTCTGCATTCCAGAATAAAAGGGCCAAGCTTCAGAAGAGTGTTTCCTCTAAAGCTGCACAACATTTTGTACCAAAAAAGTCCCGTTTGACAATACTGACTAAATCTGAGACTACAGATTTATGCATAGCCTATGCCATTATATGTTCAAAAGTGAGTGATCAATAAACACAATATTTGGGTAACTTTCCTTGTGTGACATTGGCATACATTATCTTAGAGTCAAGGGACAAGAAGCCATTTAGCAGATCTCACTGTTCTTCTAGATTTTGGAAGGGGGGGAGTTAAGTACCCAAATGCTGAGTGGAGGCACGTCTAGTTGAATGTAGAATGCTAAAGAAGGGGTAGAGTCCAAAATACCATATTTGCATCATGTATTAGCTCTAAGGAAAAAAGTAAAAAACATTCCCAAAGCAGCAAGTTAGTTTCTATGGATCCTATCCTTAGACACCCCATTTTCTTCATTAACACTGTAGAGGATTTATGCATCCTTGTAGACAAGTGTTTTTCTCAAATAAAACACTCAGGCTCTCAGGTAAATTGTTTGGCTCAATGTTACACAAGAAAGTTGAGGAAAGAAAAGTCTTGAAACAAATAATGAAGAATCACTTGAATGGGTAGCTATATAATGCCATGTTGTTGGACCAGCTCTTCTTACTGCACAGATTATTTCAGAAAATAGTCAGTAGTGAATAAGACTCTACAGCCAGCTGAAAGGTTATTGGGAAATGTTTTGGAAATTTCAGAGATTCATAAACTGCCAGTGTAAAGAATCTGGATTTATTATAGAGATCTAGGCTGTTCCTACTCAGAACAAAACCCTATTTTATGTCCAGAAATATTTAGCTTGAGTTTTGAAACCCTTAGAAACTCTTTATTTAAAAATTCTTTATTCACAAAAATATGTTGTACACCAAGAATCCCTATCAGAACAAAAGCCTAATTCAAAATAAGAAAAACCAGTTTATGGTAAAAAAATTGTATGATGGAAAAAATATCTTGCACTGACTAAATATAACAGGTTTCCAAGCCAGCAGCATGCCTTATGTTTTCCATGCTTTTGTTTTGTTTAACTGAAGCAGAACTTTATGAAATTAAATTCAATGGATGTGTGGACAAAAATAATGGTATATACACAACCTCATCATCCAAAGCCTAATCTTCTCCTGGCTGTCTCCTTATAGGAAATAGCTGTCTTCAATTGCAAAGAACAAAAGCAGTCCAGTGAAGAAATTTAAATTTTATTCAATTGACTAAGTAGGAAAAGAAGATCCAGAAGACCTCATTAAAGTGTTTAAAAGGACACAGAGAAGAATTAAAAGGGATCATTTTATCCACTTTTTACAGTCTAGTACACAAAATAATTTGGTATGATTATTCATTGTATTATTAAATTTGCAGTAGAGAAAATATTTACTGATATATTGAGAATTTGATCACCTTGGAGACTTTTTCATTTGGACTGGTCAGAAAAAAAATCTGCACATGGATTGAAAATGTAGTTAAGTGAAGAGGTATGAACATGATCTGAAGGGATTCAGGAAGACTGCCTTATTTCATGAATATTCTTTCATGAATACTTCTTTCTTCTGGTTTACGTTCCTCAGTGAGTCTTGACAGATTTGGATATTTTACAAATGTGCACCTCATGTTTGTTGGCACATTACAGGGCAGATAAGCCTCTGAAAAGCTGTTAAGTGTTTGCCTCATGCTAAAGAAATGTTTCCAGAATATACTTGTAGCTCTTAACATCAGTTTGGAAGTAGAGACTCTCTACCTTTCCTACTTCAGAAAATACTGTAAGTGTTTAGGCACATTTAGAATTCCAGAACATATGGAACAGGTTAGAATGCAGCTCCATTCAACAGGGAACAACTAGAAGAAAGAATTAACTTTCAAGTGAAAATTTAATTAGACCTCACTGGAAAATGGGACTCTCAGTTCAAGTCTTCCTGAGTTTGTTTTTGTTCCTTCACTCCATTAGAGGGACCATCATTATGAGTAAAGTCTTACTTTTCGAGCTAGTTTCAGGAGAAATTTGCCACTTCAACACTTTCTAAATCTGAAAAGTTCTAATGTTTACTTCAAACATCTTTATCTGAAATTTATGTTATTCTATTTTCTGCAGTTGTTAAAAATATATTAAAGAGCCAGTTTTGAAGATTTGATCTTTTGACTTGATCATTTTATCCCTCCATGTTTAGATTCACAGGGATTTTAAAGATGGAAACTGTGATCATTTGGACACTTTATCTTACTGTATTGGGTCTAGCTGAGATGAAGTTCATTTTCCCTATAGCAGCCCTTACAGTGCTATGCTCTACATTGTTAGCTAGAAGGGTGTTGATAACACATCAGTGTTTTGGCTACTGCTGTCAGCTCTGTCTCTCTAACATTCTGCCCTCCCCTATCAGTAGGCTGGTGATGGGTAAGGTCATGGGAGGGGACACAACTACAACAACTGACTCAAATTAACAAAAGGGGTATTCTATACCATATGGCATCAGCTCAGATAAAAAATCTAAGGAAAAGAGAAGGAAGGGGAGACATTCACTATTTACAATATTTGTCTTCCAGAGCAACCACTACACGTGCTAAAGTCTTGCTTCCTGGGAAGTGGCTGGACATCACTTGCTGATTGGAAGTAGGGAATAAAATCTTCTTTGCTTGTGCTTGTGCAACCTTTAACTTTTGCCTTGGTAAACTACCTTATCTCAACCTATGAGGTGTTTTCCATCATATTTTCTCTCCCCTGTCCAGCTGAGAAGGGGAAATGATAGAGCCGCTTGGTGGGCACTTGGTGTCCAGCCAAAGTCAACCTACCACATCTAAGAATAGGTTAGGATAGTTTGGAAGAAGGGTTACTCTCTCTTGAAAGTGCAGTTTCCCCCAGAGTTGTATTTAATCCTAACATAATGGTTTTACTCTTGATGCAATCCTAATTTCTTGAAAAATATATAAAATTGAAGATTCATACTGTATACTGATCTGGAGAAAGGACTGGTTAAATATATTGCTTTCCATTTATGCACATACATTTCAAATGATTGCAAATTAAATATTTACAGCATATTTTTTTTTTTTACCTTAGGGAGTCAATAGTATCATGCAAACAAATTTACATCTTAGAAACTAATAATGTGTTTAATAGAAATAATCAGTCTTTTCTAACACTAGCTATGACCTGTAATTTGCAATTCAGAACTATGATCTCTTCTTATTTTGTGGAGCAGTTCCTTTTTGTTTAGAAACATTTGCTGGAATTATTTCTATTTCTACAAGGACTACTGGCAAAATAAATCAAATAAAATGGAACTGTACAGGTACAAATGATGACACAGCAGCCAAATGCATGAAGAATAAAGCCTGTGGCATCTCAAAAAGGATAATTTAACTTACCCATCCAAATGGAACTCTCCAAAGAAATTTTATTCATGCTCCTTTACTGTGCAAACTTTACTTGAATGATAATTTAATCACTGGCATAGTGCAATTCAGTATCTTAGCTTCATGCCATATTAGTTGTTTTCTCTGTGATTTGTGTATAACAAATCAAACCGTGGCTTTTCCAGATGAACAGAGGCAGGAAGGTTTAGAGACGTTTGTTTTCACGTTGGAGAGATGGGATGTTGGTTTATTTGCTTCTCACATGTGTATAAATTTTATTATTGGAACTGTGATTATCCAAACAGAACTCCAGCATTCATATTTGGCTATGCCCAACACTCCAGAGCAAAGACTGTGAAATGTAGTCAACAGCGAGGCGTCCTTGCATGGCAAGCCTTGAAATCTTTTGCTGGAGTGCATAAGGCCAATCACTTATTTTCACTTTCTTCCAGCTGAGATCAGGATAGTTAGCGTGGAGTGAAATCAGAAGGTCAACTTCTGCTAGTCATAATCCTGGAAGCAGCTCTCCCATCACAAACACGACAGGATATCGTCTTAATCTTCAGCAATTAGTCATCAGATAATATAAGGATGATTTGTAGAGTGTCTGTCAGTGTGACCCTTTCCTCAAAGAAGATAAAGCTTACATTCTATCAGCTCTGGCTTCCTTAGCCTTTAGGAATTTGGCTAATTTCCATGTCCAACATAGAAGAATACAGGGACTATGCAAGACTTCATTTTTTTTCTAACATGGAATTAAAAGTAAATTTAATTCACACTCCCTCCACTCAGGAATGCACATTGTTTGGATAATGTTGGGTATCTTTATGTTTTCCCTTTTCAAGGACTTAGCAGCTTTTATGATACAGACTCCATCTATTCTTACTCCATGGTCAGTGAGGTATTTTCATCACCCTCTTTTTAGCAAAGTTAAAAAGAGTTTAGAAAATTTAATTAAAAATGACCAAACATATCAATCTCCTTGGTTTACAAGCTGACATTTACATGTTTCCTTTCTTTCATGAAATGTAGCCCTTTTGCAGTATGACTTTGGTTCACAGAACTATTCCAACCACACCTAGATGCAGCTATGTGTACACTACCAACACAGACACAGAATACCAGAGTGGGTGCCTGGAAAAGTAAAGCTCTTTCTGTAAGAGCAAAGTTGGGTTTGTTTAAAAATTTTATCAGCAATCTATGGAGTTTTCTTTCGCTTAGGAACAGAAACAGCTCTTTAGATGGCAATGTCTCCTTCTACTCTTCTTTCCTTAGTTCACTATATGTCTTTTACCCTCTGCATAAATGAAAAAGGGACTATGTAAATAGGCTTGTCTGATCACCTCAGATCATCTACAGAGCAGATGTAGCCTATAAACCAAGCAGTGCTAGGACAGGGTAAAAGAGAGGGAAGAAATTATTATCTCATAATGCAAACAACCAATGGGGCCGAGAAGAGTACTCAGTTACACAGCAAAGTTAAAAAGAATCATCAAGTTGTCACAGCTCTATGGAGGTGAAATCTTTTCAGATGAGATGTACCTTGACTGTCCATATACTTCTTTCACCACAGAGTGGATCAAACAGAACTACTTTACATTGACAATGATTAATGTCATATGAACAAATTTAGCAACAGGTAAGAAGATATATGGTAACTCATTAAGGTCATTAGAACACACTTACATGAGCACGTCTTAGTTGATTGCATAAGCAATATTAAGAATTGTGAAGCTTTACTTTGGGGAGCTTCGTGCTTTTCTGAATTGACAAAAAGATATATTGTACATTCACACACACCTTTTCATTACAGCTGATGAAATGACACCACTTATGAGAAGCAAAGTAAATCAAATGCAATTTAAAAATTCATTTATTTCTACGCCACTCAAACCAAATCAGCCTGTCGAGAACTGCAGTGATCATGTGGATAATTAACATTGTGATTGTTATATTTGTATCTTTATGAGACTTTAATATATTATTTGTTTCTCCCCCTCTTCTTTCCCTCTTGATATTTTAAGATGAAGTGTTTAGTCAAAAACACTTTAGTGAATCTGTGAGAGTAAATGAATTGTAAACTATCCACCCACTTTGTCCTTTTTTCTGCATTATTAACTATGATTGTAGTTGTTCATACAGATTTTTTATCTGTGAAGGAGAATGACTGATGTTGCAATAGCATCATTAGACACTGGAAAGCTTTTAGTGCAATATAGAAAGTGGATCCAACCCAGAGGAGCTTCTAGTGCAAGGAGGAAAGCCATGACATATCAATTAACTGTGTATGTCACACATGATTCTGACCAACAACATTTTTAACTTTTCTTTCAGAGCTTCTGGTGGTTTTTTTTGTTTAAGTCAGAAAGAGTTTGGATGGCTTATCCTCTTGACTCACTGCAAAAGAGCTAGTTCATCACATGAAAAGTCTTTACTTTTCCCACACATCTTATTGTAGTTGAAAAGTCATTAAAGTATTTTTCTTAATATCTTTTTCAAACAAAGTTTAATTATGCAAGTGTAAAACCATCAGGAAAGTGTAAGAATATGAAAACAGATACTCTGAGCGGAGTTTGTTTCCAAGAGAACCACAGGACCCTGATTTTGCACTGTGAAGCCTACATGTTCTTCACTGCTTCAGTTCTTGAATATGGTTAAAGCAAAGGGATGTGTAGTGAGGCAATAACATAAAATTTTATTAGGTCAGGTGTTTCTTTTTTATGCTGAATTAGCTTGTCTGACTACTATTATTTCAATTTAACACAGGTATTGTGTTTGACCTCACTTAACAGACTGAATTCAAGTTCCATTTCACAGGTCTCCTGTATACTGGGTATTTAAATATATCTGTATAAAGACAGGAAAAATGACTATCCTTGGCTTTAGGCACATTCTCATATTTTACCAGATACAAGATGATTTGGGAGTAAATTCATATGCTGTTAGGGTCAGTGACACTTCTCTGCAGACAACAGCCTGGAGAAGGAATAGGCCAGACAGACTTCAGGTTATGGCCACTTTTGAATGCCCAGATATTTCAAATTTAAGTACTTAAACCCTTGTTCGTTGTTCAAAATTTTACACAACTCTTTTAAAATATGTGAAAGTACCTGAAGAACTTATGTCCACTCCTGAAAACATAAATAAATGATGCAGTCTTCAATGGACTTCAATTAATTTGTTCTATTTGGATGGGATTCTGAGCTGACAGAAAAACTTATAAACTTGAAATTATTATTTTTCCTCTCACTTCTTCAGTGTTTTGATGTTCATAACAATACATTTCATTATGCCTCTTGCAGTACTGAAAGAAGTATGGAAGAAGCAAACACCTTATAGTACAGGATATTTATGTGTCTTAAATATGAACAATTACTAACTTTTGATAGGTGCTATAAAACTAAGAGCTTCTGTTATATTTTTAAAAATAAAAAGGTTTTAATTTTTTCAGCAATCAAACATTGTAAAAGTAAAGACATTTTTCACATAGGACCATTTTACTTTAAGACCTTACTATTCTGTTGCACAGTTAACTTCTGAGGATAGAGACCACTAATAGTTCCACAAAGAAACAGCAGCAGTTATAAAGCTGTGTGTTTTTGTTCAGAAGATGTTCATTCATGTTTTTTTCCAGGATCATACAGAAGAAAATAGAACTGAACAAGTTCATAATTAATAATAATAATTAAACAAAAACAAAAACAAAAACAAACAAAAAACAACAATCACCACCGACAAAACAGATGACTCTTTGTCAAAGGCAAAGCAAGATATGGATTTTGATTGAAGAATTAATTAATAAAAGTCTGGAAAGTAAATATAAATGTAAAAAAATTCAAACACAGCCTGTATCCTAAAATGGAAAGAAATCTCTTTACGAACTTGGACATTTATCTTTGTAGGAGCTGGTCATGTCTAACAGTGAAAGCAAGCAAATGTAAAAACCTGAGAACAACTCTGCAAGTTAGAGCTGTGCTACAGTCAGCCCTGCTAAACCCCATGAGTGGCTCATTCAGCTTATTTTGCTTCCACAGATAAGCTCTGATGCTCCCAGTCATGACTCCAAATGTTCCTCTTTTTCTTTTTTTTTTTTAGTACATGATCATATAAACACTTCCATTCACAGGACTCCAGTTACATAAACAAAACACTCACAGAGCTGAATGAAGCCCAAAGCTTCATTTCATCCTTTATCCTTTCACTAGGATGCTCTTACAGGGCCCCATAACACCCCCTGTACAGTAACATCTTTTGTAATGGTTTGAGAACTATTCTCTGTTTTGCCATCGAAATTGGAAATTATTCTAGTTACTCAAGATCAGCAGGTCCCCACTATGTATAGATTTAAAGTTGTTCATTACTGACCAAAAAGGTAAATATACCCCTCATTACGGGTCTTTCTCCTCTGTGCTTCTTTCCTGTTTGTACCACTGCTGTCTTTTTTTCTTTTTTTTTTGTTCCAGATTTTACCAATAGTTGGCTGCAATAAGAAAAGCTGCTGCATAAGGATATCAAGAGAGTCCATCTCTGTTTTGACACAGAAGTCTGTTTTGACCAGTCTGGAACAACTGGCCTGCATTTTCTGTAGCCATTCAATTTCATTGCCAGTTTTCTAAACAGCTAGCTATATGGCATCATAAAAATTCAGTTCAACAAATTTCATTAAAGTACATTATAAGGGAGTCAATAATCAGCTGAACTCTTAAGTATTTATTTGATTTTTACTGGAAGGAAACATCTGTATTACTGCCCAAAAAGCACAAACTAGACTTCTCTGTTGCGAACATTAAACATCTCAGGGCATGTCCAAAACGGACTGGTAAAGATGTATCTCCCTGGAGACACTACCTACCCCCAGTTTGAGAGTATGCAAGAAGACCAAACTTTTGGCTTTGTTATCCATGGGTACAAGTAGACAGCTGTTCACCTTGAAATACAGAACACAGCTATCAAATTTAATGGGAAGATTCCTATTGATTTCAACAATTCACATGGGATTTCAAGGTTCTTTGAGCAGTTCTACTTCTAATATATTCATAACAGTACCTTCAAAAGAACTGTATGTATTTCCAATTTTTCTTGATGAAAAACCAAAACCCTATATGAACTATAAGATAAACCTTCTTGGAGATGTATTAACTTCTGGATATTATCATTGATTTGAATCAGATAGCAAGACACATTAAAATTTCTCTATGAGTGATATGTTCCATTCAGTTGAAAAGAAAAAGGTTGTGCTTATTTAAAAAAAACATACTAGTATTAATAGTCACAACTTTGATGCTGGGCTTATTATATCACAGATAATTTGAATTAGGGGAAGGACTGCAGTAAGCATGCTAACTGCAGTGAAAAATAATAATGTGCTTCCTCTTATCACAATTAATATAAACTTTTATTTTTTTTAATTAAAACGATTACTGAAGTGTCTTTTTGAAATCATTACCACAATTAGTATACCACTAGCTCACACATATCTTGAAATTAAACTAAGCATAAATTCTTGACCATAGGAAAAAAACCTACATTTATCCATAATAAAGGAAGAAATAATTGACAGCTGCAGCAGTGAGGTTTATTTGCTAAATGCATAGCTTATAATATTCAGACGACTATAACCACTTTGCCTGCAATAATCTTGTAGTCTTTTGTCATGCAAAAAAATTCAATCAGAAAATCCTTATGCATATCAGAAATCAAATTTTCTAGCTTTTAATCTTGGAGATGCACTTTTTGTTATGTGAGATGAACAATACTTAGTGTAATGAGGCACTGACCTCCAGTTGAAAGCTGTATGTATTTCTATAACAGAGGTTAAAGATTGTTTTGTGTAAAAACAAATTTAGGTGGTAAAATGTGTGCTAGGAAGAAGGTGAAATGGTGTTTGTGGAGATAAAATTAATAACATCAAAATGTCTACCAGTTGATTTCTCTTCTTTATAAAACTGAAAATCTCTCATCTGATTTGTTTACTTGCTTTCCCAGAACTAAGTGAAATCTTGGAGTAACATATGATTTATTGTGCATTTAAATAGACAAACTCTGTGAACCACTAGAGATATTTCAGGGTCTGTTAGAGCATAGTTGTTAAACAGGGTTTCAAATAGGAACTAGGACTTGTTTCTTTGAAATACATCTTTTTCTCTTGGTGAAATTTGAAACTTATTTTTGTTCTCCTAACTAATTGTCCTTTTCTAATTTTGTCAACAAATCAATTAATATTAGGCTTAGCTGTTTACCAAACTAAGGATGTGGTTCAACAATGTCTCTTAAATGGTAGTCAGTTTGGAACATGTGAATAATAAGGACCTTAAGCATGGTTTTACAAGAAAATAAATTCGGTGAGTAATAAAGAAACTGTGAAATTTTACATAAAACAAAACAAAGAAGGATAAATTTTGTCTCTCAGAAGAAATAAACAGTATGTGCCTAACAGATGAATAGGGTCCATCTCTTGTTCTATTTTGATGAAACTAGAGGAAGTAATGACAAAAGAAACATTCAAACATGTCCTTTGCATTGTTTTTGTTGAATCATGAAAGTATTGATGAGTACATGGTACGCCTGTTCTCAGGACCTTTGCTTACATTAGTATGATTTATTTCACAGAACCACATGGCAACCCATGGAATACATCCAGATTGTCATCTACTTCAAATTCATGCCCAAAGTTCATTCAGGGTTGCTCAGGAACTTTTCCACTCTAATTCAGCAAATCTTCAAGGAGGGCTATGCCATGGCCTTAGTTATATAAGCTAATATTTTGGGGTTTGAAGGGTAGGATTCACTTCACCTATATGTGAGATGGTTAATGGGAATACATAATCAGAATAAAATTCTAAAAACTCTAGCATTTTATTCTTCTCATTTTAAGTAAAAACACAGCTGCAGTTCATCAGATGAATCATGTCCTGTATTTTCCCTTTCTTCACTGATCATAAAGCTACCCTGGGTTACCAGTTCAGATGGAGTGGCTATACCATAAAAATCAAAAGTCAGCTAGGATTTGTCTTATGCAAATAAAAGTAAGCAAAAATAAATATCTATCTAGATATATTTTAGGAATACAAAAATAATGTTTTAAGAAAAATCACCTTGATGAAACTACCATCAATTATGAAATCTGAAAAAAAACCCTTTTCACAGATGCACTAATAGAAGAGTCCCGGTAATTCCCAAATGACTTCAGCTGCCTTAAAGAACATAGAGTTGGCAATAATAGTGTGTTGTCTCCATGGAACAAACAATCTACTCTGATATTGATCACATAAAGTTAAATAAGAAAATCTTGGAGGAGGTCCAATCCAATCACTGAAGGGTTTTATCCTGGATACCTCTTTCTCAAAGCTTTGACTGCTGCAGTTTACCCACACGTTGACCACTTGAGTTTCCACCACTTTCCTTAGGAAATACCATTGGGAAGATTTACTTTTGAACAAAGGTCCTCTCTCTTTTCTTCCAACTACAGCTCTCATGAAAGTCTTTTTGAGTATAATTCATAAATATCAAAATAATATCTGGTAAGGTGATGGTAAATGTAATGGTAAATAACTTTCTCCTGAGGGCTAATACATCTTCCTTCACAGTTAATGATTAAACTCTCATTGACCTCCATCATCAAAATTAAATGTTTAGTAGTAAATTAGCCTTCTAATTACTCCTCATTATTCAGTCATTTCAGCCCCTTAATCATGAAATGTTTCCAGCCTCTTCCATGAACAGCTGCCAACTTGATTAAGGTTCTTTTGTTGTTGTTTGATTCCCTCACTGGTCATTGACAGAAACATTCTCTACACAGTATTTCAGATACAAAGTACTACCCAGAGAAACCCAAAGAAACCTGATCAAGGTCATGACACTTCTGTATACAGAGCTTTCAATCATCTTTTCTGAAATGTCACACTACAAGCTACTGTTCAATCTAATTTACAGCTGATAACTTTTGGTCTCCCCTGGCAGTACTGTGGTATCTAGATTTCTTTGTGTCTCTTATGTAGTTTAGGTTTTTTCTGGCTTTGTTTGACAGACCTATTACTATCTGTTTTTCCAAACTAAAACCACCAATTTAAGAGGCAGCTGAGGAGCTGCTCAGAGCAGCTCAGAACATAAGCACAGATCATAGAAACATAGAATCATAGAATCGTTTGGGTTGGAAGGGACCTTAAAGATCAACTAGTTCCAACCCCCACACCATGGACTGGAACACCTTTCACTAGACCAGGTCAAATCCAACCTGGCCCTCAACATTTCCAGGGATGGGGAAGAGAGAGAGAATTCATCTCTTGGCATGAACTTCAAGCAAACGCCACCACACCAATGCCATTTACTTATTGAAGGTTCATAAAGCTTGTGGTGATTCAACCTTTCTGGCCCCTTTTAGGGCTGGACTAAAAAGCATTTAGGATTATGTCATGTGTTTACAAAGGAGGCAAATAGTTGATTTATTATTTTTATTCACCTTTTTTATGGTTTTTTTTTTATGTTGTCTGCTTAGCAGTCATATGACTTAAGTTAAAAATACAAATTAGAATTAAATCTGGAGGTGTAGGAGCCCTCCCAAGCCCTTTTTTCCTCACTGGCACACATTCTGTTTTTCAAGGTCTGACAGTGTTTTTAATTCATGTCATATTTATTTTATTTGCTTGTTGGAAAAGAAGTAAATTCTAATTTACTGGATTATTTCTCTATTCATTTTGCACTAGTGACACAATCTCCTTCTCATCTCATTCTTCAAAATGTCAATGAATGTGTCCTTATAACAATAAAAATGGGACTGTTCGCAGGTTAAGAACTTTTATCCCAAACATAAAGACTCATGTCTCCACAAAATAGCAGTGTCTTATCCACAAGGAGCGAACTCACACAACAGGTTTAAAAATATAATGTTTAATTAAAACCACCGGTGAAATTTAGATCAGCAAACTGCAATTATCTGAAAGGAAGCTCTTTCAGGACAGCTGGGTTATCCCCCGCTCTTGCAGAGGCGGGCATAAGATCATTAGTGACCACATGTAGTCAGAACCTCATTTTCAGTCTCATCTGAAAGACATCAGCTCCAGCAGTATGATAGCCAAGACACATGCTGGGGCACAAATTGAGACACAGTCTATTAATGGAAATATTGACAGTAGCTCTCATAGAACCTTGCTGTTTGTTGGGTGCCTCTTCCAGCATGACCCTGATTATGCAGTTGTAGGTAAATAATTTATGTTCTGTATTGGATTCCTGGGCCTGTGACTGGAGCAGCTTCTGACTCTTCTATTAAAATAACACTTCTTCCTTAAACACTCTGCTCTGTGAGTTCTCTGTACCGCACTGAAGGAAAATAGGAATCTGATCATTGCAAATTGAACTGTAAAGACATTTTATAAATTATTGTTAGTCAGAAAAATATGGCCAGAATTGCATGGTCTTGCTAAGACATAATCATTTAATTCAAAGCTGTCCTTAATCAATAGATAATCCATATTCCCACTCTTCAAGTAGATTCAACATTCTCTGGCAATCAAGCTGTTAAACATAAAAATTAAAGATAGATTTTTCTGAGTCATCATAACCCTGTGTATTACTAATTCCAGGCTATGGCTGTACCAGTAGCCTAGTTACTTGACAAATCATACATGCCACAGTGTGATGTTTAATTAGAGTTATTCAAGCTATTGGTTATTTGCACAGGAAAGGAAAAAGATTAGAAACAAAAAAACGATACATGCAGTCCCCAAGGCAGGTTGAAAGAGTTCAATGAAGCACATATTTTTCCTAACACATTCTTGTGCTCCTGTGAATTTGATGCAGTTGTCAAACAATGTCACTTTGACTCATGGTAGCACCAGCTAATCAGATTACAATGAAACACAATAAAATGGGAATTGAGCTGGGTCATTCTTGACCCACTCTTGTCATTCACCCTGGGGATCTTTCAAAGATATCTGATGACAGAGGATCATGTCCTTGAATAACTCAGCAGCTGCATCAAATAAAGGTCAGGTCTGCTCTTCTTCCATTGCAGTATTTTCCGTTCAAATCTCTTGTCTGCTGTATATTTGTCCTTTTCTGCCGTTTTCCTTTAATCTTAAAGAGGAGTAAAACTAGATATGTGAAAATGCAAAAAACATAGAATCATGGAATATCCTGAGTTAGAAGGGACCCACAAGGACTACCAAACTCCAACTCCTGATCCTGCACAGGACAGCCCCAAGAATCACATCATGTGCCTGAGTGCATTGTCCAAATACTTCTTGAACTGTGACTGGTGCTGTGACCACTTTCCTGAGGAGTCTCTTCCAGTGGGCAACCACCTCCTGGGTGAAAAACCTTTTCCTAATATCCAATCTAAACCTTCCCTGACACAGCTTCCTGCAGTTCCTCTCAGTTCTGTCACTGGTCACAGGAAAGAAGACATCCATGCCTCTCCCTCCACTTCCTATTGTGAGGAAGCTGTAGGCAATGATGAGATCTGACCTCTGTCTCCTTTTCTGCAGGCTGAACAAACCAAGTGACGTCAGCCAACCTTCATACAGCTGCCCTCTATACCTTTCACCATCTTTGTAGCTCTCCTCTCTCATAAACTCCCCTCTCTCTCTCATTCTCATAACTGGGAAAATGCAAGACAGTTTCATTTGCCTTAATAACTGAGTACCAGTCTTTAGGTTATTGGACAAAATTCAAGATATTTTTTCTACTTCTGAACTTGATCAGGGATGTGTTTTTCTCTCAGCAACACAAAGAATTGCCACCCTATTTGTTTGCAACGAAGGTGGGTATTTGCATCTTTTTCTTAAGAAATGAACTTGGCGTCTTTTTGGGGTCTTAATCTAATACTTGCTCCACAGTATGGTGCACACACCCAGGAAAACAGAAGTCCATGCAGCACTGAGGTTGGGTCCCTGGGGTACTGCCCTTACTGCACAGAGGTTTCAATGCCCTTGGAATGTGTCAAGCAACTGGAACAACTGGAGCAATGCCCCATTTGCAAGACTATCTGTGGTGGATGAAGAGAGAGTGTGGTTTTGGTGTTGAATTATATTAAAACCACTCTGACTCAAATTATCCCAAAGATAACATCTTGATAGTGAAGCAAAGAATTGGCAGACAAGCAAAATATTGAAATTACCTAAAGCAACTGGGGATGATCCTTGGATTTCCAGTAGAGTCAAAAGTTTTTAAAAAAGCTAAACTTACAAAGCTTTGAATGATGCAGGATCACAGAGCTGAAAGAAAAGACTCAGTGTAGTCCCCTGACAACACTGAATTGTTCACTCCAGTCTATAATATCAAGTCTTTCTTTTTCTAGTGTGAACTAGTTAATACAACAGTGTTCTTCCCCCACCTTATTGCATGTCATTAATTACGATAAAACCATAGAAAAGAAAAGAGAATTTTTCCTTTTTCCCTTCTCCCTGACACTGTTTCCTCTTTTCTCCATCACAACTTTATCACAACTTTATTACAACTCTTTTTCTCACTTTAACTACTTAACTACAGATAACCTGTAAGACATGCCAGGTATCCCACCATCTCTTTTCATGTTTTTAAACACCTTTTATTCAGTTCATATAGATCTTCACAGCTGAGTCCATAACCATTGCCTCTGCTTTCTGTGACAAGATTTTCTTGACCTTGACTCCATTAACCACACATAATATATCCCCAAATAGATACTTAACCAGTATATATGTCACCATAAAGCATATAAAACTTACATCTAAATATCTTTGTATTGGTAATCATGTGGCTGAATAAAGAGAAGCTGAGTGGCTATTACATCAAAGCCTTGCTTCCCAGATTTAGAGATAGGCACGTCCAGTGTTTTGAAGATGGTACAGATGACTGACATTTTTCAAAGGAAAATATTGTTTGGAAATTAATCTAATTTCTCACTACAGTAATTTACTAAGATTTTTTTTCTTTATTAAATAAAAACTATGTTGGCTTGCTTCTTAATTATTTTTTCTAGATTTTTCTGGGCCCTTCAGAACTTATGTTTTACTGGCAAGCAACATGTCCAAGCCCCCATTGTTTCCTACCCAAATCTCCTGTTCACTTCAAAAATGCAGCTCTTTCATGCACAGCATACATGGGAGATGCTTCAGTTGAGCCTTTTCTATATAAAATTTCAGTAAGAAAAAATGGCAGATACACCAGGAGAGATTTAGCAGCCTCTGGAGAGCCTAAATAGCATTTTAATTCTTGTTCAAATTGGAATCCAATAAAAATTTTGAGGATCTAGGTATTTGGTCAAGCCTCACAAATTTCTAATTTTCCCTTTCTCAGCTTATTTAATGAGAATATCTTTTACACAACTAATGACTAACTTTCAGTTGGATTGTTTTAACAATATAGTGCAAACTGGAGATGAGTAGAGACTGAGTTTCCTTCTTGGAGAGATGTCAGTTGTATTGGGACACAACCATGGCTTGCAAGTTGTGCCTTGTGCTCAACACGCATCCTGACAAAGGTACAGTTTCTGGCCAGTGTTAGATCCTCTCAGAGGCACTTATAACAGTTAGTATTGGAGAGGAGGGGCTTTATGCAGAAGGTCCTTGGCAGGCTTTAGGAGTGGGTCCATGTAAAGGCTCATGAAATTCAACAATGCTAAATGCAAAGTCTTGAACCCAGGTTATAAGAATCCCCAGTATCAATACAGACTGGGCATAAAAGTATCAAGAGCAGCCCTGTCCAGAAGGACTTGGGGATACTGGTAGATGAAAAATTGGACATGAGCTGGCAATGTGATCTCGCAACAGAAGAAGCATAGCCAGTAGGTCAGGGGATGTGATTCTCCCTCTCTAGTCCGCTCCTATGATATCCCACTTCGAGTAGTGTGTCTACCTCTGGGGACTCCAGGAAAAAGAAGACACAAACCTGTCAGAGCAGATACAGAGGAAAACCACAAAAATTATCACAGGGCTGGAGCAACTCTCAAAGACATGCTGAGAGAGTTGGGGCTGTTCAGCCTGGAGAAGTAAAGGCTCTGGAGAGGTCTTATTGCAGTCTTTCATTACTTAAAGGGGTCTTATAAGAAAGATGGAGAGAAACATTTTACCAAGGCTTGCAGTGATAGGATCAGGTTTAAACTGGTAGAGGGTAGGTTTTTATTGGACAGAATGAAGACTTTGAGAGTGGTAAGACGCTGGAACGGGTTGCCCAGAGAAGTTGGGTATTCATCATCAAAGGAAGTGTTGAAGGCCAGGTTGGAGGGGGCTTTGGGCAATCTGATCTATTAAAAGATGTCCCTGCTTATGTCAGGGTTGTTGGACTAGATGATATTGAAGGTCCTTTCCAAACTAAACTGTAATATGATTCGATGAATAGTCCCATTACTCTACTTTAAAGGCCTATAGAGTTGATTATATTTATGCATTTTCATATGTAGTCACCAAACACTATATAACTTCTTTCTACGTAGTGTTTGGGTTTTCATTTCCCCATCCTAGTCTTAGTTACCAAATATCTTTGTGCTTCTTCAGACATTTTCTACCACCCACCCTAAAGAGTTCTAATTGTCTCTTCATCCTTCAGTTATTTGCAGTTGCCATGTTGTTACACAGAGAAAGTTTGAATGCTATTCAGTTTTTATTCCTATATAATATCTACAAATAACATAAACATTTCCAGACATCTTTTAAAATGTATTTCCTTGCTGTTGTCTGCCACATGAACAACAGTTCTACTTGCACACCTGAAAACAACCAGTGCTTTTTGAGAATGATTATGATGAAAAGGAAGAAATTTCATGTTTTGTTGTGCTTTAACATTTTATCTCCTTTCTCTCATAAATTGGATCAGGAAAGAATCTGAATAAATTAATATATAAACCTGTCCACAAACTTACAGAAAGGAATTCAGGAAAGATTTAAGTGAAATGAATCCCTCGTGGCACAATTATATATTTGTTGACCTAAAAGATCCTAGTGTTTCCTGGGAAGCTTTTATGTTTTATTATGCAAATCTACAGGAACATGAATTGTTGACAAAATAGACTCTTTTGAAAGTGCTATCAACTCAATGAGTACTTAGGAATTCTTCAACATGCACACAATTGTCAAACAGACAATAAGAGCTTCTTTGGAACACTATTGTCTATTGTGCCTAAGGGATGTGTATGCTCATACTTGTATAAGTTATCTATTTAATTTGATCATACATTCAAATGCTATCTTTTCTTAGAAATTTGTTTTTATTTTCCATAACCTAATAACTCAACCCACTTTCATCTATTTCTTGTAAACTATCAACAGAGGAACAGCTTGATCCAACTCCATTTAAACAAAAACACTCTTAGAAGCACTGACAATTGTCTTTTCTCACATCAAATCAAGAAGTTTCAATGCTTTTACTTCAAGAAGCCTGAAGATGATTCAATGATGTGTTATACTTCAACATCTCAAATTATCCAAGTATATAGTCAAAGTATTCCGCATGCTAAGCCAGAAGTGTCAATGGCTTTACTGCTTTCTCTCTCATATAGCACCTTGAAAGGTTCATTTGCTCCTTACTGCAAACAGTGTAGAAAATGGGGTTTAGAATACAGTATTGCCATGAGACTGTGACTGTGCTGCAAAGAGTTCTCTGCTTCCTCTCAGCTGCTTCACTCTGGCTCAGATAGAAAGACCAAAGACAGGAACCCTCCACCTCTTCATAAAGGCAACAGAAGATGCTCAGCTGGGAGAGGGTCTCTGGAAGGTAGAGTTTGGGAGAACATGGTAAAGAATAAAGTGATAGTATGAAGGGGGATCAGGAGATCCCAGTAAGACTAGGCTTCAGATGGGCTAAAAAGAAAAAATTCTTTTTCTAAGGTTGCAGAGTGAATTAATAATAATTCATTGAACAGGTCACCCAGAGAGTTAGTGGAGTCTCCTTCTCTAGAGATATGCAAAAATTGACCAAACACAATCCTGAGTAACATGCTCTAGGGGATGCTACTTGAGCTGGACTAGATGGCCTCCACTAATCCTGTCCAACCTCATCCATTCTGTCATTCTATGATTGAAACAGTTTGAGCCATGTAAAGGTGTTAGTTTGAGAACAAGCCTGAAAGGAGGAACCCACTTTTCGTCATTTGTGCATGGGCACAAACTGAAACGAAAAAAACTATTAAAGCACAGGAAAAACTTTTTTTTTGTTGTTTAAACAGTAATTGACCATTGGAACAGATTTTCCATAGGGATCTCCATCGTTGAAGACAAACAAAGTCTGACTGTACGTGGGCCTGGTTTGAGCATTCTCTGAGCACTTTTTTGGTGTGGATGATCTCCAGAAGTGTTCTCCACTGTCAACTACACTGTGATTCTGTGATTAGCACATCAAACTGAAGAAAAATATTTTCAGTTGAATACTAACCTGTCCCTGCCCTAATTTTTCTATGTGAAATATTTGCAGCTATTTTTTGTCCCAGTAAGAGTTAGTTTTAGAGATTCACAGCTCTCTTGGGAACAACTATGCTAATTTATTAATATATTACACTGTTATTTAGAATATTTTTGTTAAAATCTGCTTTGGGGTTATACATATCTGTTTTAATCACCTTCTCATTTAATCACTTTTTGTACAGTAGAGATGTATATTCTACGGCTGTAATGGAAAACAACAACAGATCCTAAAATGCATCAACATTTTCTGGCACCTATAATTAGCTACCACAGGGACCTAACAGCATTATCATTACTTTAACTTATAAACTATGTTTTCTTACCTGAGTCGACAATGTCCACCTGCTAATGCCAGTACTGGTAATATGCCATTGCCACCTGGGTGTTCTTTCAATATTTGTTGTAATAAGGCTCTTCATTGAGCCTGCTGTGATTGTTGACATGCATTATAATGCCACCTTAATTACCAAACTACTAAAGTGTACGTGCCCAAATATGCTTACAACTCTGAATTGCTTCCTTTAGGTGTTTTTGACAGCAACATAAAGCAAATGCTTAGTATGTATTACTGAGAGAAAAAGAATTTGAAAATTTCCTTTCAGTTACTTTCTAGTATTTGATGGGGTGATATTTTACACAGTGAACTGCAATTGAAGGGCAACTGAGATTTTTTTTTTCAGGATAAATTAGTGTTTCATTTAGGAATTGTTTTTACAAGTCCCCTTCTTTCTTCTACATTTCCACATTTTGTTGCTAGATATATCAACTCACAAATGCAGACAGGAGAGCTAGATGCTACTGTTGTTCATAATATTATCATTACTGAATTAAAAACAAAACAAGGAACACTTTACAGATAAAGGCTGGGTATTCACATGTGCCGAGGAGTTCAACTTTGATCAAAATAATCAACCAAAGACATGAAAAAATGCTTACTGTTCTATGCAGCTCATTTTTTTCTAGCAGCATCATGCAATTATTGTGATATCAGGAGGTCCAGAGTGACAAACTTTTTGAAAGATGATGAGCACATTGATTTTTACCTTGACCCTGATGTATTTCTAATACCCTTTTGCCCCAGAATTATACTCCTAAGTAAATAGATTTATAACTCTCAGGTTAAAAACATATGGATAGCAATATGCAAAGAGATAGAAAAATATGATCTTTGTCTGAAAAAAAAAAAGTATAGAACTTATCCATATGGTGTAAATGAAGAGCTGCTCTGAAGGTGTGTTAAATGAGCAAACTAGTTAGTGGATGCACAACTGTCAGCAACAAAGCTGACAAATGCTGCATGTTCTGCAACAACATATTAAAGTTCAAAGTACGAAACAAAAGCAGTTAAGACTCTGAAAAGAGTGTTGCTGAATGCCTGGTGCTGTGGATTTGCTATGATAAATTTTTCCCTACACTTTTGCTTCAATGATAATTTTTTCAACTTCAGTTTTTATTTTACATGACCAGCAAATTAGTTGAAGACAAGGAAAAAAATTCCATACAGGAACTTGCAGACAATTTATCTAATACCTACTCCACTGTTTATTTGTTGGGTTTTTTTTGTCATAATAACTATCATCTTTCCTTTTCAGTGCAGAAAATAAAAACAATATGCGCAATTCATCAACTGAGTACTTAATAACTAAAAAACCCACACACTTAATTGCCTTTATCACCTCTGAATGCTCAAATGATGAAAACCATTAGTCAAGTATATTTCTTAATAAAATATCAATAAATCTGAACACCGCAAAAAACATTTAAAAATGAGATCTGCTTTCTTTCTTCCAAATAGTCTCTTGTTCTTAGAAAAGAAAATGAGTCTATGGGTTTTATAAAAACCAAATATATCTTAATTGCTTTGAAACAACAATTTAAGTCTTGTGGTACTGCAATTTGTGCCTTCAGAGGGTACCATCAGGTGTTTAAAGTCCAATACTGAAAAGACTGACACCTTTTAATAAATGTGAGTCTTGATTTGGCTTTGAGATTTATGAGTTTTTTTCTGATTAAATTTTTGGAGTTTTTTGTTTTGTTTTTTTTTTTCTGGGCTACTGGTAATGACAACTTCCTTTTGTCTGTTGCAAGCAAAATGATTTCGTGGAGCTAGTAATACACAGGTACATAGTGCTGGTGTAAGAGCCTGGAAGAGTTGAATTAAAAACAGCAAGAGATATGTCAACATAAATCCATTTCTGGAATGCTCAAGAGTATTTGGGGAGATGTTATTTCAGACTTTTTTTTTTTTTTTTTTTCCTGGTGATCCTACCAGAATAGAAATTGTTAATTCAAATTATAGTTGTTGCCACAGTTGTTACACTTTGGTTAACTTACCACGGTTTTGTTGGGTTTGATTTCATCTGAGAACTCCCCTAAACCCATGACTTTGAATTTCAAGTTAATTTTTACTTTCTCTGTCTCTTGCCATTTTCTCTCAAATCACAATGATAGCTCAATATGCAGGATGTTCCTGTGTGGGAGTGCTAGTAACTCCATTGATTAGGATTGTACCAGGTTGATTTGGCAGGTACAGGTGGTTAACACAATTTGACTGTTCAAATCACAAACTCATAGCTCCACAGATGTAAACTGATGGCTCATCTACACTCACATCAATGGGAGAAATCATACTGAGCTACATAATTACTGAACGTTGTGTTCTGAACATTCAGTGCAGGCTTGTGCTCACACACTCCTGAGATGTACTTTTTGGTTCTAAAACAGGTCCATATTTTCAAACTCTCTTAGTCTGACAGTTTGCTATCTGTTGTGCTCTCTAGAAGTAGGATTGCTGTAAGCTGTTTATTTCATGTAGTTATGCTAAAGGAAATGGAGCAGCATCACTGCACATCGGTGTAAGAGAAATATTTAGGTTATTTTACAGTTACATTTGGCAGTTATGAACAAGTTTCTGCTCAGGAAGAAGGGTATTTTTGCTCTTTGAAAATAGCATTATCAACCACTAAAATTCGTTCGTTGCTTTGTCTTTGTCCACTTGTCCAAGCTTTGAAACCAACCTTGCTCTTAGTCCTAACAGAATATATGTGCAGGAATGACACTCATCTCACTAACTAAGGGTTCTTGCCTACTATTTTTCCTCTGTTAGATAATGATGACATCTAAGACACAGTGAATCTGAGTAAATTATATATTTCCACTGAGAAAGAAAGGCACTTAAGGCTCCAGGTCAAGTGGAGATGTCTGCAACAGTAGTCTCTATATTTATTACCTGTGTCATCTCTGAGTCATTAGGGCACCCAGTTTTTCTTCAGTATGTTGCCTCCCAAGATGGGTATAACAGATGGCATTGGTTTTTTGTCTCTGTTATGTTCCTATTCTATTCTTGTCAATATACACACTTATGAATGAATTTCAGCCTGTTAGTCTTGCAGAACTGTGAAGAACATAAGTAATGCAAATAGGTATGATACACATTGGCATCATTCACTCATTTATCTCAAAGCAATCATAGTGCGTTTGGCCAACATGTGCATACATAGCAAATTAATAGGCATCCTGCCACACGTCAATCACAGCTTTAATATATTGTTCCTTCCCAGCTATTCCATTCTTCCACAAATCTGTTCTCTTACTTAAATCAACTCAAAGCACAGACATATCATGGAAAGGTATCTGATAGTGAACCTAAGTGTTTGAAGATCTGTGTTGTACTAATGTCATTGTACAGCATACTAAGGTTAGCTTTTTTTTTCTAATACTTAAAACCTGATCAGAAAGAAATCTTTTTATTGTGCAATAAGAAAAAATGATGGTCTGAAAGGCAACTGCCTATTCAATAGTACAACCATGTTCTGTTTATGAACATAGTTCTGAATATTTTATTTCTCTTGCACTTAGCTGAGAAAACAGATACAGTTATACGAACATGCTTTCCCTAAAATCCTGTACTACATAACCAAAGATCTTCAAGTTGCTGAAGTATCACAGGTAACTTCTGTAGTTCTAGGAGCAGTATTGTGATCCGCCTCCTACTTTCTCCCAATATTTCTTAGTAGCTTTCCCCAGAGGAAACCACAGCTCAAAGAATTAGTGATAATTTCTTTTTCTTCTCTATTTCTGTCATATGTCCCTGTTCAGTGGAATTTTTTTCTTTGACTAAATGATGATTCCAAGTTATTATTATTATAATTATATATATTGTTATTATAATTATATATATACAGACACACACACTATCATATTGTCCAAGTTATTATAAGATCTGGAAGTCAAGGATCCTCTTACTCTCCATCCCTCACACTTATGTTAACAAAAGAAAAGCACATAGACATGTGCCAAACTGTCTGTAAAGGATTTAAGTACATGATTCTTACTCTTCCTTATGGCCTTGCAGAAAAATTCTACTATGAGAGTGGTTTTGATTTGGCTCCAGATACTTTTAAAAGGTTTTTTGGTCATCTGGCATAAATGCAACCCAATCTTCAGGAGATATTTAATAGGATTTAGCTAACCAGGTGCAGATTTATACATCTGAGTTATCACCTCTTTATGTTCGCCAGAGAGAAATGGGTTATTCCATGATGAAATTAATCTTATCTTGCTAAAACAAATATTTAAAAATGTCTTCACTGACTGTGGAGATCTACAAGAACAGACAGAAGACACTAATTCAGACATAGTCACAATGTTATAANCTGTTCCTCTGAATTTTCAGCCAATAACACTATCAACACTAACACTTCAATGCCCTAAATCTAGACATATCTTGTGGAACAATATATAATTGTTGTTTTAATTACTATTTATTTAATTTTCTTCAGGAAGGGTCCAGTGTTTATTTGCTTGGTTTTGCTCTTTGTTCTGATGGTATGTAAGTTTTGTGCATCCTTCTGGATCAAAAGTCTCTTCTGTAATCAGATTCCCTTTCAAGGAGTTGAATATCTTGCAATATCTTCTTTGATTAATTTCTTCCTGTAGCATTAGTAGACTGCAGCTTCAGGCATGGTTGGTTCCCTAGGCCTTATTCTAAGACAGATGCCAAAACAATAATAGAACAGCTTCTTATGTCACTTTTCCTCATCTCTATTAAAATGTCATCCAAAATCATATGCTTTTTCCCCCTTGCCTATCCCTCTAACTTTTTCTCTGTTATTTACCTTATGACTAAAGACTTCATTAATTCTGAGTACATTGTGTTTACACATTATTTTGTTTCATTATGCTGTCTGTCTTGTTCTGCTGGCTGGAGCACTTGGGGACAAGAGCTTTTATCAGACTCCACTGTTCAGGAAAAGGCTGTGTTGTGCTGGTGCAACATAGAGCTTGTAAGATATATATAACATTCTACAGAAATTATACATTTACCATTAAAAAAAATCAAAAATTCTTATTAGTATATCTGTTGCAGGGAAGATGAGGAAGCTGAAAAAAATGCAGCTCTCTTGTCTATTTTTTAGGTCATTAAATAAAATAAGGATTTTTGAGATCATTGTAAGTGTGGTTGAACAGGTTCAGAGTTCCAAATAATCCTCCTTTTGTTACCGACTTTTAACCTTTAATAATTTTGTCAAGTTTTTCCATGATATGACAACTTTCCCCACACCTATTCAGATGCTTTTCCAGTTCTATGTTCGCTCATTTTTGCCCTGCTGACCTTTAAAAAGAGCTAGATTTCAGGAGTGCATTAACAGCTTATATAAATATGTGCTGTCATTCAGTCATGAGCACTTCTAGTTCTTTAGGAAGCCATGTGTAATGAAATATGTGATGGATTAATATTGCTGATGATACAGTTTAAAGAATTCTCTCCTCTTTCATGCTCTGTCTCTTTTTGCGTATAAAAATGAAGAGGAAGAAAAGCTTTAGTCAGACATCATTGCAGTACCACTGAGAGAAATTTGACCCAAGGATGATTCCTTTATGGCTAGAACTGCTTGGTCTGAATTCATAAGCTAGCTATCAGTAATCATCCATGTGGAAGACATTCCCATGTTCAGGTCTCCAGAAGGAAGATTTTTTTTTCTTTTTTTTCTGGACAAACAAAAAATAGAATCATAAAATGGTTTGGGTTGGAAATCATGTGGTTCTGACTCACCTGCCATGGACCAAAACACCTTTCACTAGATCAGGTTAGTCAGTGCCCTATTCAACTTGGCCTTGAACACTCCCAGGGATGGGGAATCTACAGCTTCTCTGGACAAGATTTGTCAGTGCCTCACCACCCTCACAGTAAAGAATTTTTTCCTAACTTCTGACCTAAACCTACTCTCTGTCAGTTTGAAGCCATTCTCCCTTGTCTTATCACTACAAGGGAGGACTAAGCTTCAAAAACCCGGGTTTTCTTTTTGGAAGGTAGTATAACCACAGGGGAGACACCTCAGTTCTCATTTTTGCACTCCATTTACACTATAAATCCTTTTAAGCAGGAGGCAGTCATAGAATCATAGAATCATAGAACGGTTTGGGTTGGAAGGGACCTTAAAAATCATCTAGTCCTTTATAGCCTTTGCACTGTGAATGTTTGAATGATACCTCTATGAGACCACTGGCAGTATATTTCAAATGACAGCCCAAAAGAGCACATATATTTCAATTTTATTTTCTCTTTAAAATCTCAAAGGCCTCAAGGAGCAGTCAACTATTGTTCTTATTTGTTTTTTTTAGAGAATATTCAGACTGATAACTGCCATACTCACACAAATCATTATAGAAAACGAGTATAACAGTTTGGAAGATGAGACAAAAAAGTAATTTTTAACCAGATGTCAGCAGATTTAGCCTTTTTCATCGTGGTTGGTTGACTATAACAGTAGGTAGAAAGAAGGAAATTAAGGATGAGACAGAGTGTGCATATGGGTTAGGGTAACAGCAGTCTGGAACTGACGAGATTATGCACAGCCCTCTTGCTGTCATTAGCGTGGGGCTGAAGAAGATGTTTCAAGGAAATTGAGCAGAATCAGAACAAAATGTATGACTGTATCTTCGAAGGGAGAGAACTGAAACCTGCCTTTCCCATAGCTTGAGCCATTTTAAATAGTACAGGTGTGTTCATATAAAGAAAAGAGAGAATACCAGGATCAAGAGAAAATGTCTAAAGAAAAAGACATTATTTCAGACACTAGCAGACAATATTTGTGACTAAGTTAGTACAGCAGAGAATAAAGTGCTGTCAGGGATCAGGAAATGTGTAAATCAGAATGGAAACAGATAGCTCAAGGAACCAGAGATAACCACAGCTTAAAACTTGGATAGCTAAAGAGAAATATTTCAAATTTTTCTTTAAGGACAGAGAGGACAGCCATCATGTTCAGAGAAATGATTAATAATTTTAAGAGTGATCTGGAAAATAATTAGAAAAAAAATTTCTATGCGAATTTTGAAATATTAAAACCAGAACGAACCAGTCACCTGTGTGGAAGAATTGGGATGATTTGATAAATCAAATACCACTATTTTAATCTATATATAGAACTGAAGAAAGTTTTAACACTAAGAAGACCATTTTGGCAAGCCATTCTTGCCAAAAAAGTAATTGTGCTGTGGAAGTGAATGACTGTGGATTTTTTTTCCTGGTATCTAAGAAACTAATATGGTTTCCTTCTGTACTGCCATAATAATTGGGGCTAATACATTTCTTAGAAATGTGAGCAGAATTTGCCACAAATATGTTTTATTGTAGGAATCAGTAATTCCAAGGGAAACTTTGCTGCCTAAGCTCTTCAAAAACTTGATATAATAAAATAATTCTTTCTATTTTTCTTTGCACACCAAAGTCAAAATATACTTTTGCACTGCAACCCAGTGAATAAGCAAAGTTAGGGTTATTTCAAACACTATGATAAACATCCTTCAGCCAAATGTCAGGGGATTTTTCAGTAAAACATGCAAGATTTAGTGCTGCACTGAGATGATGGAAAGAAGGAATTCATCCTGAAGAATTCTATTGCAGTGGTAGTTCTTGGTAAATAAGATGAGAAAATGGGAGTATATGATACATATGATACATGGGAATAAATATGAATTGCTATCAAGTTGAAAAGCAATGTGTTTATGGATAGAAATAGAACTCAGGGCACAGACAGATGTGTATACTCCTTTTTGTTTTACAAGGGGAGGATGCAGAAACACAGAATAGTTGTAACCTATTCAGTCAAAAGAAAACTGAATCAAAAGGAAAGGCCAACAAACAATTAAGTCCACAAAACAAAAGATGGCAAATGGATTTTACACATGTTGGGGCTTGATTATTTTCTGATGAGCTGGGGTCTTAGTCTGAGAGCAGATTTATAAGATATTGAGCTTAAGAAAACTCAAGAGTTTTCTCTTGATCAGAGTCTAGTGAACACCACTGAAATCCTTGGCCTTAGCTTGCTGGTATTCTGTTAATTCTCACCAGAGTTCTACAGCCTTCAGCAAGACCTTTAGAAGTCTTATTTCCCTCCTACCCTTAAGCAGAAGCAGCCCGACTACTAGCACCGATCCCAGCACCATGACATAACAGTGCAGGAGGAATACACTAGAGCAAAACTTTTGCTTAATTTGCAGAGTAGTCTTCAATAGGGATTTCCCTGGTTATCCCCAAAGCTACGAAGAGGCAGGGAGCAATTCAAGCTGAACACAAAAAGCAGCACACAAAATTCTTGACATTCAGCTCCTCTGTGATTTCATTCATGAGACAGCTTGACCCAACATAAAAAATGGATGTTGCAAGCTCTTGGCAAAATAAGATGATAAAATGGGAGTATATGATATATATGATACTGAAAACTTTATAAGATTGGGTTTTTTTCTATATGTCTACATTTTCCAACCCATACTACCAAGATGAGAACATTTATCTCTTAGTATCTTCACAATAGGTAACCTTTACTACTCTGTTTGGTGTTTCCCCACTAGATAAAGAACATCAGTGCTGATGCTGTACTGAATTGACACTGTCAAACCACCATTTTATTGCTAAGTATTAATGATGTCTGTAATTCTTCTAACTAATCACAAGAATCTGTAGCCATAAACAGCATTAGATCTTTTTCTGCTACACCGTCACTTACAAAATGCTTTGAATTTTCTTTACTTCCAAACCTTTCTAGTTTGGGTCAAATAGCCTCGTCTTGCAAGAGTATAGTTTAACCAAGTTTATTGGAATTCCATCAAATCCTCTCATCAGAGAATCTGCCTGTGTGTTTGCCTTTTGTTCATCTGGCTACTCAGTCTGGCTTTCATTGAGTCCATTTTATGCACGGTTTTGCCATTCATGCAGTTAAGCATTTACACCTCACCCTCTTGAAACTTCTGCTGATTTCTCAAGTTCTGGACTGTAATATGGACAGTATTCTATGATTAACATCTTTACAAATGTTATGAACTCAATAGTGTGAGATCAGATAATTCAGTATTTAAACAGATTTCACTAGTCAATTGTCCACTAATGATATGGATTTACATTTCATGCCAGAAGATGGTCTATAAATACAGAATTACCTTTATGCATAACAGATGATTGAAAACATTAGAAAAATGTAAAGTTCTTTCTTCATAAGTTTAAACATGGAGATCTTTGTAATTAAAGAAAAAGGAGAAAGAAACTTTAATGAGATTATGCATTTCAAAAAGCTTTAAAATATACTAGAATATGTTAATAATATCACCCAATTAAGGTTGCTTCCATGTAATAAGCTGGCATCCAAGGGTGTCTTTGTATCATTTGTATCCAGCAGGTCATATAACAGACTCCACAAAGTGGAAACGGACCAAGATAAACCAAACTGCTCTCCACTTTTTCTGGATGTCTCCTTCGAATCACATCAAAGCAAACTTTTCTTTGCCACCCTTTGCATGTAAGAAGCAAAGTACTTTTTTTTGTTGATGCTTTTTTCTCTTAACTGCATGAGATCAGTTCCTTTTATATGACCCTTCTTTAGAAACATCCCTTTTATTAAATAAGTCGGAAGATAATTGCAGTCATTATAATCTCCTTAGATTCTTAATAGTTTAATTTATGTTTGTGCACGGAGCTGTTGGGATTGATTGAAAAAGTACAAACCCACACGGCCTTACACAGCATTCTCTTGATTAAGAACCAATGTCTCCTAAAGTAACAGTAATGGATGAAGCTGGGGGCATCTACAGAGAAAAGGTCATATGCCTGAGAAGCAGGCAATGCTCAGAAGACAACAGAAAGGTTTCTAAAGCAATGAAGGAAGAGGTTCGCTGTCAAGTAATTACTTAAGAGAGATGAAAACAAATCCATGTTACTGAAGCAAGTCAGTCACTCGTGAGACTAAGTAGGTGTAGCAGACATGCCCTTTTTGCTTCTACTGTTTATAGGAAGGGAAAATAAGTCCTTTATGCAGTGACAAGCACAGAAAAGATAAAAGCAAAAGCAGCAAACAGCATATGTAGTGTAATTAGGAAAAGTTCACATTGTGCAGACAGTAAGCCAATTCTACCCTTAGTGACAGTCATCTGGAGGGTAGCCAACAGTAAATTTTTAATGCCTCCAACCTGTACCTCCTGTCTCAGGCTGCAGTACTGCTTAGTCATGGTAACTTTTCCCAAAACATTTTTGTCTTCTAAATGAAAATGGACCCTGCACTCTAGAGTCTGCTTTCTGCTGTCTCCTTGTTATATAAAAGCCTGCCTTTTATTGGCAACCTCTCCAAATTTCTCTGCTTTTTCATCCCCTCAAGGTACCTAAGCTTTAATTTCAATGTTTAATCATGTTTCCTTAAATAGTTTGAAGCCTAACGACTACTGAAATAAAAATAGGTCAAGCAATTGATGGCCCTTAACAACTGTGGGGTATCTCACATTGCAAACATCTGGATCAAAACACATGCTTGATTCTGTCTTCTCACTAAAGCCTTAAAGCCTTTAGTATTCTGGTTCAGATTTTCTTCTAATGTAAACTGATGGGATCTCCTACAGTCTCCTTGGGTGATCTCCTTGCAGAACTCACTTCTTTGTGACTCTACTGTTACTCTTATGTTGTCTATGACTGTGAAAATAGGATAGTCAAGCAGTCAGAAAAAAATTATAGTCTACAAGACTCTGTGTCTTGGTTTAACCCCAGCTGGCAACCAAACCTCACAGAACCTCTTGGTCCTCCCACCCCAGGTGATGGGGGAGAGAATCAGAAAAGTTAAAGTGAGAAAACTCATAGGTTGAGATAAAGACAGTTTAATAGGAAAAGCAAAAGCCATGCACACAAGCAAAGCTAAACAAGAATTAACTCACCACTTCCCATGGGCAGGCAGGTGCTCAACCATCTCCAGAAGAGCAGGGCTCTATCACAAATAATGGCAATTTGGGAAGATAAATGCCATCACTCCAAATGACTTTCTGCCACCAGTTTTACATACTGAGCGCGTCACCATATGGTCTGGGATATCCCTTTGGATCTTTGGGGTCAACTCTTCCAGTTTCCCCTCCCAACTCTTTGTGCACCCCAACCTGCAAACTGACAGGGTGGGGTGAGGAGCAGAAAAGGCCTTAACTCTGCAAGCACTGCTCAGCAATAATGAAAACATTCCTATGTTACCAACACTGTTTCTAACAGAAATCCAAAACACAACCACATACTGGCTGCTCTGAAGAAAATTAACTGTACCCCAGCAAAAACCAGCGCACTCTGAAAGATATATTTATTTATCTGACAGATAACATGTCTATGTACTTTCTTAGGAGCATAAATAATCCTAGCAGAGACAAAGCAATGCAGTGAATTTAGATGTTCCTCATCCACTGGCCAGATTAGCTCAAAGCTGTTTCTTTGTTTGCATGCCAGGCTTGCTAACCCTTCTTTCTGCCTATATCATCTTTATTTTTATCATTAGTTCTCAGGACCCATCCCTTGTTCAAAGACCTTGATTTCTGAAATACACTCTACCAGTGCATTAGCACTCTCTTCTGATAACACACTTTCACGTACTATTTTGGCTCAATCTCTTTCACTTCTCTTTCTTTTCTTGACAATTTTTCAAAGTGAGTCCCTTTCCCCCCC
>VYXB01004626.1:165934-227980 GCA_013397135.1 Pachyramphus minor
TTTTTTAAAGGGGCCCCCCCCCCCCCCCCCCCCCCCACTTCCACTACTTTTATAACTTCACCACCTTCTTCCTTTCAATAGGCATACAGTTCTGGTGTCACCTGTGATTTCCCTCTGTCCTCCCTACTGATTTTGTTTGTCAATACCTCCATTTGTTTCTTTCCTCCTCTTCCACTTTCATATTATCTCCAAAATACCTACATTCCAGCTGTAAATCCTTGAGAAAAATGCACTGTAAATGTGTAACAAGCCTCTACTTGTAAACGTGAATTTAATGTGAAGAACCAAAGGATGGGAAGGAAAGGCAGCTCCATACAGCATGAGAGTAAGTGCTGGTAAGTAGCCATTAAATTACTTCTGCTTAGTAGGTAATACTTCAAATGCTCCATTAATTGACTGTATACAATTCCATTTCCTTCTCTATTTTTCAGTCTCCTCACTTCCTTATATCTTGCTACTAATTGCAGGTTCAAGTGCTGATGGTAATATTTAACTCCCACTAAAATCTGGATCTTGATGGAGAATTCCTATATTTCTGCTTTCTTTTAAACTTCACCCATATGTAGATTGCCCAAACAGCAGGTGGATTTCCCAAGCCAACTGCTTCAAGTGTGGGTTATTATTTTGTTGTTTTGAATTGTTATATTCTCGTAAGGTTCTCTAAAATTCCACAGAACCATAACAACATATGTACTTATTATGATTCTTGTGTTAATTAAACATTTCCAGCTCAATGAATGAATTCTGTATAATGTCTCTAGGTAATTGAGCTCTGCATCCTTAATTGCTGTGCCATAGGTCAAGCAGATGATAACATATTTTCTCTAGTGGAAATAACGAATTTACTCCTTATTCGTAGCATTCAGCTTCTCATATATAAGTGTAAAAATCTCGACAGTATTAAAACAGTATAATTAGATAATTGTTACATTCAAAGCTATTTGCCTCAGATTAAATAAAATCCTAAATAATTTAAGTTTCTGACACTGATAATTAGCAAGTTTTTTGTGTGTTTCATTTAAACATAATGCTAGGACCAATTCAGTATTTTCACCTCTGGGACTCCATTTGTTATGTACTGGTTCCTTAGAGACCTAAAGCAATTAAAATTAAATTGAATTTATAGCTTAATCCATCCCTGAGAAGTACAGGAAAAAAATTATTAGAGCTTTCCAGAGGTTTCCTTTTTTAGAACAATCCTGTTCACTGACTCAAATAAAGCTCTGCTTACTTGTACCAGCAGTAAATTCACTCCTCTCCACATAAATAAGTAACTATTTTTCTTTCTTATCCTCAACTTTGCAAAAATCAACCTACCAATACATTTTTTAAATACTGACTTTGAAGAGTACAATGAAGGTAATTATATTATGTAAGTACATACTCTTTCTATTCATGTTTAAAGTGAATCTACATTAAATAGTTAGATTTTAAAAGGATTTATTTTTCTTCCTCTATTCGTTTGCACTAGATGAAAATACTAAAAAGATAAGATTTACATGAAATACTGTGCTGTAAGCCATCTTGGTCTTCCTTTACAATCAATACAGAGTAAATAAACCGATTATGACTTTATCTGGCTTAATTTAGATGCAAATATAAGTATGAGATCAGTAGTGTAATATGCTGACCAGGGAAGTGGTTGTGTCATCATTCATGGAGGTATTTCAAAGATGTGTAGGCGTGGCACTTGAAGACATGGTTTAGTGGTGGACTTGGCAGTACAGAGCTAATGGTTAGACTTGGTGATCTCAAAGGTCTTTTTCGACCTAAACAATTCTGATTCTATTCTATGAATCATGACCTAGTGGAAAGAGCTGCCTGGTATCTCCAGATCTTCTCCTTATGTCTGTGTTTGGCAAAATGAGTAGCATTCACAAAATTTCAAACTCCAGTAAATGGAAGTAGAAATGTTATTTTAATACTTGTTCTACATGTAGCTTCCATCCAAGAAACATATTAAAACAGAGGATGTATGTCCTTGTTACACAACCTCTTAGGCAGAACTGAAGTAAAGATGTATTTATGTGTGACTATCCCCCCCTAAAAGGATCCTACCATCTTTTAGATAGACTAATTTATAGACTAATATATATTAGATATATATATTATATATAGATTAATATAATTAATAGATTAATTTATATTAATGTAGGTACTAAAAATGCTTTTACAGAAAAGTTTTAGTTGTTTGAGGTGTTACCTACCCTTCAGAAGGAATTACTGAAATAATATCAAATTGGGGGTAAAAGATGGAAGTTGATCACAATTAATTGTAGATGAAAATTTAAACAATACAGAAAAGTTGTGCACAATATGAATAATATATATATGAAAAAGTCCATGATGAATCAAATGGTTAAGAATAAAATGTCCATCTTTTAACTACAACAGGAGCAAAATATTTCCTGGCAGTGGCCTGAATTCGTTGCCAGCTGAGGAGAGTAAGACAATGAGAAAGCAGAAACATTCTTCTCATTGTGTGTTTGACACTTAATGTATTTGGCAGGAGGGTGGGTAAGGGTTTCATGCAAGTTGAATCATTTCATATTATTCCAATGTTAGCTAAAGAAAATGCTGAAAAATAACTACTCATATTATACAGTGTAGAACTGGCTTTAGAAATAATTAAAACCCAATAATTTTTAAAAAAATTTGGAATGGTAATGTTAATTTATTGAGGTGAATTGAAAGAAAAGCCACTTTCTATATACTTAAATCAAAAGATCAGCTGGGATGATTAGAGCAATTAGAGGCTGACTAACTTAAAATGTTTTCTAAAAATGTCACTGGAACAGAAGTCTTGTCTAGGTAAAGTCAGTCTGCATAATATGTTAGAAATAAGTCACTGAGCAAACTTATCACGGCTTTTCAAAATGTGACTTATAAAGATAGTTGCAATAATATATTTAGATTTCACTGATGGATCTTAGTAACATCCTTTTGTATGAGCACAAGGACATTAAGCAGAAAAAAGGTTACTTAGAAGACCACTAGTGATTAATAAGAAGGACACTGGATTAGTTATGTTCCTCTGTGTGAGCTGGCAGAACATAGTCTTGACTGTGATCATGGTAACATAGATGAATTTACTTCTTCACACAAAGCTTCACCTACTTCACTATGCACAAATATGGAGAGTATCCATGTGAAAATCACAGTGCATATTCTCTGAACACTGGATGGGTCTTCTGAGAATTTACAAATGTAAATTTAATTAGCTTGTAAATTAAAATTATTTTTAACCAGTCTTTAAAGGGACATTTTCCTGTCAGACAATTGTGTCCTCAAAAGCCTTAGACTAGCTTGATGGAGCAAAGAGTCATAAACAAGATCCCTGAAGATTATATATTTTAAAAATAAATTAGGTAGATGAAACTGGTTTTTTCCACTTTCATTCTTTGTTGCTGAATTTCTCCTTTGATACAGGTTAAAATTTTGTCCTTTTCAACAAAACTGAAGGATCCAGCTTTCACTGAAAATATCTGAAAATATCCCCCCCTTATTCTCAGTATATTGGAACCGTTGGCAGTAAAGAAGGCTGCTTTCTTGCTTTAAGCTGCTTTGACATTTTCCTCTACTGCTTAAAATCAGCAGTCTCCATGTCCTCTAAAGCAAGTTGATTTTATTCCTGCTGGTTACATTTGAAAGTAAAAGGTAGCTTTTCTAGAAACTACTTCTGCTCATGTTCTCCATCAGAATAATGGATAACAGCTACTGTTTCTACCAGACCAAAGCCTCAAAAACCACTTATGCTTGCTTGCTGTATATATAAATAATAACACCCAATTTAAAGAAAGTCCTGTGTGAGTTTTTTATTAGTCTTCAAATATATTGTTAATGCTCCTGAAGTCATAGCAAGTTGAACTCCTTGGAAGAAATATAAATAATGGATTCCTTTCCCACAAAATAGCCACGAGTATTTATATCAAAACAACACATAATTTAAGTGCTGGAGAATCTATATTTTTTCTCCTCATGTCTCTTGCTTGTGGATGTCTCTTGCTTGTGGCTATCTTTCTCTCCACAATTTAGTTCTATTTCCAAATTTTTATGCAGATTGTATCATAATGTGGTGGTCACACAAGCCAGGGTCCCTCTCAGTCCCCACCAAGTGACTAGGGCAGATGAGATGCTACCAGGTCCAACCAATGACCCAGGGAAGTTCATGCTAAATAGGCAGATCCAATGCCAGGTCATGATGTAAATCCACAGGTAGGAATCCAGACCTACAGGGTCCATGGCCAGGTATGGGTGTAGTTGTGAGGAGTCTGGGCGCAGGCTGGAACACACTTCTGTCAGGTACTAGCAGAGATGGTATGAGACTTATGGGACCATTTTTCAAGGGATCTGCACTAAGTTCTGGGAGAAGAGAAATACAGTCCTGAATTAAAACAGGGATGTTCTAATGTGATATATAAAAAAAAGAATTTTTACTATAAGGATAGTTAATCACTGAACAGTTGCCTAGAAAAGTTGTGTGATTTCCGCCCTTGGATATTTTCAAGTCCCAGTCAGAAAAAGCTTTAAGCATTTCAGTGTAGATGACCCTTCTCTGAGTAAAGGACTCGACTGGGGACCTCCTCAGACACGTTCATATGTGTGTGACACTGTGATCCTACACCATTCACGTGGAAAAATGGTAATCTTTCTCTTCACTAGCTTCATAAAAATGATCACTCAAACAGTTTTAACTTCACAGTTCTTTGCTTCCTTGCCCTTACTCATAATCTTATACTCTTTAGATACCACATCTGTTCCATACTAAATGCAGGATAGTTAAATTTAAAATATATATATATATATATGTATGGGGATTCAGGAGAACATGGGAACTACTATTAGAGGGAGAACAATGTTTACTATCTTAAACAAGTAAAGAAAACTGGCGTTTGTGAGCAAACCAACACCTAAATAACAAATTCCTCTAGAATCAGACTTTGCTCAATAGTAAGTCTCTGTTCCTAATGACTTCAAGTTTTTAGAAGGGCTTAATGAGAATTTGTCATGGTTTAGGAATGGTATTCCCTAATTTAGTACTCCAACTAAAATGAAAACCACAAGGCTCTTCCCTTCCATCACCCTCTTCAGTGAGAGAGACAAAAGGTAGAGATCCTTAGCAATTTATTGGAAACAGCAATGAGATAAGTAAGTGAACAGATATGGCAACAGTATTAATATAAAAGTATAGAGAAAGAGGATGATTTACAGGTAAAAAATGCTCACCGAATGACCCACTGCCATGAGATCCCTGAGACAATGAACAACATAGCAGCAGACCATCCATGCACCACATTTATCTTCCCCACCATAAACCATGCCTCCCTCCTTCTCGAAGGTGAGAATCCCCCAGAGATTATGTGGGTGGTATTGAATAACAACCTAGACATACCCACAAGGTTCCATTCTCCATTCTCTCACAGCTAATGAGAAAAAAATTAGCTCTGTTCTGGCTGAAAATCAGGACAGAATTGAACCCCCAAACCATCATTAGTTAAACACTTTGGAGTGCTTCCATTTCATTGTATGTGAAGTACCACTACCTGTGATGTCATGAACATGGAACATTCACAACATTTTCTCAAAAATTTGCAAATTCTCCATTTTGGTGCTATCTACAGTTAGTGTGCCAGGAAGAAATAAACAATCCTTTCTACTATATATTCTCTTTGCCATTACACACCAATTTATCAATTATTATTCATTTAAACTATGACTAAAGGCAGTAACCAGTGCAAATCACCCTCTGCTGCTCAATACTGACTTATGAAAGAAGATCTTCACAAACCTGTGAATACAGGTAGGGAGCCTTGTCTTTTCTAGATTTCTTTCAAGTTATTATTCTACTATCTAGCCTGCAAAGTCTTTGCTGTAAAGGCAAAATCACATACTATGTCCAAATATCTTTCTTCTCTTCTCTTACTCCTCTCTGGCGCTCACAGTCTGTTAATGTGTTCTGGCTTACCTACATTGCAAATAATTTAGAAAACAAAAAGAGCAAGTAGAATGGGCAATCCTATCTAGAGGGATTGACAGTGTTCCTAGGAGTAATGCATGAGCAGGCAACAGGTTTCTGAAGAGTGGACAACATATCAAAGATTTCTCTGCAGTAAGTATCAAAAGAGACATGAAAGCAGGACCACTTACTATTTGTTCTCTTAGGCGAATGAACCCAATCAGTGATTCACTTGCTCTTCCAGAATAAAAGGAAATATATTAATATAAAAAAGATGATAGTATGTATTATTTCACAGTCGTTTATGGGTTATAGCATATTTTATGTGGACTTCCATGCACGGTTGTTCATTTGGGTCACTGTACAAGTTCTCAAGATTAAGAAATGGTAAAGTAACCTATGCAAGAACTCTGCAATAACTTTGTGTTAGAACTATGCTTCAATATCTTCAAAATCCACATTTGATAAACCAATGTTTTAAGATTTAAATCATTATTGAGGACGATATGTGTCATTATTATTTTGTGACTTTACAGAATAGGATAACGTGTTTTGACAAGCACTAGCAACAAGCAGACCTGAGTTTTGTAAGATAGTCCATAACTTTACATAGAAATATCATAGGGGTTTTGTGCCTTTTTTTTTTTCTATGTACTTTACAAAAAGGTTCAGCTTTTTCTAATTTCTGGTACCCTTGGTGCCATGATTTCTGAAAGATGCATCACTACTAAATTATCTCAAGTTCAGCAGATACCTTTCCCTTCTTCTGATATAGCTCACCTTCTTGACTTATATTGGACAGTTTACAGACTAACATACAGTTCGTATGGCATTTAGTTGCTTTTAAGTTAAAAATTCATACATATTTAGGCATAAAGTCATGCTTTATTTCTAATTATTCAGTTTAGCAATCAAAACAGGAATTAACAAAGTTTTCCAGTTCATTCACTAAGCTCATCCAGGGCCATGCTATGACTAGCGTTTGTGCTATGCTTTTCAAAACTGTGACTATCAAGTAGTCCCACAGAATTATGGAATAGAATTGGATCCTAGTTAGCTTCTAACATTAGTAAAGACATTTCTGGACATAGAAATGCAACATCTACAAAAAAAATCATAGAATCATAGAATCATTACTGTTGGAAAAGAACTCAAGGATCATTGAGTCCAACCATTAACCTAACACTAACAGGTCCACCACTAAAATATGCCCACAAGCACCACATCCATACGTTTTTTAAACACTTCCAGGGACGGTGATTCCATCTCTTCCCTGGGCAGCCTATTAAAGCTACCCTTTAAGTGCTGCCATCCTAAAGCTGTATTAAACTCTCCAAATACATTTTATGTAGGTGACAATACAATGGAGCAGGCTCGATGTAAAGGAACTTTCTCTGAAAAGTAGGAGGTAGAAGTTCTGATCTAATTCACTGAACAAAAGAAAGACTTTTTTCTAAACCAGATAGCTAATTTCTGATATGACAGGTAACATTCTCCTGCAGTTATTTTAAAAATAGCACCCATTATTTTTGTCTGGCAGAAAAAAGAATATATTGATTTATCAATCAGATGTGTTATCAAAACTTTAATGCAACTTTTTATTATTATTTTGAGTTAATACTCACACATGTTAGTGGCCTTCTGGAGATTTCATGAAATGTAAGAGAGGATCTTTAAGTCAGATGAGTTAAGGTCCAGTGCATTAAATTTCTTTAGACAGCAGGTGTTTCTGCTTTGTGGGTAGATATGATTTTAATGCTCTGCAAGTATGGATGTTCTAGATCTATGCCAGTGTTATTTGGTGTTATTTAGCATTATTTTGGTGTTATTTAGCATTTAATTTTACTTCACTATTCTTTGCAAATGAAAGTTCATGCACGTATAGCCCATCTCAAAGACACTCTCTCCAAAAGGATCACTTAGAATCATAGAATCACTAAAATTGGGAAAGACCTTTAAGATTGTCAAGTCCAACTGTTAGCACTGCAATGTTCACCACTACACCATGTCTGCAAGTGTCACATACGCACACCTTTTGAATATTCCCCAGGATGGTGATGCAGTTATTTCCTTGGGAAGCCTGTTCCAATACCTGACAAATATTTTAGTGATGAATTTTTTTCCTAATATCTAAGTTGTATCAAGTTGTACCTAATATGGTGCAACTTGAGGCCATTCTTGTTGTTTTGTTACCTGGGACAAGAGACCATCTGTCTCTACAGACAGGTATCTAACAGAAGTATTTGCAAATAACAAGCATTTGCAAAGCTTCTGTGTGCATTAACCTGAGGGACTTCTGGCATTTTCCACACAGAATTAAATATAGCTTAATTTCTAGTATGATTTGGAAACCTCTGGTGGTGAAAAAAAAAAAAAAAAAGGACAAAAATGAAATTCCAGGATAGTAAGAGTTTTCTTTACTCCAACAGTTCTCAAGAGAAGAATCATAGGCTCTTGTCTCTTTGTGTGTAGCTATCCAGAGTCTGTTCTAACTTAAATCACAAGATACCAAATTTTCATAAGTTTTACACTTCCATTAAGTTTAAAAAATATGAGAGGGAGAACTTCAGTTCTGATACTTCTCCTGGCCTTGGTGGGATGGGTGGGGAAGGAGTTGTGGGTCAGCATGTTTCTTGGGTAAGCCCTGCCTGGTAGTTCAGCCTGGCAGGGCGCATGCACATGCTGGGATGATCCAGGCACGGCTGTATGTGGATGCATTGCTCTCGAGGTTGGAATGGGTGCCCCCATAGCTGCATGCAGCTCTTGGGCAGAGCTGGCAGAGATGCTTCATCCAGCTCTGTCCACACAACACCTGCCCAGCTCTGCCCTCACAGCTGCCATCGTTCTCTGTGGACAGTACATGGGTCTACTTGCAAATGCTCTCAGGGGAGAAAAAAAAGTTTGGGTCTGACAGAGATATTTCTTTGCTCCTTCCTGTGCACAGGCAACCATAAGGAGCAGAGGAAGCCCAGATGAACTAGCTTCCCCCCATCAAGCTGCTATTGAAGGAACTGAGCTGCAGTCCACCAATGCCATGAGTGTCTCTTCCATCTCCACTCTGCCCCAGATGCTAATCTAGCTCAGCATCAGGTGCATCACTTCTCACCTTCTGCTTTTTTCCTCTAGCCCAGACATTAAAACTACCTGACAAGAGGCTGGAGAGGCTCAGGACCAGACCAAGGTGAGGTGTCTCTGGCCAGCATGCTGAGCTTCAGGAGAACATTCCAGTGTTACAGCCTCCCCCAGCACTGGTGTCCTGCTGTACTGGGCACATCCTAGATCATCGGCTGAAGGAAATCCCTTGGCCATCCCCACCTCTTACACATTGCCAGGGTGTCAATGCAGTTTGCTAGGGACATTTTCTGCCAATGGGGCTGCTTGGAAAGAAAAGTATGCCTCTTGCAGGTTGGTCCCAGGCAGAGGTTCTTCTTGAATGAAATGTGCACTTTGCTATTCGGCTGGTGAGTTTGGAGAAGGACAGCCCTTCTCCTCTTGCAGGTGGGCATTTCTGCTGCACTGGGACTGCTGCTGCCCTTCCTGCAGGGTGTGGTCCCCATCACTATGTGGCAGGAGAAAGCTGAGACACCAGGGATCCTGCATTCCCAAATAAAACTTCTTCCTTGCACTTATTGGCACGTACACAATGCTGAGGGTGTTCATGCTCATGCTTCTAATATACAGTAATTATTTAAATGATCTAATGTTAAACCAGACCATGATAACATGAATAACAAGACAAGGCTTCAGATCTAAAAATCATCTTTATAATTTTATTTTAATAAGGTTTTATACTTAATTTTACTTGAGTTTGTCCATGATAAATATGTATATATGGAATCATCTGGCTGTTAATGCTATTGTAATATGGCAATTAAAAACAACTAGAAGAAGCACTGAGCTTCTTGAATGACATAATGATAGTGAAATGAAGACTGGAGAACCATGCTGAAAATTACAGAAATACTCCTTTATGATTTGACATATGGCCAGTAACACTACCTGTGGCTAATATACTTTTGCTAATGTGCCATTTTGTGTTCAGTCTCATCAGAAATTAGTGTGTCCATAATGCGAAGAATGTTCTGGGGCTCTGTCCACTATACGTATTTTGATGGACAATAATAACAACATAACTATAGACTTAACTATTTGTTTCTAAACAAAATAACCATATCTATGGCTTTCTAGTTATATTGTGAGGCCATGTAACCTTCCTTGTCTACGTTCTTGATAATTTAATGAACTCTGTTTTAAATTGCATTAAAGGTGTGAACATATATAAGTCAGTTGTAATGAAAGAATATATAACACTTATCATCATTAGAATATCAATCTTTTTTTTTCCTTTACCTGAGATCCACGGAACACTGAAACCCACTGAGAAAGTGCCTGGAAGTGTGATATGCAACTGTCATATTAATTAGAAACTGAGCTTCAACATATGACTTGCTGAGACCAGGCAAGTCTAAACAGATCATTTGGTTATGTCTTCCCTAGGTGTGTAAGGTTGCTTCTGGTTTCGTTCAAAAGAGAAAGGAAAGTTGTTAATTACATACCGGTTTTTATCTGTTGATATAAAAACCCCATATCTGTGGATACGTGAGGCAATCTTGGCAATATCATTAGACCTGTGGCAGACAGCATAATTAATTTTTATCTTTCAGAAGGGTGTAATTTAGGAGGAAAAAATAGTTTCTTTAAACATATTCTTCCATTACTTTGTTCTATCTGCAATATTTTGTGATCAATATCCATTTTTCAAGGCTCAAGACACGTCACACTTGTGCAGTTGTTATGGTGACAACACTTCAGCCCTAAAAAAATGATCAAAAGCAAAACACGCTTTTTCTCATGGAAACTTCATACAATCATGAAATGGTTTGGGTTGGAAGGGACCTTGAAGATCATCTAGTACCATCCCCTTTGCCATGAGTAGGGATGTCACCAATTAAACCAGATTGCTCAAAGCCTTGTCCAGCCTGGCCTTGAACACTTCCAGGGATGGCGCATCCTCACCTTCTCTGCACAGCCTGTCCTGATGTCTCACCATGCTCACAATAAAGAATTACTTCATAACACCAACTCTAAATCTCTCCTCTTTTAGCTAAAAAACATTACCCTTTGTGCTGTCAATACCTACCCATGTAAAATGTCCCTCTCCAGCTGTTTTGTAGGCACTCTTTAGGTACGGGAAGGTCTCTCTGGAAAGTTCTCTTCCCCAGGTTCAATAACCCCTAACTCTCTTAGCCTGTTTTCGTAGGACAGGTACTCCAGCCATCTGACCCTTTCTATGGCCGTCCTGTGGACCTACTCTAACAGATCGACGTCTTTCTTGTAGTGGTGGCCCCAAAGCTGAATACAGCACTCCAGGTGGTGTCACACCAGAAGGGAGAATCACTTCCCTTGACCTGCTGGTCACATCTCTTTTGATGCAAACCTGAACACAGTTGGCTTTCTGGGCTGTGAGAACACACTGCTGTGTCACATTGAGTTTCCGTCTACCAATTCACAAATTTTCTCCTCAATTCTCCACCTAGCCTGTATTTGTGCTTGGGATCACCCCAGCTCATGGCAGGATCTTACATTTGGCCTTGTTGAACTCCATGAGGTTCAAATGGGCCCTGTCCCTCTGGCATCCCTTCCCTCCAGTGTGTCTACCACACCCCTCAACTTTGAGTCTTTGGCAAACTTGCTGAGGGTGCCCTCGATCCCACTGTCCACATCTGCAACAAACATGTTGAACAGTGCCCATCCCAATACCAATCCCTGAGTAATACCACTCACTGCTTTCCCAGACTGCCACAAACAATTGAGTGAGGCCATCCAGCCAAGTCCTTATCCAATGAGTTGCCCATCCACCAAAGCCATGTCTCTCCAGTTTAAAAAGACAAGGGTGTTGTGAGGAACAGGACCAAATAGTTTGGACAAGTCCATGTAGATGCCCTCTCCTCATCCACCAAAACTATAACCCTGTCATAAAAGGCTACCATATTCATCAGCCACAATTAGGAATCATGTTGCCTGTCACCAATTACCTTCTTATTTTTCATGTTCTCCATGACCTTGCCAGGTACAGAGATAAGACTGACTGGCCTATAGTTCTTGTGTCTTCCTTTTTCCCCTTTTCAAAAATGGGAGCTATGTTTTCCCTCTTCCAGTCAGTGGGAACTTCACCAGACTGCCACAACTTCTCTGTAAGTCCTTCCACGGCTTAGCCACTTCATTTGCTCGTTCCCTCAGAACCCGTGAATGCATCCCATCAGGTCCCATCCTCCCATCAACTCTCTTCCTTCAGAAGATGGTCCACGTTTCCCCAAACTTCATTCTATCACCAAAATACTCAGAGAAACTTTGCTTGTTTCTCTTGGCACCCCTTGGCATCCCCATCTAATTCTATCAGGGCTTTAGCTTTCCTAACCAATTACTGGCTGATTCCATGCATAACTTAAGAAAATTTAGATGTAGAAATTACAATTATGAAAAGTTCTGTTCTGAACTATTGTGCCAAATAGAATTTAAATTAGATTTTCTTTGCATATTATATTATTTCAGATTTTACTTCATCAACAGTTGAATTACACTTACTGACTACGACTAATGTTTTCTGCTTCTACATTAGAAATTATACTTGAAAAAAAAAATGTAGTTCCTGAATACTGTCATAGTCCAATTTGAAAAAGTTGCAGTGCATTCTGCATGCTGCCAGTCTGTTCCTTCATACTTCTTTGCTTTTTTGTGTTTAGGCCCCTAATTCTTCTTGAGATTGGAGCTGCTCCAGCTTAGCTCCATGAATGTGCTATGGTCATGGCTACTGAAAACAGATACCCATCTTGTCCCTGGTTGCTCCTTCCCTTCCATGTTCCTTTGTTCGTGCTGAGGATCTTATGATTGCATCGGGAAAGACCAAAGAAATTAATTCTGGTAAAAAGTAACAGAAAAGAAAAAGAAGCAGAAAAAGAAAGAAGAAACATTGGTTTTGTTTTGGCTTGGCTTTTTAAAAAGTAGTTTAAATGGGTTCAGTATCTTAGCTTGGTCCATAGCTGACTTTAACCATTGAATTATAGCTGTAGAACACCCATTCCAAAAGAATAGATCACCTCATATTACAGGAGCTTGTACTGTGGAAAAATGTAAATCAAGAGGTCTTGATTCTGGAGTAATATTATCCAGTCAAAAAATTTGGAATTTTGTCTGATATATTTCCTATTTAATAGATGTTTATTTTAGTTGTTTTTTCCATTAGAAAGGACTCAACAGAAGGAACAAAAAAAGTCCACCAGCTATATTTCAAGCTTCATTCTACTTTCTGACATGCTGGTGTGATCCATATGCATACTGATGAAAACAAAGTCAGATTCAAGGTCTAAATCAATAGTGTTTCCTATTAAATGCATTCTTCCTGTCCTCTTGCTCTGCTGTGTGTATAAAACAGACTTCAAAACATGAACTGACAGTTTTTCTTTCCAGCAACAGTGTTTTATAATCTGCTATTGCTACTCTTGTGGAAAGTCTAATGCATCATAACATACATATTTCTATATACATAAATATACATGTGTGCATGTTCATGCATGAACTTAAATGCTCTCTGCTCTCCACATTTCTTTGCAAAACACTGTTTTGAAACATCTGTATATAAAATTTAAATTCATATGATCTGTTTCAAACATATTTAATATATTTTCTTTTGTGGTTGATATCTGTCATGCAACAACAAAAGTGTATTTTTTCCCCAAACAGAATAAAAAAAGACATGCATAATATCAACAAGGACTTTTAAAAAAAATGTTAAAAGATCCACAATTATATTCAGAATAACTCTCAAAGGAGGTATGTTTCTTTCTGAATTTCCATATAAAAAGGCTTTTAAAGTTTATCAACATTTGGTTTGAATTATTTAGCTTAAGATAAACTGTTACATTATTTATGTTAAATGAAGCACATAAACAATGCAAATTTTATCGCCCAAAAATCTAACATGAATGCAGCTTGCAATTTAGAGCTTAGGTTTTGCTAACTCATTAGAAGTAAAACTGGGTACAAAATTTCTGACCCAGTTCAACATAAAATGCCTTAGCAAGTTATAGTACATGAAGGTGACTGGGAAATATATCCCTGATCATTAAATAAAGGTGCCTTAAAAATGCAGTCTTGAATACATATATCCGCAAGTAGACACACTCTTCCATCAACAAGTTGTGTAGCCTGAAATAGTAGATTGATTACATGCAAAGAATTCAATGTCATTGAATAATTTTCAACAGAATCAGTAAGTCTGAATTTCTGTCACCACCTTTTAAACTATTTAGAAATCTCTTATAAAAGAACATAAGAGATACTGCTGTCATTGGAGTAGTAAATACAAACAGGATTGGGCAGCCTATTAATGAGGAAATAATTCTAAAGGTAGAAAATTATAGTTCTGCTCATTAGCATGCAATGTGAATGAAGGAATTAATTGTTAGTTTGAGCTTTCAGGTCAAAATTTGAGAAATGGACACTTCTGTCCTTTAGGACTAATCCTGCTTTTATGGAGGGCAGTGGGAATGTGCTATTAATTAAATCAGTAGGTATTGTCTACATCAATTTCTTTCTATGTAAAATAAGGGAATATGACTTCTGTGGAGTTGTTGTGAAGCAATAAAGTTACCACTGACTGATGTTGTTGCTATTTCTGTTTTATGTAGTTTCCTATTGGTCAAATTGATTGATTTCATCCCTTCAGATAGTTTCCTCAGAATTACCTAGACACAAGTCATGGTTGTTTCCTTAATTTACAGTCCCTAAAGACTCACCAATTGCCCATGTATCCTTTGCGTGTCTTTTGTACCTATTTCATTACTGGTTCTGAAAGAGATGATAAGGGACTACCTATCTTGTCTCTTCTTTTCAGGGAACATTGTGTTTTTATCCCCTTTCCACACTCTGACAAAACATACAGACATATCTATTGTCTCCAACTTCTCCTTCTTTTTTTTAACTCTCAGGTTGTGGTGATGGTTTGTGGGATACAGCTTTACAAGCATCTTTATCTCCTCATCACCTATGCTAAGCCAAACCTCTAGAAACCTTTACAGTCCTTCATGAAAGGCCCTATTCATCAATGCATTGAAAGATAAAGTTAAGCATGTGTTTAATTACCTGCGCATGTGAAGTATATTTGCCATTTCTCTACTGTATTTCTCTAACTGGTTATTCGTTTCACTGCACTGATTTAATGAACATTGGCATGGTGGTAATTTAATTACAAATCATTCTCATGTATTTAGACATTTTATTTATTTCAGTCATTTTATTTATTTCAGATTAGTGACCTAATCCTTGAAACCCAAGATGAATTCCAAACATTTGAAAGAATTAGAAAGTAGTACAAACCTTTTCCAAATTTTACACAAGATACACTGCAAAATCCAATATAAACATTAACATGTCAGTCTAGTATACATTTGCTTATCTGAACTCTTTCACGTACTGGATAAGCAATTCAGTATCTTAAAAGAAATACTGTTACTGTACTTTTGCCCAACTGTAAAGACAAAGCAGCAGAAGTTTAGTATAAATGCCTGTACATTATAATATTCAGTTTACTTTTGTATTTTCAAGAGCTTGAGTAACTCTGATCCAAACAACTCAATGGTCAAAATAATCCTGCAATTTTGGGAATGTTTTCCAGGCTCACGTGTTGAGTTTATAGATATTGCAGTTTAGTTAACTTTGATATGTAAAAGTGGCCTATAAATGGCAGAATTTGTTCCCCAGCTATACAAAAACATATTGGTCATTCTGACAAAACACAGACATATTTATTTTTGTCAGCACTGTCACATGTGGACTGGATCCAGCAGAATGCAGCTGGGACAAATAAAGCTTTTTGGCAGATCATTATTAACAAAGGACTAATCCTATTAAAAGTATGAGAACAATCTAGAGGCTTTTCTGGTACAAAAGATGTCTTGGAGGCTAAATTTAGGTTTTACGAACAAGGTTGTAAGGGCTATGTCTTTCTCTTTCTCTTTTCTTTCCTCTGCTTTGCTTTGCTTTATCTTCTTTCTTTTGGTTTTTTTTTTTGTTCTTTTTGCTTTCTCCTTTTTCTTCCTTCCTTTCTTCCTTGCTTCCTTTTCTTCCTTCTTTCCTTCCTTCCATCCTTCATTGAATGAATGTCACTGGCAAATGTACAGCCATCCAGGAAGAATCCAGAAGTGCTGCTCTGAGATGTTCTGTGACATCTTTACACTAAGCAAGATGTGGGGTGGGGATATTTAAGTGTCAGGTTCCAGTAATTTTGTTTTAACATGATTCATTCAGCACTCAGTGTTTCAGTATTCCTTGACATACAGCTCCTTGTATCAAGGAATATACTATTCCTTGATAAAGAGCAGCTTCAGAGAACAAGCAAATTGTCCATAGAAAATTATTACAGCAGAAAAAACTTCCAGAGCTTCCGCTTTTCTGCTGAAGACCCTCTTTCTAACTTTGATGGCTTTTTCACATCAGTGCATCATTATTGGACATTTTTGATCAACTTTGATAAAAGCTGAGAAATTAAAAAAAAAAAAAGCCCAAACAAACAGGCAGTATTTAAAAACATCTTGGAATTATTAAGCATTTAAAATCCTTCACATAGAAAACATTTGTTTGAAGAAGTTCCCAGTTAAAAAAAAAAAAAAAAGGCACATTATTCTAAAAGTGTCTGAAAGTTGATGTGTGTGAGAGAGTGACTCATTTTTTCCAAAGGACTCTATGAAAGCTTTCAGGTATAGGGAGAGATAAACTGTATGATACTAAAAATATTGAGAGAGAATAATGCTTTGGTTTCTCTTTTTTAAGAATTGAGTAGTTCTGTGGGGTTTCTTCTAGTCTTGGTAGATTTTTTTATGGTATCTTTTTTTTTGTACTTTAGGAATCTGAACAGCATAAAGAAAATTCTGCAACATAGAGGAGGACATCCTCTGCATGAGGGAAGACGTACGACAATATTTCATTCTGTACTTCTTTCAGAGTTAGCTCTAAGAGCTTCACAAAGTCTTTACAGGCAATGTCAAGAAGAAGGGGAGAAACAGGTGAAATGGAGAGAAAAGACATTTGGAAAGCTCTGCTGAAGTATATTAAATATGAGTTTAAGTCTAGGACCAACATGCCCAAACTGCCCCTAGAGTTTGTCATGTGCACTTAAAAATTGAAGAATTGTATTATTGCACAGAATCATAGAATCACAGCATAGTTTGGCCTGGAAACAACCTTAAGGTTCATGGACCAGAGCACCTTCCACTAGAGCATGTTGCTCAGAGTCCCATCCAGCCTGGCCTTGAACAATTCCAGGGATGTGGTATCATCATTTCAGATGATGTATAAAATCTGAAAGGCATATTTCCCTTAGAAATCATATATACAGGACTACCTGTACCCTCCTAGTTTGAATTTTGTCAGCATGTACCTATAGAAAAAATACAACTAGCCATTTTGTCCTTTACAATTGTGTGAAACATTTGAGTTGGAAGAAGAACTAAAGCTTGTAAAGAGTGATTTGTATGAGCTGATACCAGGCTGTCAGGCTCTTCTGCATGCTTCCAAGTGTGGAGGAAATACTGGGAGAGCTACAGCTCGTCCAATGTGACCAGGGCCAGTTTCTGAGAAAAAAGCACCCCTTGGAGGGAGCATCCATGAAATTTAACCCTTCCACTCAAGCAGAGGGGCTGCCAAAAAGATGCTTGTCTGGAAAGTTTTCCTGGCCCTTGTTAACTCCCAAATCCTTGTCCTGATGATTATTTCGAAAAGATCTATTTGGCATAACCCACTTTCATCCAAGTGAGCACCAGAGTAACTGAATAGAATCAGTGCTGGGACCCTAGAGACAGGACCAACCTGGTTTAGTTCATCTGTTAATAAGAATAATAACTACTTCCTCACCCCTTCTGCTTGCTTTATCAGCTTCTCAGCTGATGTCTGTATTCCCTAGAGCTAACTTCACTCTCTCTCACCTTACTACAATTTGCAAAACCCACTTTCCTCACCTTGAATTCATTGATATGAAGTACTCCATTCCGTGCATTTTCCAGTACATCATCAATCAGGAGTTCCTTTTTAATTAAATTGCTGCCTGTTTGTGGGTTTCTCATCTGTTCAGCTAACTATATTTCTCTGAGCCTGAATTTACTTGTGCGGCTACCTCCTGCAGAGAGAAACACTGCTCAGCCCAGGGAATGGCTGATATTCTCAAGGCACCAGACAGAAACCATCAAAAAAGAATTCTGAGTGCAGTTTTTTCAATACTAACATCTTAGTTGGATCTGTTTCACAAACTGTACTTCAAAGGTAGTTTTCCAAGCCTTTCTTTGGACTTACATTTCCCTGTCTACCACTAAGACAATTCCTGTTTTACATTGTCCTCTCTTAGTTTCAGGCTTCAGAGTAAATATTGTATGGACTCAGAGTGTCAGAGCTTTGGCACCTGTGTGTGCCTATAGTAATACTCTCCCCAGAGGAATCTGTGAAAGTGAATCTTTGTCCTGAGGATAAAATGGCAGCCTAAACATATCCAGAATTAAGAGCCACAACTCTAACCAAGGTATGGTGAGTACTGATCTCACTTTGTGTCTATAGAATTAGATGGCTTATATATTCCATGTCTGTATACAGAATGTGGAAATGGTAGAGAACACATATTCCTAATTTCTATTTGTGCCTTGTTGAAACATGTGGAATTTGTCAGTATTGTAAATGGGTTGGGCATCCATCTTGTCTCAATTCATCCCTTGGAGTTCTTTGTTGGAGAAATCAACCAACAGGAGAATGGATATAATCACAAAGAATGGATATAATGTCTTCTTCCAGGGCCTTAAGGAAATAGGTATGAGTTCTCCCATGCACTAGGATGAGTTCTTCAAGAGTGGTTGTTTTTTCTGGGGTTTTTTTGTGGGTTTTTTTTTCGTGGGGGGGGACAATATTAGTAATTAGGCCAGAGAGATAGAGCCTATCTAATCCATCATCTATTGTAGTGCCATTAGGAAAGACACAGTTCTGTATAGATTAGTTTCCAGCCTAAAGCCATTCACTGAAGAGAATGGTAAAAAAAATCTTTCAGTGGTTTTCAACTGCCTTTAGTTGAACTGCTGAGAGAGAACTTGACAAGGCCAGAAGTGAAGCAGACAGGGAAATATACTGTTTATTTTTGTGCTGATTTGATTTTTTTGCTTTATGTTGATGTGCAAGATACGCTGACAATGTGATCTTTCCCCATCTATGAAAGGAGAAACGAAGCTTTTATCACACATCTCAGAAAGAAACAATGTATTTGAGTAAGCTAAACCTATTGCTCTGGGCTATCCTGTGACACAGCTCCTTTCATTATCCATTAACTTAGATAATGGTAGAGAGCAAGTTTTCCATAGAACTTCTTATTTTTAAATCTTCAGAAGCCTAGGAGTAAATACTATTCTTTCATTTTATAGATCAGTCAGCAAGGGAAGACAGGCAAATGTGAAACATTGTGTGCAGTAAAAAGGAACCATATGACTAAATTTTAAGAAATTTTTCTTATAGATTACTGTCTAAATTTTTCTGTCTCATCAGACAGATTATAACTATAGGTATTTCCTCATAATTTTGTTTAGAGAGAAGGCTATGTAAATTTTCAGAAGACACTATAAAATAATCTGGATCAATCTCTCAGTTACAATTTCAGGCTGCATATTAGCAATAAAAATATGCATTTAAATTGAGATGTTATAGACGAAGTTAACTATAAGCAATTCAATCAAGACTTTCTCCAGCAGCAATTAATCTTGTCCTTGAGAATTCAAGCAAGTGAGGGTTGAGTTAGAATTACTGGAATGAATGCGTTTCACAGGAGTGAAAGTAACAGAAGTGAACAGGATGCTTTAGCATCCTGTCTGGCTGATAGAATTGCCTGATCAGTTAGGACCATTTGTTATCAATTTCTTGAACAAATACTACTATCGTAATAAGGTAATACTGCCATCAATACAAGTAGCACTGCCACATAACCTCATCATTGCTCTTTGGGGGAACATTAGCTCATGTTCTACTCTCAGTAAAATCTCTGCCTTTTTGCCTGCTGACAAAAGCTGTTTCTTAGATGAGAGCCAGAATTCCTATTTGTCAACAGCAATTAGTAAGAAGAAAACATGCATGTGTATAAACAAATTAACATAAAATTACCTAGGGACAATTCAAAATTCCTAAAATTATAGTTTGCTATGCTTTATATCCCTGTTTATGCATGATTTTCTACATAAGTTTTTATTCCTTCATTGTGTTAGGGTCTGATCCTTCCAAGACAAAGCTTGGGATGTCTACAGAGGGACACTTCAATTTCTGTTTTTTGCTTAAAGCTCCTCTAAAGTTTTATGGAATGAAACACAACCTGGTATGAACCTGATATTATTCAGAACCTAATTTAAAATGCTAGCTCAGATGAATTAATGTCTAAGGGTACTTAGGAATTCTATTAAATGCAATGGGATTGAAGAACACGTAGAATATCATTTAGGTTCCCCTTGTGGGAACCATCAGGAATATGACAGGCTGACAGCCCAAGAGTGTTAAGAGTTGTTCAGCCTGGAGAGAATACTCCAGGGAGACCTTAAAGCACCTTCCAGTATCTAAAGGTAGCTCAGCTACAAGAAAGTTGGAGAGGGACATTTGATAAAGGCATGTAGTGATGGGACAAGGGGAAAGGGCTTTAAACTGAAAGATGATAGGTTTAGATTATATATTAGGAAGAAATTCTTTGCTGTGAGGGTGGTGAGATAAAAACACAGGTTGCCCAGAGAAGCTGTGGCTGACCCATCCCTGGAAGTGTTGGGTGGGGCTTTGAGCAACCTGATCAAGCAACCTGGTCAAACCCCCCATCCCCCATGGCAGAATAAATACTTAGAGAGCACAGTTGCCTGTCTCAAACACTGTCCAGGCCACAGAAGGAACTTGCCATAAGCTACCACAGTGGAAACTTGAAATAAGCACAGAAGGGAGGAATTTGTAATAGGAAGGTGCTAATTCCAGGCCTGACAGAGGTGAGATCACAGAGGTTAGCACATCCTGGTTAACATCCAGACAAAAATTCCCACTGTGGCAGACTGTGGGAAAAGAAGCAACTGTTCATATACATATCAACAGGTTATGGGACAGACAGCATCTGGAGCCACCAACGACCACTGAAGTGCCCCCAGACTCATTTCTGGGGCCTTTCACCAGAGGATTGAACATGATCCACAGTGTTAAAAATCCTCACCCAGGGGAGGAACCCGGGCGTTCCCACCTGAATCTGAATGTATATTAGGCCATGGAACTCGTTATTTCATGGGTTTCCCACACCCCAAACAGATCAAGACTGTGACTATCAACAATCAAGTCTCATTGTTGGGTCCATGGGTGGTCCTAAGCATTTCCACAAATTTAAGGAAAAGAGAGAGTTACGGAGATGTGCATTGTCTTCAGTCACCAGGCTCCTAAGTTAAGATCTTTAGATGCCTAAATAGGTGAGGTGAATCTAAGATCACTTAAGTACTAATAAAATTGAATTAAAAATTAATATAATTGAATCTGGGTACACATTATTGGGAATTGTCAGGCATACAAGGAAGAACTGTTATTACCAGTGTCATGTAGAACAGGAGCCTATATGCACTATGTAGCATTTTATTGTTTTTAAAAGTTTTCTTATTCTTACTTTCAAATAAATCTCCAAACTGATTTCCAAAGGCCTGCTCCAAATTATACGTTGGACAGGATCCTTTCTCTATCTGTTAAACTTAGCCCCAGGAATTCCATCTTTAGCAGAACATTATTAAGTTTGAAACATATGCACTAAGACTATTTAAATGAGTTGTTAATTAGTCAGTGCTTAAACAACAACACAATTTCTCTAGTGTACTGTTCCAATACTAATAACTCATGCTCTTCCCATCTGTTTGAATCCACCTGTTATCATTACTTTAAACCTACACTGAAAACTCTACAGTGAAGGAACTGATTTCATAGTGGTTGTTCGTACCCAAAACCAATCATAATAGCTTTTGTTGCTATCACAAGGTGCATGTTAAACATTTTCCTTTAATGTTGATATTGTAAATTAAAATTCATACCAGAAATGGGACAAGAATGCTTTGAGGCAGACAGGATTTTATATTTTTTGAGGGGGAAGAGATACTGGAAAGAAAAATATGTATTATTTCCCCATGACCACCATGAAAACCATGTTTTTATTAAGCTAGTGGTTTTCACATATATTCCACTAAATAAGACCCAGCATTGTTTAAACCGACAGCATGAGATTAATCTTCTGGTTATCTGACCATCTTCCCTACTATGTTCTTAAATGTTCTAGATGCAGAAACCTGCAGAAGTTTTTAATCTTAATAAGCATTTTTCCTAAAAAAAAAAGTGATTTAAGATCGGTTAAAACAGGGAACATGGGGCAAAGGAAACCATTGTTCTAAGCCAGTATTATTCATCTGCAGCTTGTAGATATGTCTTAATTCATTGCTGTTATATTTCTCATTCTGCTTCCCAAAATAGTAGCAAATATTTTTGCTTCAAAATTTTCAACTGGAAATAATTTTTGGTTTATAATTTCTGGCATTTAGATGGACTTTTGTTTTGTTTTNGGATTTTTGTTTTTTTTTGTTTGTGGGGTTTTTTTTTTTTTTTTTTTTTTTGCAAAGCACAAAGAGACCTGGTGAGAAACACAGCAGTATAAATTAATCAAGAATTTTTGTGCACACACTTCTGTAATCAAGAAAGTACATGTGGAAATAAATCACACCTTGTATTTCTTCTCCAGGAATCTCAGAAAACATCCAGATCTATGTAGACAACAGAAAGAAATTTTATTTCTCTGTTATGAATCTCACTGGGAACTTGTAAATTTTCTTTAAGTGTTGAACCACTACCGTAAACATTCCTGCACATGATACTATTTTGCAGAAACTGAACACAATTTAATCATGAATAAAAAAAATCTTTATATTTCAAGAAGGAGCTCTCCATCTCATGGCCTGCAAATAGGTCAGATACTGTCTCAGCATGCATTTCTAAGTGGTATTTCCCATCAAATGATGATCAAATCACTTTGTAAGGGTTACTCAAGTTTTTTGTGTGAGAGAAACTTAACATTCCATTCCTTTATGACAAGTGTTATCCATATAAAACTACAGTATTCCTCTTCTGGAAAATATGTATTTCCAGAGCAAGAAATTTAATAATTTCATATTTCCATGTTTTTAATATCACTTGCAACTGATGCCACAATGACAGACCATACATTTGGCAAAGCCTGATCTCTGCATACTGAGCAGTATCAAAAATGGCTCTATCATTTGACAATAAGGATATAATGTGATGTGTCATTCAGTGTCACAAGAGACCTGTCATGTGCTGTTGTTCTTGTTTCATGATCATTCTGGACCAGCTGCTGTGGTTCACTTTTCACTTGGAACAGATAGGTTTTTCATTTCCCTGGGAAGTCACAAGGGATACAGGTGCTGTTGTACCCAGGCAAAATTTTATAAGCAATTTCCACGTAATTTTGCTCTTTTCTCCAGAGATTTAAAACATAGCTAATCAGAATGAAAAACATTTCCAGTCCCTGCCAGTAACTTTCATTTGATTTTACAGAACTACTTTAATTAGCTAAAGAACATGGATTCTGCTATTCCTGTCTAGCCTGCAATAGGATGGAAGATCCAGGAACTGTCACATGCAGAATATGTCCTGCCCTAAGGACTTTGCAGCTGAGATTGAGACAGCATACAGGTGCGAAAAAATAGCACTAAAATGTAGTAGTAAGATTGAGCAGATAGTGCACACTGTGACAAGCTAAACTGGTAAATGCACTACTCAGAGAGTAGCCAGGTTGAATGAATAGTATGATTATGTTTTGTGTTTTCTATGCTAGTATATTTGCATTTAAGAGTAGGTGAGGTGGCACTTAAGGTAAGCTGAACTGAGGATGCTATAGAATATGTCACAGAACAGTATTGTCTGATTAAGTAGGAACAGAGGTTTTAGAAGTTACTCCAAACCTGTGAGTAGCTCTGAAAGGCATTGTAGGTTCAAGAAACCGAACTTTCTGAAGTTAAAATCTGTGCCTGATCTTCCTGTCACTGGGGAATAAATACTTTCCTTGATGGGTATGTAGTATCACCCTAAGGATCTGGGGTGCAACTTCGCTACAAGTCTACTTCCACATTCACCATTGTCTGGATTACCACATTCTAGTTGTAGGAGTGAATTGAAAACAGGTTCTGGTCTCCAAAATGTACTTGAACAAAAAATAGGCAAAAATTAAATGTGTCTTATTTGTGAGACAAAATAATACACTACTGAATTTCTCCTCTGCATCCATTTTCATTTGCACCAGAAAGTGAAATTTAGTGATACCATAATAGCACTTATGTCAGTAACAAGGAATGAGTCCTGCGAGTGTCTTCTACTCCATGGAGTTCAGCTAAATTTTATACTGTCTTGTTCTGCCACATAAAAATATATCTGGGATTAAATAAAAAGAAGAAGAATAACTCCACATAAATATTTCTGATTCAGTCCAACCAAGGATTGCATTTAACTAACTCTTTTGCTGAAAAGGTCTAAGCTTGAATTTTATTTGAAAATAGGCTCTTACACAGTGCAATAGTTCTACAAAATATTCTCCAGGTTACTACAAAATGTTTAAAGCATCATGTAGAACTTTTTATAAATCACAACTCATTCCTAAAGGTTACGCTTCCATATGGCAGGTAGTTATCATTCACTGTAATACACTTAAAATATGAATTTGGCTTTGTTCTTGGAAACAAGTCCTGAGAGGTGTCAATGGCCCACCACTTGCAAAGTGCTGAGCACCAACTGGCATTTGGTCTTATGATAATTGTTGTTGTTAGAATTGTGTTGTTAAAAAATATGAGAGAGGTTACCACTCTTTCTTAGTTACACAGAGAGAAATTCATAAAATCTTGCTTTGTGCATTGGGATTTCATCAAACAGGTTAGTTTATATACAAGGCATGTATATAAAACATCCACATCTATGTAGACAACAGAAAGAAATTTTATTTCTCTGTTATGAATCTCACTGGGAACTTGTAAATTTTCTTTAAGTGTTGATATGAATAAATCTTGTGTGTGTGTGTATATATATATATTTATTATATGATAATGGGAGATTTTTCTGAGTAATTTTTATACTTGGCATATAACATGAAGTTCTCTAATTAAATCTCACAGGCTTTTTAGGCTCTCCAAACCTACATCTGTGCAGCACTTGACTTAATCGAAGAAGGTGATTCTCTCCTCTTCTCCACTCTTATGAGACTCCATCTAAAGTACTGCAACCAGCTCTGGAGTCCCAAATATAAGGCGGACATGGACCTGTTGGAGGACATACAGATGAGGCCATGAAGAAGGTCAGAGGGCTGGAGTTTCTCTGCTATGAAAACAGGCTGAGAGATTTGAACTTGTTCAGCCTGCAGGAGAAAAGGTTCCAGGGTAAATTTATAGCGCCTTCCAGTAACCTAAAGGGGGTACGAGGGAGCTGGAGAGGGACTTTTTACAAGGGCAGGGTTTAGATATTTACTGTGAGGGTGGTGAGACACTGGCACAGATTGCCCAGAGAAGCTCTCACTACTCCATCCCTGGAAGTGTTCAAGGACAGGTTGGATGGACTTCGAGCAATCTGGTCTAGTGGAAAATGTCTCTGCCTATGGTAGGGGGGGTTGCAAGTAGATGATGATTAAGGTGCCTTCCAACCCAGGCCACTCTATGACTCTATGATAACATTTGTAAATTATACTTACTGCTGTCTGGTAGCCTTTCCAATGACTTTTATTCTCTGCTTGCCACCCCCATCACCTCTCTTTGTCTGTTTCATCTTATTTTGCAGACCCCAGATATAAACTTATTTGTGCATATGTACACATACAATAAATTTCCTAGTATTTTTAGGGTAAAGACTGCTAATTTTTTAGACTAGATTTTTTTAGTTGTGTGGGATAATATGGGTTTCTATACAGTCCTGGGGCTACTTGTCACCAGTGAAATATATGAACAACAAAGGAAGGAAATGTGAAAACATGTGGACTTAAAATGTTGCTCTTTCTCCCTTAAAAAAAATTGATTATTACTGATAACCACAGTGATCCCCTTGGAGAATTGGATGTGCTTCCTGAAGGAGTTTTTTTGCTGTTAATGAGCAAAATTTGTGATAACATTTTTCAAAATAGTAGACTGTACTACTTAATCCTGCTCTCTATGAAATCACTGAGGAAACTCTTACCGAGAAAACTAATACCTCTGCCACTATGTATTTTAGCTCATGTGAACTCTAGTGTGAACAACCTGTCCTCTAAGCCCAAACAAATTGCTCAGACATAGCCTCTAGAAAGATTTTTTTGGGAGCTTCAGACTTTTGGCTCAACTCAGTGTTGGGTACAGGCCAGAGTCAAAAAGGTATTACACACTTTGGATAGAGAAACACCAAGCTATTCTCTGGGATTCTGAAGTCCCATTTTTCTGTTCAGCATGTCCTTTCCTTAAAATAACAACTACCCAAAAATTTTTTACCTAGAAAAATACCTATATTGTTTCAAGCAGCTCAACTTCTCCTCATTACCTGTGTAACAAGTTAACTTATAACTGAAATTCTTTCCGAGATTTCTTGGAGTATTTTTCTTACACAAAGGTTTGCTTTAATTTTTCTTGAGGAAATTTGTGGGGTTTTAATGAGACCTTTTCCAAACAGAAAGGTTCAAACACCGTGTTTGAATAGCAACATACGAGAAGCTTCCAGACATTGCAGTAGACACCTGTAAAATTAAAAAAAAATCAATATGGATTTGATTTGGAAGTTTTTTTTCTTTTTATCTCTGAGGAAAATAATTTCTTAGCTGGAAATCATGTGGAAATTTAATTAATTGAAGTCTTATGAAACATGTTTTTAGTCCAGTCACTTCAATAAATACTAATTACAAGACATGAAAAAACATATAGAAAATGTTTTATGAAGAATTTAATAAAAAAACCCAAAACACTTGTAAATGTTTGTGGGTTTGAAGGGGGTCTTTTTGTTTGGTCTTGTTTTGTTTGGGGTTTTTTTAGATTTTTTTTGTGTGTGTATATGTGTGTGCTTGTAAAAATACAAAACACAATGAATTGTTCTACATTTTGCCTTGTGATTATAATGGTGCATTTTGAAACAGAATGTGTAATACATTACGCTCCAACAAATTTTGGATAAACAAAATGCTTGATGACTCTGGCAGGGGGCTGTAACTTTTAAGAGAAAGTCCATTCTACTTTTGAAATATTGATGATATATTTTGAAATATTGATGAATATATTACTGGGAATATACATAAGGTTAAGAAATATTTGACAAAACTCTTCTCACTTCTAGGACAGCTAAAATCCATTTCATGTCCAGCCCAAAGTTTCCTGTATTCTATTTATTGAAAGTACTTTACTCCATTCATCATAATATTTTATGGTAATGCCACATAGAAGGGGAAAGTAGACATCTTTGTATTACAGATAGAGGGCAGAAGTGAAATGAAAATCATGTAGGAAATCTCTGGCCAATATGGTATTTAATCCAAGACCTTAAAATTGGAAAACAATACCTTCAGTTTCTAAATTATTAATTTTTTTTCATTCTAGTAGAGCAATGGCTGGGAAGAATTTATGAAGAAAAAAACCTTAAAAATAATGCTAAAAAAAAAATCCTGAGCATAATATCAAAGGTACAGTAATTGTCCTATGCTACTCTATATTAAGAACTGAATATTACCCAACACTAATTACTGATAAATAGTTTGGGATCCTAAATTTCAGAAAGTGTTTGTGAATGCTTATATTTTCATGTATAACTTAATCTTTAGATTAAAATTGATCAGTTGCCTCTATTTCAAACTATTTCAAAACATATGCATAGTACCTATGCATACATAAGTTCTTTGGTGTAAGAAGCCCCAGATCTGAAGAAGTGGACAGAATTTAGGCACCTGGGCACCATTGCAATTTTGAAATGAGAAAGGAGACGTCAAAACTAAGCCTTTGATAGGTGTCTTCTGAATATACATGATTTACTTGGTCATCTTGAGGTTTTCTACAGAACTAGCTGCAATATAGATGGTGCCATGTACTTTTGGAAAACTAAGTTAGCACAAACATTCTTGACCTTATGAGTTGATTATCAGCTTCAAGACACATACCATGAACATGCAAAGATGAAGGCAGACTTATAAGGAATTCCTGATAGTGAATAGAGCATCTCCCCAGGGTCCCAGTTCTTTATTGTTGGATAGGGCTGCATATGCAGGACAGTCTCAAGACGTGCTGGACACTCCAGCTTCCTTATGCCTTGCTGTCCCTTTTCATTCTTTGGTGTCAGTTTTGGACGGACCCACACCTTCATCCCAGCTCAGTCCACTGCCTGTACAGATTCACATAGATTTCCTCAATTCAGAAGCCACAATGAGTGCTTGAGAAGGACACAGGGTGGCTGTTTGTTTGCATACTGCTCAGACCAAGAGAAGGAATCCTATGCTTTTCAAGGGTATGCTCTGATTGCCACTTGGTGGTCAGGTTTGGAACTTTCCTATTGTCCCCGGATTGTTAGTTTTTTAATGCAGTAATCATTCACTGTAAAATGATTCCCCCCCACACACCCTCTTCCCCCAGGAAGAATTACTGCAGGAACTCTTGGTGCAGAAAATTAGGGGGGGAGTGGGGGTGATGAGGGGAACAACAGTACTCAGGAGAAATCACAGTTTCTCTTACACTTAGGGAAGTACCCTCATTACTTCAACCAAAAGTCAAGATTCAGCTTGGATTCAGATGTAACTGAACCGTCATAACAGTTTTTTCTTATGCCTCTTGTTAGGCACCTGCCCACAAAGGACTATCAATTTACTCTCTTGTAACTGACATCTACAGAGCACTTTCTTTTGTTCAGTCTTAAAACTGAACTGAAATCTAGGCTGTAAATAAGGGAAATGCTTGTTTCAGAAAGTCAGAAATATTTCTAAAGATCGTTAAATCATTTAGCCATAAACAAATTTCAGTGTGCATGAAGCAACTAGCAGTAATATATCCTGTAAATATCTGTTGCAGTTAGTTTTCTCTCTCTGCATGACTCAACACCCATTTTTCTTGTGTGTCCTGATTGATATTCAGACAGCACATAGCTTTGCTAGAGATATCAAAGCACAGAATCTGGATTTCTAATGATTACAATAGGATTTAGTTCAACCTTCTTCAAAACAAAGCTGCTTTTCCCATGTTGTAGATGCAGTTTTTCAAGTATTATATATCCTGTGTGTAACTTTGAAGTTAATAAATATTATTGTGTCAAATAAAATAAAATAAACCCTTCTCAGTGAGACAAAGATCAACTTCAGTACTATATAATATATGGCTTTAGCCCCTGGCAGTGTGTTCTGGGAGTTACAGCAGTTAAAAGAAATTTGAGAGCACAGCAGTGGGTTTGGATTACAGATTATCTAACCTACAAGAGAAAATTATCTCTCAAAAAAAAAGGTTTATGAGGCGAAAGAGATATGTAAATGGTCTTTTAGAACTTGCAGGAGAAAAAGTTGCAGTGCATCAAAACTCTTGGAAAAATAAAGGTACAATGTTTTTGTGTGCTTTACAATAAGATTTTTTCCTTTCTGTCCAAAAAGAATATGTAACATGGAAGAGCTTTAATTATTAATTACAGAATCATAGAATGCTTTGGGTTGGAAGGAACCTTAAAGATCATCTTGTTCCAACCTCACTGCCATGGGCAGGAACCCCTTCCGCTAGACCACCTTGCTCAAAGTCCCATCCAACACAACCTTGAACACTTCCAGGGATAAAGTAGTCAGAGGTCCTCTGAGCAAGTTGTGCTAATATCTTACCACTCTCACCTTAAAGACTTTCTTCCTATTATCTAATGTAAATCTATCATCCTTCAGATCAAAGCCATTCCTCCTTGTCCCATCTCTCCATGCCCTTGTAAAAGTCCCTCTACAGCCTTCTTAAAGGCCACCTCTAGGTACTAAGTGACGAATTTTCATCAAGTTCATATGTCATCTTTTTATTGCCTATTGCTCTAAGGGTAAAAGCTGGCAGCCTCTGCTTTCGTACCATAACCTTCCTCAAGGTTTGAAAATACTGTTCCTAAGGAACTGCTTTGGAAGTATCATGGCTCCCCGTGAAGCAACAGCTAAAAATGGCAACACATTTGAGAATCATCGGGCCAGACACTGAGAAAAGAAAGGAAGGTACCATTTGTAACACTGCAAAACCTTGCATAGTTCAAGGTTTTGAGCAAGATAATATATTAAAGTAGATATGGAGCAGAGCTGTTAAAATGACAAGGGGAACAGAACCATGGCTCTAGGAAGAGACTAAAGAGTTTTGGTCTCAGTCTTGATCTTTAGTTTCTTCTTTTTTCTTCTTCTTAAGTTTAAGAAGGGAGGCAAATGTGTTCAAGCTTTACATTGTGGAGGTGTTATAAAAAAAAGTGCAGCACCATGAATCCTCACCCACACATTACTGCAAACACTCAAGGGGCACTTTGGAAAACTGGCTTAAAATAGATAAAAGTAACCCCTTTTTTTTCACAGAATTTAGGGAACTTCTGGAATGTTTCCACTGAAGATTGTGAGGCAGGCAATATCAACAGTTTCAAAAACAGAACAGAGACATTAAAGAACAATGGCTCTATAAACAGTTAAGAAGTGGTTGAATTCCTTGTGTAATTTTGTAAGATTGTAAGACCTTACAATAAGAGCAGAAGGACTTACACACAAAAGCTGATGAAAAGCCTTAAAAGAAATTTTATCTTAATTCAATGTTTGTAGATGTGTGTGGGGGTGACAGGACTTGAGGGAAGATAAGGAGAGGTGTCCTGGAATAATCCCATGGCCAACTCTAAAACCTTTTAGTTTGCCTACCAGCTTGTCTGCCTGTGAAAATTTCTGAGTACCATCGTTTGACGAACTTCCCACCCCAAGCTGACCTGGTTCATACATAAGGATTGCTTCCCCTCTGTCCTTGGATGGCTGAATTTCTCTTGGTGGGGAAGTGATCATTTAGATAAAAACAAGACACACCTATCTAATATGGAGGAGAATGTCACTGAAATTTTTGAAATCACATATTAAACTGGAAATCATGAAAAAAAGATTATGTTCTTTACATTTGGCCCAGTATCTGCTTTAATTTGGCAGGCAATGACATAGCATAGTCATTATTTTCTGTAGTTCTTTAGATAATCATCCTGTTTGAACAAAGTATAGAGTAAAAATAAGCACACTCGTAGTAATTAACAGCTTTTTTTGCTAAGTTTTCTTTTTCCCCTGGTCTGAAGCATGGTATACCATTCCTTAGGAGAAAAAAAAAAAATCATGCAAGCCAAGATTATGCACAAGATATTCATGTGTAAGGGAGGGTAACCAAAAGGAAAAGATTAAGGCACTGCACGTTTCCAGACACATTGTTAGACCTCTCTTTATATCACATTTCTCTATTGCTTAACATAACTTCAGTGTTCCTCTGCACCAATGATATAATGCTCATGGAAGTCACAGAAATCTTTATATTAGGTTCAGAACAGTCTCAGACATGTCTTTCTCCTAAATTTGAGGTATCTAGTAAATAAGTCTAAAGCAAATACTTCCATTATTCAAATAGCCAACTGATAGTGTGGAAACTTTGAAAATCTGCATCAGGAGATCTTGTCTTGCTGCTGTAGGTAGGTCTCATTCAGAAAACTTTTCTGTGTACCAAGTTCTCCCCACCAGAAATAGAGAGTTAAGGTACAGCGGTAAGATTCCTTCAACAAGATAGTGCCTTTGCTCCCTCTGCTCCATGTCTCTTCTTCCCCTTGTCTGTGCCCTTTATCAGAAAAATCCCTGCTCTTTGATACTGTGTCATTCAGCCTCAACTATTTGTTGGACCTAGTTATCATCTGTTCCATAAGTGTGTTTTGTTTTTTAAACTGCAGTAACATAAATTCTTTTTCAGACTTTATAACTGCAATAAAATGCAGGAGTAAGAACAGAAATTATTACATAAGCTACATGAAGATATATCAGGCATCAATCTCAGTAAAATGTTGAACATTTTACCTACAAAAACATCTAGTTGTTCATACAATCAATGTTTAAATGTTAAACATTCAGTGTTCAAATTTTAAGGTATCTTCTTCAGTTTACACAAAGGTTAAAATTAAAATCAGTGGATCTTTAATTGTCTAGGTCCAAAGCGGATTTTTAAAGATCCAAAATTGATTTAAAGGTCAATTTAAATTCTCCATTTCTGGAGGCTTTTAAGATGAGACTGGATACGGCACTTAGTGCCATAGACTAGTAACTAGGGTGATAGTGGATCAAAGGTTGGACTGGATGATCTCAGAGGTCCTTTCCAACCCATCTGATTCTATGATTCTATGATTCAGTTGTCTCATAAGCTCTTTTGCACCTTGCATTACAAAATTCCCTTTTTATTTTTCTTTTCCTCCTGTGGAAAGTGGAGAAGGATGTTAAAGAAGGCTCTGAGCAAATGTTCTAAAGAGAAGATGAGACAAAGAGAGGCAGGTGATTTCAGGAACAAAAACATTTAGTTGGAAAAAAAAGTATCTTTGTTTAGCCTTGAGAAAAATAGGAAGTAAATTTTTTCAGTCATACAATGCTATTAAGTGTTACTAAAATAGAAAGAAAACCCCACACTTCACTGGCACTCTAAACTGTTCTTGTAATGGCAGTAATTCCTACATGTGCAAAAAAGGGATTAAGGAAGGAAAAATAAAAAGGGAAGCAAAGTTTTATAAACAGCATTCAATGAGATGGAAAACTTTCTGAAATTCATTCAAATTTAATTCAAGCATGAGAAGAATAACATAAATGGTTATAGAGTCTACAGCAGTCTAGCCTATACAATCTGAAATTCCACTGATTTATAAGAGGACCAATGTATTCCTGCTTCTTGTTTTCTGTTTTCTGCTTTATCATGCAGATTAGTATGTAAGCAAGCATTGATTTCTTTAACAATTCCTTACCTTCAAATATTCATGCTGAATTTTAAAGCTTTTTCTGTATTATAAGTATTATAAGAATTCTGTTTGATCTTGCTTAAAAAAAGAATTTGACATCAACATCAAATAACTGTTGGAATAAGTAAGAAAACGTAGACTTACTTACTACCTCTAGTCAGAATACACTTCCCCATTTTTAAACAATAATAGTAATAGCAACTTAATAACAAGAACATTCACTTTTTAAAAAAACAACTCCCTTACTGGTTTTCCAATCCAATTCCTGACAAACTAGTGCCAGCTCCCCATTATGCTGTAATTTCTGGCTAGACAATGGGGAATCAGCACCATTCTTTACTAAATAAGAAAAATCATGCTTCTTAAAAGTTATAATTGATGCTGTCAGAGAGAAAATCTTTTCTATGTTTAGTTGGTACTACCACAAAAGGTACAATGTTGGCTGTCAAGAAACAGACATACTTCAGTTTAAAACTCAAGTTCCCTCCAGACTGCTCATATAACCAGCTGCATTGAAAAATTACTAGATGAATAAAATAGAATAATTGCTAACAATAAATAAGAACAGACATTTTTCAGTAAATATTTCTATATTGGCAAGGAGAGATAATAATGCAGCCATGAAATGTAAAGTGAGTAAACAGTATTGACTACAACCCTAACTAATAACAATATTTAGCAACAGTTATTAAAATTGAGAATTTTCAAATACGCTGATCCAGCCAACACTCATTTAAGTCCTCAAATCAGATGACCAAAAAGTTCTATGGATCACAAATGCCAACTTTCCAATATATTCTAGAGAGCTGGAGATGTTCCAAAATATAGCCATGCTTTGAAAGTGCGTAAGAAACTGTTTTGTTTTTTTTTTTTAACGGAAAGCTATAGATCTGCAGATACAACAACATCCCAGACACAGAATGGCTAATATAAAACTCAACCAATAATAAATAAAAGAATGGAGTAATATTAACACTATTCTACATGTTTAGAAAATTTAAGTATATTGGCAACATTTTGCTACGTTTGCAACTTGGTGTGATGAAAATAACGATGTTGCTGCAATTAATTTCTCTATTGCACTTGACTTGAGACTATGTGACATCTTGAGTTATAAAGCTTGAACAATTTAACATGCACATAACAAATGGACTAAGAACTTGTTAAATAATTAGAGGAAGAACACAATGCTAAATCAAAATCATTGTCAACCAGCTGCATTTCAAGTAGAAGCTTACTGATACTTTTTAGTTTTCTTGTCTCTGGATATTTCTTTTTATCAATGGTTTAGGAATAAATAAAACCACATGTAGAAAAAACATTGCTTAAAGAACAGTAAATAAAGGAGAAGGAGAGGTCATCCCTATTGGCTATCAACAAACCATATGTGTTTCAAATCTAAAAGCACAAACCAATAGCAATAATATAAGCCACGGTAATTCAATAACAGATTCTGTCTTAAAAGCTGATTTTAGGATGGTCTTAGAATGTCAAATGGTGATAATTGAGAGGAGTTTCCCAGTACAACTTTGCAACCAAAAGTTAATATAATACTAGGATTATAAACATGGAAATATACTGCAGAATATAAAAAGCCCTAAATTCTATGTTTGTCAAAGTGGCCTACTGTAATTCTGGCCACAGTTTTGGTCTCCCTATGTTAAGAAGGACACTAACACAGAATCACAGAATAGTTAGGGTTGGGAGGGACCTCTGAAGATCACCTAGTCCAACACCTCTGCCAAAGCAGGGTCATCTGGAGCAGGTTACAGAGGGATGTGTCCAGGTGGGTTTTGACTGCCTCCAGAGAGGGAAAATTCACAACCTCCCTGGTGATCTGCCACTCTCAATGTAAGGAAGTTCTCCCCTATGTTGAGGTGGAACTCCTTGAGGTTTAGTTTCTGGCCATTACTCCTTGAGCTCTTGCTGGGTACCACTGAAAATAATCTTGCATTATCCTCTTGACATCTGCTTTTAAGATATTTATATGTATATATCAATGAGACCCCCTCCCAGTCTTCTCTTGCCTAGACTAAACAGGCCTAGTTTCCACAATCTGTCTTCATAAGAGAGATGCTCCATACCTTAATCACCTTTGTGACCATTCGCTGAAGCTGCTCGAGTAGCTCCTTTTCTTTCTTGAATGGTGGAGACCAGAATTGAACACAATGCTTCGGGTGTGGCCTCACTGAGGCAGAGTAGATGAGGAGGATCACCTCCCTCAACCTACTGGCAATGCTCTTCCCAATGCATCCCAGGATTGGTCCTCCTGACTGCAAGGACACACTGCCAGCTCATAGCCAACTTGTCATCCACCAAAACTCTCAGATCCTTCTCCACAGAGCTTTTCTCTAGTAGGTCAGTACTAGACTACTCCAGCAGATCTGTACCCCAGCCTGTATAGGTATTTGGGGTTATTACTCCCCAGGTGCAGGACCCTACGCTTGCCTTTGTTGAACCTCACTAGATTTCTCTCCACACAACTGTACAGCCTAACAAGGTCCCACTGAATGGCAGCACAACCTTCAGGTGTATCAGCCACTCCCCCCAGTTTTGTATCATCAGCAAACTTGCTTAGGGTGCATTCCATCCCTTCATCCAGGTCATTGATAAACAAGCTGAAAACTGGACCCAGTATTGATCCTTGGGGAAGACTACTGCCAACAGGCCTCTGACTGGAAGGAAAAGGAAGGCAACCCTTGGAAAAGATTCAGAAAAGAACCACTGAATCACCAATTCTGAAAAATATGCAAAATAATGAAAAAAGAGATGAAATCAAACAGACCACAAAGGAGAGAGTTGATCATGTGTCATATGCGCCTATAAGAGAAACACAATTCTGATAATAGATGGATCTTCAATCTAGAAGGTAAATACATTTAAAATGTCACTTGTAAAAGCGATACAATCAGAAAAAAGTTAAACTAACAAGACCAATGTTAACACAGATGATGGATGTTTATTGTCATTAAAACCGATTGCAAATGCAGTGCTTCTTCAGTGACTTTTTAACAAAAAACATTGCTACATTACATCTGGAAATATGGAGGCTGTTACCCTTAACAGCATCCTGTACCTAGAAAGTCAATGTCTCCATGAGGGGTATGAATTTATGCACTGTGTGGCAGGAATTTGTAGACTTCAGGTCCCACAGAGACTCCTGGAACTGTCCCTTCCCATTGTTTACCAGAGTAATTTTTTATCGTAGGTCCTTGCTTTATCCTTTTTATGCTCTTCAGTGTGCAAACATTTTCTCTTGTCATGAATTCAAAAAGTTATCCAGCCAGGTTTACCTGTCCTGAACAGGGACATCTTTTCCTATTGCCCTTATGATTGTTGCAGAAGTTATCAGTATGATCATAATAAAGTCATTCTGAGCATAAATGCAACATCCGCAGCTGAGAATTTTACAAGATCCTATGATATATAGAGTGAGACAATTTGGCATACTCAATCATGCAATAAATTATGTATATTAAAAAAAAAGGAGAAATATTCTATTTGAATTCATACAATGTCATCTAACTTACCAGAATGTTTAACACTATCAACTTCACCAGCCAGACTATGTCAGATCATTTCTACCTGGATAGCAAGGCCTGTTCTCTTATGCTTACAGAAAATAAACTAAGTTTGTAGGGTATTGTACTCAGGTAAACAGTAAAGGTTTTTTTGGCCACTACGTTGCTTTCAGTCTTCTGGAAAATGGATCCAGCAGTGCAGAACTGCAGACTAGAAAGCCATTTCCAGAAAATTCCTTTTTCCTGATCTACAAAAAAAGACAACGAATATAACACCTGTCAGAAGAAGGACTCTGATGGGCAACATCAAGTCAAATCATTTGGGGTATTGAATACAGGAAAATAGTTTTGGATAGAATACTAGACAAAGTGTAAGAACATGTACATGCCAAAACATCTTACGTGTTATCCTACCAGTCAAATCCATCACTTGAACCACTTCCTGTGCTCATTGACTCCATATCTTACCATCTTTGTGAAAGAAAAACTGTAGATACCATCAGCCCATACAGAACACCTGTTGTCTGAGAAGATACCAGGTAAAAAGATGGTCTCTCACATAATTATGTACATGCATGGCATATGACAGAAAACAAAACCACTGCAAAAATAATCTTCATCAGGGTTTGAAAATTGAGGCAGTGGTTGCTTGTTCTCCATCTTTTTATATATATAAAGACAGATTTTGCCTTTTGGTCTTCTCCCAGGTTGTAATGAAATCATGTTATATTTTATTTCATAGATAAATCCAAAGCTCTAATGGGTAAAATCTCCTGGCTAAATTTGGCTAGTACAAACGTAAAGTCTGTAATTCTCTATGTAACATGCTTTTCAAACTCAGCTTTGGGGCAACAACTTTCCTGATACTCTCAAAACTAACAGGAATTCTCATCTGTCAAACATTTCTTCTTTAATTGCAGTGAGGTTAAACCTAAACATTTAATATCACAAGACTAATTCTGAATGGAAATACTTTTTTTTTTTTACTTGTTTGTTACTTTTGAAGAAGAAGATTTTGAAACTGATATTTTAATTTTTGATTTTGAGGTTTTATAATAAAGATCATATTTTCAAGGTTTACCTGAATGCTTTGAATGCTGTAAGTACTTTTCCCCAATAGAACTTGTGATTCATATGTAAGGACTTGCCTCCGGGAAGTGAATGTTTTAAGGACATGCTCATGTATCGTGAAACATGGAGTGTATGATCAGTTAACTCATGGGAGAATGGGTGTTGACTGTTCTTATGCTTAGAAATAACCTTAATGGCATCCCTACTTGTTTTCAAGTAGTTTCAAGAATTCTCAACCCCCCCACAGTTCTTCACCTACACTTTTTAGTTATTTCTGAACATCATTGTTACTTTTTAGCACCCTGGATCAGTCCTTGAAGACTTTATACTCTTTACCAAATGATCACTATCTTCCACTCGTGTAAAATCAGGGATAGGTCAAATCACAGAATCATAGACTCATAGAACAGTGACCTTTAAAGATCATTTAGTCCAACACCCCTAAAACGAGCAGGGACAGACTAGATCGGGTTACTCAGAGCCCTTTTCAGTGTGCCCTTGCTCCTTGTTCCAGGTTTAGCAAAAGCAGTGCAGTGCCATTTGCTGCAATAACACACAGAAAAGGAATCTGCATCATATCTCTGAGAAATATTGCTCTTAATGAATTCTGATCAGAATGATCATATTTGGTCATCTACATACACCCTCTTCAGTGTTTGGAAAGCCTCAGCTGTAACTGTAGTTGCTGAAATAAATGAAACTTTAGGTAATTCTGGATTAATCTGAAGACTTAATTGAGGAAGGTCAAGGTGCCTGAGTAGATAGAGTAGCAAATTAGCACCCAGCACTTGTGGACATTGCTCCTCCTTGTGCTAAAAGCAGACAAAGTTTATTTGTAAAATCTCCCACCCTACTAGTCACTTTGCTCTGATGTAAAGTAGATCTATTAAGGCTATCATCTCCTGAAAAGCACGTGAAACTTCTCAGTAAATATCAAAGTGCAAGTTGTATATATTCATTAATTATTCTAGATATTCAAATTAAGCATATCAGTTTGAATTTACAAGGGTATAAAGAAAGGGTAATGAAAAGAGTAGTGTGGAATCTGTATCTTCAGAAAACATCTAGTTTATACCTGGGGTAAGATCCAAGTTCACCAAAATGAACATATAAGGACCCAGGGGCTCCCTCAGACACTCATACTACAGTGTCTGCACAGGCAGACCCAGCAGCTGTTATCTCCTCAGCAACAGTGCAAATGCAGTCCCAGCTTCATCCAATACTAGATTTGTCTGATTTTCTCTCACTTTGGGATGTCATCATGGAAACAGTCTTGATGACTTAATGTTCCTTAAAATGGTACTAGTTTAGCTAATGAATGTTATTCTGTTGTTAAGCAGGACATTTTTCCATTCTGAAACAATATTGATTATCTAATCATTGCCATTAAAAGCACCCAAAACCAACACACATTGAAGCCAGTGATGGCGAGGCTGCTATTAAAGCCCTCACAAGTAATATTACTCTATTTCTACTTAGTTTGCAAAGCTTCCCTATTTTTTAACAACTTCAACTCACTCACTGTTCAAATATTCAGCAACATTCCCACCTCCCCCAGCTTCTACCAGCAGACGGTGCAAAATTAATGGCAAGAGACAGGATCAAACAGCTTGTTCCAGACAGCAACAATACAAGACACAAAGAAAGGGCTATGGCAGCAGGTATAGACACAACACCTGTTTCTAATTTTTTTAAGTTAAAACTTAATTCCACCTCATTCAAACTTATTTTAGAAAGCAATTGACAACAGGAAAAAATACAAAATTGGCAGGAAACTAAGACTTGGGTGTTGAGAATTAAGAACTTCAAACTGTGGATTAGAATATATATGTTTATCTATATATATTGCTATTGCATCACTGGAAGAATTTGGTTCTACAGCTATATTTATGATCACTTAAGGATTCTTCTGTTTATATTTAGCCATAAACTTACACATACTTAAAAGATCTCTTACCTATTTACAAAGGCACCTGTATGTCTTTTTAGCTATAGGATGTTTCACCTGATATTCAAAACTCTTTGTGGGATTTGCCCTAGATGACAAATCACTGACCTTTATCTGTGGATTATGTGTGTTTTGTGAAACATGAATTGTATATATGATTGCAAACATGTTTGTGTTTGTGTGTATTCCCTCATGCACACGTTTAATACTGTACATACACCCTTTTTCAGTATCTATATATATAGAGTTAGAGTATCTTCTTTTAGTTGGTGCATTACCCTTACAGAAACAACATGCATAACACATATACTGTATAATATCAATGGATTTTTTTAAGTCCCCAGCTGTGTTAACGTTTCCATATAGGTAGCCCAAATCAGCCTCATGAAAGCACAGTAACTTCTAAAAACAGGAAAAGTGGTGATCTGTGAAGAAACCAGAGCAACAAGGTTTTTAGACTGCAACATCACTGGGGAAGGTGAGTAAACATGGTCCAATACCTTCTTGGAGAGGTTTGGCCAGTTTTCAGGGGTGTGCAACTTCATGGTGAGATATAGAGCCCATCCCTTTAAGTGTTCAAGTCATGATGTGGCATTGAGCAAAGTGATCTAAAGTGTGTCATCCCTGTCCATGGCAGGGAGTTAGAACTAGATGATTTTTAAGATTCCTTCCAATCTAAACCATTCTATAATTTTATGATTCTATGTCCTATGCTTCTATGTCAGAAAGTACTCTAAGTATGCAAAAGTAGAATCATAGAAATAGTTTTGCCTCCTATTTGGACTAAGACAAGGAGGGAGAAGCGGATTCATGGACACATCTCAGAACATGTCAATCAGGGTTCTAGTTGTACAAATGCATAGCAGGTGAAAGTCCTTGCCTACACAGCTACAGACTCAGAGCTGCCCAAAGGAGGCAGAAAGCACTGCCTGCATCATTCTTGTTTTGCTTGCTCAGCCTCAGCCCTTCAGCAAGAGAGACAGATTAGACAGACGTATTCAGACTTGTAAGCAGACTGAACACAGACCTGAAGGACAAGGTAGAACATAGAACTATAACAACGAAGGTCAAAAGAGAATAAAAATAGAGAGATTTGTAGCCAGGCAGTGCTAATACTCACAAGACTCACCTGAACAAACTTCAACAATGGCTTTCTATATATTCTGTGGACCTAGATAACTGACAAGCAAATGTGAAAATCAGCAAATTTAATTAAAATTTTACTTACATTTATTTAAATTCAAATAAATTATTTTGATTTTTGAGTTTTGATTATTCTGAAAGAGCAGATTAAGGAAAAACATTACCATAACATGACAACATGACAACTACTGACACGAAACAACCCAGAGAACAAACAAGGTACCAGAAAGGGAGGTAAGGGGAAAGGAGGACAAAGGAAGCGAAAAGTGTTATATTTCTTTCTCTTTGGTACAGTTTTTCTTTCCAAGAGTGGACTTAAACTCAATTTGCTTCTAGCTATGGGGCCTGGCACACTGCCACATACATGCCACTGATCACAAGCACCATCAGCACCCTGGTCACAACCTACTCCAAAAAAAATGAGGTCCAAAAATATCCTCCTCTCTAAAAAGGTTGCGTGTGTATGTGTGTGTGCGTGCTTGCATGTGTGATTTATGCAAAAATCCTGTCAAAATATTCTGCTTCATCAAAAGTCTAATTTGCATACATTTTTGGGATACTGTAGAGGCTGATTAACATGACGTATCACAATTCAGAAGGAATGTTGACTGTGGCATTTTAGGAGCCTGGGATGCAGGAGCATGAGGTAGATAAGCATATGGAGCTCAGTGAATGAAGCAGGAGGCTGCCTATTCTGCTGTGATTTATGTTCCTCAACCTGTGAGAACTTGATGACTTTCTGAGATAAGAGATTTTGTTTAGAAAAAACCTAGTGCAATGAAAAAAATATCATTACAGAGCTTTATTCATCTTTAATATGCCCAGCTACATCTTCTTTCACCTTTTCCAGATACCAGAATTTGGGTCTTATTAGAGAGAAAACTGGTCAGTACTATAGCTTTATTTATAAATAGTAAGTTAAAATATTTAATCAAAACCATTTAGAAATTATTTTTATAACCTAGATTTAGAGAAACCATAGCAACATTTATTCTGCAAAATAAAATTGACCAACATTTTATATTAGATCTTTTAAATTTATGTGATAACTTACCCATGCATCTGAAACTAGATTAATTTTACATTTTCTCATTATTTATTTAATTCATTTTATTTAATTGGATACTGACATTTCTCCAGAGTCTTAGAATATGAGAGAATCTCATAATTTCTCCCTGTTTTCCGTATCACCAAAACAGTGTAAACACCACTCTCTTGCCAAGTCCAAACCTCCAACTAGTGGAAAGGTTTGTTAGTAACCTTCCTGAAATTAAATCACCTCATGCATTATTCACCCTGCCATATCTCTGCTTAGTAACTTTACATCAAAAAACACTTTTTCACTGCAATTCACTGAATTGTTACTCCGCACCCCCAGCAACATCCACAATGGTTAATTATTTATTTGCAACATGGATAGTCCAGAGCACAGGGGAAAAAGAAATAGTCACCAACCCAGTGACAAGTTATCAGGTGATAAGAGACAGAATTTCATGTTATTAGGACTTATGGGGTTGCTTATTGCTTTATGAACAGATTTATAAGGCAAATATTTAAAAACTGGTAATATCCAGCCATCCTTCCTGAGGACAAGAATTGGTAAATAGGCATAGCTCCAACAGGACAGAAAAAAAAAGTTCTTTTGATCAGTTAAGATTTACTCTTCCTCAGAGGATCCCTGGGACATAATTCCACATTAACTAATATTTGTCAAGATAATATTTAAAAATGACCTTTAGTTAAACAGCTTGTGATGTCCTCAGTCATTTTTCATCTTTACAAGCACCTAGAGTGTATCTAAGCAGAGGCTCTTCACCCTTGCTCTTACTTCAGGCATCCATTCATGAATATTTGGGTTCAAAAGCCAGATGGCTTTTGTATCATTTCCTGTGATAATGTTAACACAGACACTTAATTTAGGTATAGATGTACCTTAATGCTATGCATTGATCCCATCAAAGTAAACATTATATTTACTTTTAAGTCAGTGGAGAAAGATAGACTTTCTAACGTGGTGCAACTGAAGATGTGTCCAGCCTAAACTGACTTTCATGCCTCTACATTTTTATATCATAGATCACTAGGGCTCATTTCTGTTGCTTAATGTATAATCAAGTGTTGAGCCGCAGGATTATCTCTGTGCTCTCCAGTTTCCCGTGAAGAGGGATCCATATCTCCTGTAGGTGCTGCATTATACTGTCCCCATGTCTACCTTGCATTGGAAGACTATAAGCTCCCATTCTAGCTAACAATGAGCTGGTCAGTACAATCTGTAGAGTCTAAAACACTAATCGAATTACTAGACAGATGTTTATTTTTAGGATTAAGCAGGAAATAAATCTGACTTTTGGCTTCTGGTTACAAATTATGCTCTCATAAAGGTAGCCCAAAGGATCTTTCAGGCTAGGCAGGGAGACATATAATGAGTTTAGTCATCAGCTTGAGCAGTGATAACCATGATGGCAAATGAGCTGTGTCACAGTCTGTGACCTGGATATGGATTTTTAATTCCTATTTCAGCAGGTTTTGGATATACCTATTGTGGGAGATACAGTATTGGAGTGGAACTTGTTCATTTCTGTATGTGTCAAGGTTATAAACCCATTTGCAAAGTGTTATAATGTATTCCAAAATTATCAATATATGTTCTGGAGACACTTTATATAAATAATATTTCTTTTTAATTATTCACGTTCAATATGCATAAGATAATGACAGAATTTGAGAGCAAAGGGAAGGAATCTTAAGGATAGTGTTGTTTGAGGTTGACTTTCTGACAAGATTTTTGCTAAAGGATAGAATTGTGGCTAGTCTCTGGATGTGATATGAACTCAATACTGCTATCAGCTGCTGAAGCTTTTCCTTAGACAATGCCGACGACATGTTTCTCCGTGACTACAAATCTCTGTGACTCTCTCTCACAGAGGCACAGATGAATGGCAGCACTTTTGCTATCTAGGGTAGGCAGCAGATGAAGCTGCTGGTAAATTATTGAGCTCATGAGAAGGCACTCTTATATAACCCCACAGTTTTCAGGAAGGCACCCAGGAGGTCCCACTGGTCAGCTCATGGGTGCTCACTGTCACCACTGGGTGTCTCACCAACCAGCTTTTTAAAGAAGATGAGGGCAGTGATGATCCTTGCTGTGACTGCCAGATGGAAGGAAGAACATATTCAAACACCAATAGCAGCTTACAAGATAGGACTGGATCTGCAAGTTAAAGAAAAAAACAAAACTACCTGACATTCACCCTCAGAAAGATTGTACACCACCAGCCTGAGGTCTGAAACTTCCCTGTGGAGAATTTCAGTCATTACTGCAACTGCACTACCAAAAATTATTTCTGACTAGAGATAAAGCCTGAAAGAGTGAAAACCTGGTCTCCCTCCAACAGGTTAATTATCTGCCTTTGTTGTAAATCATCTCAGTTTCATCCTTTGCCTGAACTGTGAATGCATGTGGACTAGTTTTCCACACAGAGTTCAGACTGAAGCTATTAATCATGCAATCAGTTAAATAGCTCTGAAGGGGTTAACAGAGATGAAAGAAAATTCTCCTGATAGAAGACCATGCCTGAAACCATACATTTTTGAGGCATTATCTTGCAAAAAAGCATCACACCAAAATAACATTAAGGAAAGATAAATTAAATAAGAGAGTAGTAGCCAGGGGACTCTTAAAGTTAAACCACCATATTGCTGTAAAAGGGTTTGCCATCTGGATCCTAGTTTGCTACAATATTGAAGCTTCATGGTATTTCCACTCCTTCATCTTCATTTTCAGCTATAATCCATGAGAGAGCTGAGGAACCTGTTCAGCGTGTGTGATATAAAATGCTTTCAGAAATTCCTGCTAAAGTGTGTAAACAGCTAACTGTTTTCTACAACAACTCTGCAGTTGTTTGTATGTCAGCAGCCTCTGATAAACTCACATCTTTGGGGCAATGGTAACCGCAGAGGTGCTGGCACTCTAAAAGTACACAAAATCCATCTCTTGTTTTTTCCAGGCAAAAGGCTGGATGCTGTGTGGCTTTATCAATCACTCCAGATTCCAATAACTCCACTAAGCTTTTGTGAGCTGTTTCAAATCCCCCTCTTTACCTCTGCTAAACACAAGCAACAGATAAAAAGAGACCTCTTTGCATTGAATACCTCAATACACTAGAGGGCTGATCGGCTTGGGAAGCACACTGCTGGGAGTGAGAGACTGTAACTTAACAAAATGCATCTGAGGCTCTGGATGCTGGCTCTGAGTAGCAAGGCATGAGAGAATCGCATCAGTGATTGCATCTTATATGATCGACAAATCTGCTTTGAAGAGACACACGGGTGAGGTGGCCAAGAGGTCAAAGTGAATTACCTCCTGCACCCTCCAACACAGAGATGGAGGTCAGGAAGGAGCCTGACACACATTAAAGCAAGAGGAAACCTTATAAGCCTTACAGGGGATTAAACAGAGAGGTTTGGGAGGGTGATTTTCATTGGATATTTGGGTGTCTTTTTTTTTTTTTTTTTTCCTCTTCTCCTAAGCTTTGGTGAGGGGAAAGACAAAAGGTGTTTGATCTCAGATACCTGTTGTTGTCATCATATACAGGCAGTTTTTTGTTCCTAGTGAGTGAACAGGCAAATTCCCCATTTTGGCTACTTTTCCTAGAATAAAACCAAGCTTTAAAGGAACAGAGCCAGGTCCTCAGGTCACAGAAATTCAAACAGCAGCAAGGAAAAGTGAGATTTTGCACCAGTTTGTGCCTGTGTAAACAACTTCTGCTCATGTAAACAACTTCCTACTGATTTCAGGATTATAGTCTGATTTACTCTCCCTGGAAACAGGATCTGTCCCATTAAATTCTCATACGTGTTTAATTCCCCTGTGTAGAGGAGGGTGGATAAGAGAGGACCAACAGAAACTTTCTATCTAAGCACTAGACTGATTCAGCTGTCATTAAAAATGACATATGAAAGGGACAAACAGTTTTTTCCCTGTCCCCCGAGGAGGAGACACTAAGTGACAGCCCAGCTCAGGCTAAGGGTGGCAGCAGCCAGGAGGCACAGCTCTCCAGCTAAGCTGACCTTCACCACCACTGAGTAGCAGGGTCCAGCCCAAGCGAGGACAGTCTGCCAAAGAGGTTCCCCTGGACATTAGGAAGCTAAAATTCACTTTAAGCACACATGGATAGCTCCACTTGTCACACTTCTGAGAGGCAGGTACTCCACCGCTCCTGACACTTCCCAGGTACTTGGAGGATTTTAAAGAAAATCACAACGAGTCTCAGGAGGGTTTCTGAAGTGGTTTTATACAACACAATTCCTGTCTAGTTGTTTTCTTCACTGTGCAGTTACAGAAATTTGCAGTATGACCCATTAATACGATTTTTTTTTCATAATATGGAAGTCATTGAGAACTAGAAGCAGCTGGGGTTATTAAAAATTATCTCTAGACACACATGCACATGCTGCCTTTGTATTTTCTAGACCATTCTACTTCTACCTGCAGGGGAGGACCATCTCTGCTGCTCATACAATTTTGATAAACTACTGACAGAGGAATTTTCCTAAGGAAAGATTAGTCAAATCACTTTCCATCTTTAAAATACACTGAGGTTGCAGTGGGCTTCTCTGACCTTAGAAACATCCCAATATAAGTTTTCAGCCAGTGCAGGATGTACCAAGTTAAAATTTAAGCATCATAATATTAGCAATGTCTTGGATATGCTCAGAAGCTGCATAGCATTAGGGAGATAACATCCCGTGAGAGCAGCATTTGAACTGTATTTCATTTTCATTGCTGATGACCTGTTAGCAAAAGAATCCACAAGTATAAGCAACAGATTAAGTTGGCTACAAGTAAATAAGAGGTACAATCAGCTATGTACTGCAGTATATGCTTACCTGTGTTAGGGTTTTTTTGAGGAAACACTTATATGTGGCTTATCACAATACCTCAACCTGCATAATTCTTTGATACAAGATCCCATTCCCTTTAAAAAGTCAGAATTATCATAAAAATCTTTGGAGCAAAAATCCAAACACTATGAATATTCATTCACTTCACAGCTGTTAAATTTATGGAAATGCAATAACAGCAAACTTCTTGTATTTGGCAAAGATCTTTTACCAGATGAATACATGCCAGTAAAAGAACTTAAATGAAATGAAAAGCCTGGCTCACTCCTCTCTTCTAAGGAAGAGTCCAAATCATTTTGAAAGTTGAAAAAAGAGTCTTTTTTTCAAATTTCAAAACACATATGCAAATTTCAGCTGATAGCGAATACACAGCCCATATTTAATAAACACATCCATTCTAAAGCAATGTTCTATGACCAGAGTTAAACAGCCAATGAATGGACATTTTGCCCTGATATAAATAACAGCATTCTATTTGCTTGTGATGCAAAATGCAGTGAGAGTTGTCATCTTTCCTGAAAGTTTAATCCAGTCATTTAATTTTGCCCCTTAACAAAAAATCATCATGGTTAATGGAGAGTAAAAAAACCCCAAAAACAAAAACAACAACAACAACAAAAAAACCCACGCAAAAAAAATCCCGCCCAAACAAGTTACCTGTCTGTCTGTCTATTTATTCCTATTGCTATCATTTGCTAAAGCCCTTCTCCATCAGCTCTCTGTGGAAAACTGCATAGCCCAGGAATGTCTGCAAGTGAGATGCACAGATAGAAACATTCAGCACAAGATGTAAGGTAAAGAAGACTGCAACATACCTTCAGCAGTGTGCTCCTTCCTTTCCAGCCAGCCACTTCTCAAGAACGTGCACTACAGATGGGACTAGGAAAGTAATTTTAAATGGACTGCTAATAAGTATATTCATGAAACCAGATGTGACAGCAGGATGTCACTAGGTCCTTCTTAAACTTGCCTCCAGTGCTGTCTCTTAGCTCCTCCAGACAGAATTAGACAGTTGCTGCTCGGATCAGAGCTGAAGAAGCAACGGTGCTTTTTGACTGCAGTTGCTAATGCTCCACTTTCAGGGGAAGCGCAGAAGTATGTGTGTGCCTGCACTAACTGCACACACTCATCAGCCTGCTACAAGCAGGGAGATGTGATATGCATACTGAAAGAGCTGTGCAGGGAGGAGTAGTTCAGAAGCACACCCAAGCCTGTTCTGCTAGTAATTGCACCCTGCTGACCTCCCTGGGCTGGATCACTGCTGTAGAATTCACCAATAAGTCTATCAGTCAATAAACAATGGATGTGAAATAATACATAAGGGGAGGGGAGAGGAGGGAACAAATGCCGATTCAAGCCTTCAAACAAAACTTTGAAGATAGCTGGTTTAAATTTCTCTGACCTTAATGTTCCCACTGCAAATGCCATGGTCCATAGGTGAAGGCAATTGGATTTCATTTTAATTAATAATCTGAAAGAGGATTTCTTTAGCCATGATAAAGCACATTTTTTAACAGGACTCCTTAATGAGAACTATTATTATTCCAGGAGTTATAAGAGTAGTAACAGTTGCCAGCTGTGAGGATGTAAGAAATATCAGTATCTTTACTTTCCACGGGAGAAAATGAGAATATGGGGAAAAGGTATGTCCAAGGTCACCAGAGAAATGGAACCCAAATCTCGTGGAACCAATGCCATTTTTTTTGTAAATAAAACAAAATTGCTTCTGTAGACAGAAATCAGCAAAACATGCAGCTGCCCAGGCTGCCACTAACAAAACCTTCACTAAGAAAACCTTTGTGAGCCATCTTCATGTGGCATCTTCACATCTTCTTTTTAAATGTGATGTTTTCACATGAATTTGACCATGCAAACTTGATGCCTAACTTTTCTGCAATGTTCCAACCTTTTCCTGGAAAAGTGAGCTGTCGCATTAACTTGCACACCTTTTCCACAAAGCTGCAGGATTAAAATTACTTTGGTTGGCCAAGCTCTACTCTCTCAATATTGAAAAATCCACTGTGTCCCACAGCTGTGCATTGGCTTCAGAATGGGTTGATGGGGGGAAAAAACCTCAAAAGTATAATGAGTGATCAGCCCAAGTGTCTGGAGATTAGGTATCCCAGAACTGACTATCCTTAGCAGACTAAATACTGCTTTATTTGTGAGGTGTGATGAGATGATAGTTCAAGGTGATGTGGCTGCAGGCCATAAACAGTAAGACACAAAAAAACTTCAGAGACTCCTCCAGAGCAGCAGCATATGTATGGGGAATGTTTTCTGACTTAGGGGAAGAGTTTCTTTTTCAGTTATTGTTATTTACAGACTACTGGACAGAACAAACAGCCTAAAGTCAACTGTACTTGCAGTGTTAATGAACAAACAATACAAGATAGACACACTGTAGTGGTAATAGTGGAAAAGAAAACCAAACTCACACTTAAAATACATCAAAACCCCTTATATCTCTTTTTTTATAGATGTATTATTCTTAAATATATATTTATATTATCTCAGAAAAATCACTCTATTATCTTACCTCAGATCTACATTGACAATGAGAATTTTACCTCAGAAAGAGGAATTTGGTCACTGAAAAACAGCTTTGGAAATCCCACAGGAGTAGTTCTGTGGAATGTTTCAGAAATGTTAAGTATACCTAATTTCAACTGATTAGCTGTAAGGAAACACCTCAGCTCTTACCCTGCATAAGTCCTGGACATTCCAGACAAGTTTGTTTTGGGGTTTTTTTTGTTTGATTGTTTGCTGGGTTTTTTACTCCAGAAAAAGAAGGATGTAAGAAAGCTTCAGACTCACAAACATGTTATCAAACAATGCACCAAGCATGGCAGCCCATTGTTGGGTCTTGTGACTAGACCTGGGATCAAAATCACTGCTTGTGAGGAACTGCCTTTTATGGAGATCTAAACTGCTGACATTAAGTATTGTTGTCCTTATGTAAGGACTGGCATTTACTAAAGATTCTAGGTATGCAAATAATTTTTGGAAAGAGAGAAATGGACAACTCCATAGATGAGTAAAGACCTTTGCAAAAACATTTTGGACACTTGGGAATTATGCAAGGAGCAAAGATCATAAAGAATGAGAATATTGAGGGTGAAATAAATGATGCTTATAACTTCTTTGGCATACACTACATGGACAGGAGTATGTCTACACAGAGCATAGTGATAAGACATAGAATCATACGATCTTAATTGTTGGAGGGGACCTTAAAGATCATCCTGTCCAACTGCCCCTTCCATGGGCAGGGACACCACCACCCTCACAGTAAATATTCAACCTTATTCAACCTGGCCTTGATCACTGCCAGGTATGGGCCATCCACAGAATCCTTGGGCAACCTGTGCCAATGTCTCACCACCCTCACAGTAAAGAATTTCTTCCTAATATATACCCTACAATTCCCCTCTTTTAATTTGTATCCCTTACTCCTGGTCCTATCACCACAGTTCTTGACAAAGGTTCCTCTCTGGCTTCCCTGTAGGTCCCCTTCACATACTGGAAGTTTTCTATGAGGTCTCCATGAAACTTTCTCTTCAATGTCTCTGTCCTCTAACCTGCCCAGAAATCACATGAAGAGTAAAGTCGTGTCCTTCCTCTGAGCTGATTGGTGTCTCCATTAAAATCCATTCTGCTAATCCATTCTCCATCCATGCTGCTAGTCCTGCCTGAACAGGACTTAAATTGATGTGGATATTTTCAGCATGGCACCACGCTCAGGGCAGTTAATGCTGCCTCAGTAGTGTAGAGTCACCCAGGCTCAATGCCAGTCTAATCAGATCATGGATCTTTGTTGTTCTGGTTGCAGTTATAGCCTTATTTTTATAGCCAAAAAGAAAGAAAAAAAAAAAAAGAGAGAGAGAAAAAAAATCAGAGAATGGGGTTTAGTGCATGCTAACTTGGGTTCAAAAAGGATTCTAGGAGTTCTGAGATTCTTGCCAAATCTCTAAGAATTTCACAATACTTACAAGTCATATTAAGCAGTAAATAAACTACTAGGGATTTGGGAAAAAAAAATGCACCCAAAAAATCTAAACTTTCATTGAATCAATATCTCTATAGAATGAGCAAGCCTATAGAAACCTCTTTTTTTTTTTCCCAGCAATATAGCCACATTTTATGAAAAGAAACAAATATCCTCTTAGTCTAGAGGAAAAACCAAGACGATGCATATTGTGCTGTGATAAGGAAAGCTCAAACCAGAGACAACAGTAACTCCCTACAATCTTTCTTCTCAAGATATTGCATTTTTTCCTTCAAATATATTATCTGAGTGAGATGAGTAAAAGATACAATATTTGTCCTCCCAATTTTTAGATGAGAAAATAAACATATCAAAAGCCCAAATAATTTGGTCCAGGTTCTTTTAAAAACTTATTTCATTTGGGTGTTTAATTTTAGGCAATTCTTTCAAATGTGATTTTACAGCACCTGCCCTGGAAATCAAACTCTTTGAAAATGGTGTAAATAGGACCCCCAAAACCACCAGCAATGTTAAAAATCTTTACTTTTATACTTGTTTCAAAATATTTAAGAAAATAAACTCCATTCTATCTTAAATCAATAAGATTTAGGATAGAATAGTCTTTCTCTTCTTAAATATTCTCAAACTTCTTTAATAAGGTCTAGAATTTACACAGTAAACAAAATAACAAGGTATCTTCACTCCTGATTTTTCACTAACTTCAGGCTAAACCAATTCTCAAATTAATATGTTAAGAAGTAGACTTGAGCCTGAAATAAATTAATAACTAAAAAAAAACTGGTTTAAAGGTGGCTGGGACTATCAAGTGAATCAAATAATATTCTGAGTGGGAAGGGACTCGCAAGAATCATCAAGTCCAACTCTGAAGTGAATAGCCCATACAGGGACCAAACCCACTACCTTGGCATTATTAACACCGTGCTCTAATCAAGCTGAGCTAATCTCAGGGTCACTGCTTAATACCAACCTATATATAGATTATTTTACAGTGAGAACACAAGAAAAAACTAGAAATGGTTGTTTAATAGTCATTCAGACCTTCAAGAATAAGGTAGACTTGGAAGATTGTATAGCAACAAAACTTTTTTAAAGGCTGAAGAAGGAATAAGATAAACCTTTGAAGTGGTAGTTTAACTGGAAGTAGGGCTTCTATAATATTATTGTAAGACTCATAAAACCCATAATCTATTGTTTCCAAAAATTCAGAAAGTAATATAAAATTGTGGGTGAAAGGCAGTAGTGACCATTTCTATTCCTAAGGAATTCATTATGTCTGCACATAGCTTTCATGTCTTTCATGTGCTCAGAGCCCTGAGGCCACATACAGACAGAGAGAAGTCACCAGAGCACTGCCCATATCTATAGCTTTGCAGCTACCAAGGGGCCAGTGTATTCCCAGGGAACAGGTTATCTAGAAAATAACATTCAGGGAAGAAACTGTAAAAAAAAGTTTGAAGAAGAAATTAGGAACTGTCTTTCAATTCCACTGAAAATCGCAGACATAATATTTACTTAGTACCTAGCACTGAAACCACACATCTTCAAAACAAACAAACAAACAAACAAAATATTGAAAGCCCCAAGCTAAAATTTCTTCTTCAGCAATGAAACAACACTTGTCTGCACAATCAAATTTTAGAATATTTATTAAATATAAAACACATAAAGGAGCTCTGACACCTTCCCTAGATCACAGACAGTTGTTTTCTGCAAAGATGCAGTGATTTCCAAACAAGTGCAGTACAGGTCCCAGAGCAGCAGCAGTCCCTTTAAGTGGGAAAGCACCTGGAAATTACATTTCCCTTAATAGTGATGGAAAAACTGTTCTATATAGTACATCTACTTTGTGTGTTTGTGTGTGTAGATGTGTATATGTATAATATTAATTATCCATTACAAATGGATAATTTGTACAAAATTGAACAGAAGTTCAGAGATGATTATATATAAATGTATATGCATATATGTGTGTGTTTGTGTTATATTTATTTAATCTGTATATAAATGCTTCACATATGCATGTGTTTATTTATGTATGTATTGCATGTAAATAACGCATGACTGCACATAATCAAATAAACTCCTGTACTGACATTTTTGGTATCCGTTAACTTGTCTGACAGCAATGTGGAAAAATTATTTCCTGAGAATAGAGAGTATTTAGAATCTTAAAACCCATATCTTAAAACCCATATTGCTGTTAACATTCCACATTTCACATTCCAAAAATATTGACTTTTTTCTCCTCATAGTTTCAGAGCGAGGATATATGAATGTCATTTGAGCCAGGCTGTGTATTTAACCTAGAAGAAACATTTTTTTCTTTAACACTAAACATTAATAATTTACCATTTAAGATATTAGAAGAGCATCAAATTCCACTTATATTTTTATAAGATTTGTATGTGGCAGCTAGTCTTAAGGTTCTTTTTTTGAGCAAAGTTCTTTGAAAGTATTCTATACATGTGCTTTCTTAAGTTATTAATAAGTAATTTTTATACTATATTTGAGTTTTCAGTAACATTTGTATTTATGAAAATTAGTGCCTGACAAAGACCCAGGAATTGGAACTCACACCAAAAGTCAAACATAAAAAGAAAAGTAAAAAAATGTGGAGACAATGTGATGTGACTAGTTGATTACTTTGTAATTTTTTCTCTGTGTTTATGATCTATTCTACAGTCTCCATTTTAAAGTTAAGATGAAAGTCAATTTAGACTGAAGTCAGAAAGACAAAAAGGCAGTAATTTAGAGGACTGATTCTGCATGACCATTTTCACAGAGGTATAATTCCCACAACACACTGTGTCTTCTCCAAGAAGAACTGGTGAATGTTCAGGTCCCATTGATCATTAATGAAGGTAGGTCATAGTCTTAAAGTAGTTGTGCATTTACAAATTTCTCCCATTTCTGATTTAAAGTCATGTCTCTGAAATACCAATTGCAAGAAATCTAGGTTTCCCCATTTGCCCTAGATAACATGTGGATAAGCATATGCTTTCCTTAGTAAGGCAACCATTAGAGGCATAAATATCAGGCATAAAGTAGGTGCTAGATCATACCTTCCCTTTGACAACAATGTGCACATTAGAACCTGTTACTGCATTTTGGGGAGAAAACTGGACTGCTTTGTTATTGAAGCAATACTGAACAGTGCTTTGAAATTCCACTTGTCTATATGTTTAATGAAAAACCTATAGATAGGGAGGATATGAAGGGGTTTGGTGCATGGGCAAACTTTTTAAAAAGCCTTTTAGAAAACATAATTGTTTTGAGAGCAGAGATACCACTGACTTGAAAGGAAATGTGTTCCTAAGTCACAAGGGCTCTGTAATATGAATATCTTAAGTACCCATGCTTAACCTAATTACTAAATGGAGATAAAATTTGAACCCTGACCAAAGTACTTGATCTTTCAAAAATATTTTCTTCTATGTGAATCATGCAAATAATAAATTTTAAAGCATTTTTCTCAAATATCTTTTGGAGAAGGAAAATATAAATGAACGTTTACCTCCTAATCCATAAGGGTCAGAAAATGCTACTGTCTCCAACAACAATAATTCAGATAAAAGCAAGGGGAATTTAGTGAATGGTAGCCTTTACTGCCAATTCTAACTTTTCACTGGAAGTGTACATGCATGTTTGGAGTGGGTAGGTTCTCCTGACCAAACATACATTTCTAAAAGTTGGATGAGATCACAACCCCAGGCTTTGAGTAATTCTATATGCCACAGGGCTAAAATCACTTGATCTGTGTCTACCTTGAAATATAAATAAAAGGTTGACCATACTTATTCTCTAACTTTATTTCTCAGTAAGGTTCTATATTCTTTAATCTAATGGGAATTTTCATGCCCATTAGAACAAAAAGTAATTTCATATTCAGCATCATTTATGTACCCAAAGAGCACACGTACATCCAGAAATAAGGGATACCTGTAGTGTGCTATTTTATTTCTGGGCATTTTAGATTTTGGTTCAGCAAAATATTTTTATGTACTTTCTTTCCTTTAAATGAGAGAATATTCCCATTGTCTTTGATGGATGACAGGAGTATAACTAAGCTGGTGTAAATACTGGTGGGTGCGAGGAAAGCGACAACCACAACATTGAAATAAAGGTACAAATCAGCTAATGTGGTGTGAAACAGAGCTAAATACAGAGGAAGGGCAGGAGGCTTCAATAACTGGAACAAATGTGAGTGCTGAGCTCTAGGAACATATAAGAGGAAAAAAAAACAGACTCAGACTTCTTTTGATGTAGTAAATCATTACACTGGGAGAGTCAAAGAAAACAGAAAAGACTGAGTGCTGCAGACTAGTGCAGAAATTCCCAGGCTGGACCTGGCTGATGACTCCTTTGTAAAAGCCCAAAGAAAAACAACTATATGGTTCTTCCAAAAAGCAAGTCAAGAAAACCAAAGATAGTTTTCTTGTTGCCTAAATGTAAGACTTGTATGAACTGCTTGATGCTTCTGACTAACTAATGCCCTTTATTTGAGTCATTGATGTCAGTAATTGCTATTATAAAGATGCCAGAGTCAGTTCAGTCCCCACTGTTTAAACAAGATGCTTAGCTGCCCTAGTTGGGCTTTAGGCTCCCCTGTATCAGGAAACTGGGCAGACAGTGTTACCATGCACAGAATAAAACCATTTCTCATGAGCCTGTGGCACACAGCCCAGCAGATGGGAGGCAGGCTTATGGTAAAATTTTCAGAGGCGGCTCATGGTGCGACTTTTAGTGCCTATCATTGTAGATGTTTCTTCCTTTCTTTTGACTTCAGAATAAAAATTCAAAACCCAGGCAAAAGACTTTAAAAAAAAATGAAATAAATGATTGGGGTTTTTTTTCTTTCTTTCTTTTTTTTCCCCCCTGAGAGTTTGATAAGAATATTTGAACTCAACGATCCTAGATGTCTTTTCTAATCTTTATCATTTTATGATTTTAAGACTGTGGATTATCTCCAGAGAACAAACATGGATACTTCACTGGTCTGAGACACTTCAAACAAAGCTGGTAAGTCATGGCCAGGAGTGTTCCCTTAATCCCAGGACAAGGACTGGAGGAATGGGTAGGTACTGCCAATCTCTAGTTCCTGTAAATTTATTTGAAAAATAGCTCTGTTCACAGAGATTTATGTCCTGTTGCTAAGCAGCAAATCTGTGCATTCCTGGTTTGCTCTTTTCTTAGGAAGGACCTGAGTGATGCTTTGTTTGCCATCAAGGAACTCCAGAGATCAATTAGCTTTCTTGGTTGCCCTAGATATAGCTTTACAGTGCTCAAAGCTACAAGCATATCCATGAAATCAGATACTTGTTCCTATTTGTTTCTATTTGGAAAACAGAGCTCAGCAGAAAGGAAGGAAAAGCAAGTTAGAGAAGTGTTGACAGGGGAGGGTTGTTATTCTTAAGGATGCCACATATCTCTCCCTCAGACTATTTTTTCTCCCCCATGAACTGTAAAAGGATGTTGTTAAAAGCTTCTTCTACATTGGAAGGGGTCCACTGATGGACACACTAGGTAGTAGGAGCATAGGCAGTGTAATGTTGAAAATTTCCTTCTGGCAAGGAGGTAGAAGCAGCAGCCAAGATCCTACCTCATTTCCACAGCAAGCAGAGGATAAATGTCAACTCTGCCAAACAGAATCCATCACCCGACTCTCATTTTCAGGTCCTTACCATTGCATCTCAGCCTTTCTCACCTTTTCAAAGTAAAAGTTTCAAGACTTTTACTCAATAATTACATGGAAAAAGGACAGGGTTCTGTCATGTTTTCTGGAGGCATTAGCAAAATGGTATCCTTATGGTTTCAATATTACTCATGATTTTTTTTCTGAGAAATGTTATAAAAAAACACAAATATGCCTCAACAAGTAAATATTTGTGACTCACTGCAAATTCACCTCTATACTACCAGGATTCATTCTTTGCATGGCATTTCATGAAACTGCCCACCAAAAGGTTTTTAAAGGTCTTTTGTTAGCAATAAAAAGCACCAAGAGCTTCCTGTATTTGCTGAGAAAGGAAAAAGAGAAAGAAGTATGTAAACAAGGTAGGTTGCAGAAGAAAGAAAATAATCTCATACATTTCCAAATATTTCCAGCCTGGCCTGAAGCTCTCAGAAAATCTTTTAGGTCAGTGATCACAAATAGTAGCATTTGCAACCGTAAAACCCAGCACAGAATAAGAAGGAGAAATTTATTTTTTTTCTCATAAGAATAGGAACTAATGAAATCTGGTTTTCCACAGCTTCCATCTGGTGATCAATTTCTAGACATGATCGGATGGTATTTTCCAGAGCTGGTCATTTGAAGAGGTTCACTTTCATTTTGACATTTGCTGTTTAATAATATATGAACTGATGCTGTACTCTTTTGCTCACATCGATATGTATTGGGAACATTTGTAAAATGTATGTTCCTTATTCACATACTCATCTTTACAAAACTTGTAATGTCTTCATTATCTTTGTTCTCTTCTAAATCACCATCAAATCTGGCCAAAAATTGGTCAATGAATTTACAGCTCACAACAAACATAGATGTCTGTATGTATGCACAAATATACTATATACAAAGTAAAAAAATCTTAAGGGACATCACAGAAGGAAAAGGAAGTGACAAAGGCTCTATGTCTCCCTTTATCCATGAAATAGAGGATATTTGAGTCTGAGATTGATCCCATGAGAGGCTGAGGATTCATCAGGCTGTGCAGGACATAGAAGTAACTAACTTCAGAAATAGTGGTTGAAATAATTATATGATTCTCTTCTTCTATGATTCTATGCTTGTATGCTTCTATGATTATATGGTTCTGTGATCCCATGTTTCTGTGATTCATATTCTATGATTCTATGTGGTAAAACACAGTAATCCGTAACAGTAGTTTCTACCAAACAAGACAACATGGCTCTGACCCATATATGCAGTGTAGGAGTCCATAATGTTGAAAAACCATTAAAATATTTGAAAGAGACACAGAAATTTCATATTAGTTACCTGAATATGGTGTGAACAAGAGGCACAGACACAGTTCATATTTGTCTTATGACAAAGTATGTGTCTGAAAAGTTTAAAGTTTATTTTAATTTCTCTTCAAGAAAAGAGCCTCCAAATAGCAAAAATCACATGCTATACTTGAGCCAATGGAATCTTACCACTCAGAGTAATCGGAGCTGGGAAAACTACACAGCCATTCACCCCTAGGATTCAATTCTGGGTCACTGCTGTTTCTCTCTGAGCCTAAAGCACTGGAGAGAAGGGGAAACCAGGCATCTTCCCAGACAGAAGCATAAATCCAAAAAGTGGTATTTGCCTTGGTGGACTACAAGTGTGGAGAGGAGTGTGAAGTAATGTAAGAATTTCCAATGTTTGGGAAGACAGAAGCCTTCCTAAGGCCTAGGAGTGATATAATAATAACAACATTGGGCAAGAAGGAGATATGTGCCATTCAGATCACAAGAAATTACATTTTTGACTGCTTTATGCTCAGAAGGATACACAGTGAGTGTTATATACCATTGTATCTTGCTTATCTGCACCTTGTGCTTAGGGCTGAGAGTTCTGGATCAGGCTGCCCATGAACCCTATTGTGGAGATGGAGTCATCATCCATGGAAGGGTCTAAAAAAGGAGCTATGTTACACTTCATTGTATGGTTTAGTGGGCATGGTGGTATTTGATCCAAAGTTAGTATTGAGTCTTCATGATTCTATGGCTATACGAGTCTTTCATGCTTGCCTACCTATGCAGATGGACTAGTTACTATAGAAGACCTTGCAAATATGGTTTCCTGAAAGAGTTTTAAAAGTCATGAGAAATGTTCATATATATCACACATTGTAGCACCATTTCCTTCTTTGGCATGTTTGTACTTGGTCAGGGGTTCAATCTCTGTCTTCACATGGGAGACTAACTTGATGTTACTACTGCACAAATGCCTAAAAATCTTGACCATGGTGTGCAGGTTTTGCAGTGGGATATTCATATAACTTTTTTTATTTATCCAAGGTGCTTAGGAGCTCTCAAAGCTCTGTAATTTCTCTTATAGCCAACAGAAATAGATAGATTCCCTGAGAGGCTGATTCATAGAATCATGGAATCATCAGAATTGAAAGGGACCCTCAAGATCGTCCAATGTAACTGTCCACCCAGCACTACCTCTGTAACTCCTAAACCACTAAACCAATCACCAATACCAGATACAAACACCTCTTGAACACCTTCAGGGATGGTGATTCCACCACCTCCCCGGGCAACCTATTTTGATCCTTGACCATCCTAACAGTAAAAAAAGTTTTTTCAATATCTAATCTGAATCTTCCCTGTCTCAGCTTAAGGCCATTTCCTCTTGACCTCTCACTGCAGGCACAGCAAAAGAAACCAGCCCCCATCTCACTACGTTCTTTCAGGTAGTTGTAAGGAGTGATGAGGTCCCCTCAAACCTCCTCTTCCCTAGACTAAACAAATCCACCTCCCTCAACCATTCCTCATAAGACATGTTTTCTAGATCCTTTATGAGAAGGCCTTGTTGCCCTTCTCTGGACATGCTCCAGGAGCTCAATGTCCTTTTTGAAGTGAGGGCCCCAAAAGTGAATACAGTACTNAATGTCCTTTTTGAAGTGAGGGCCCCAAAAGTGAATACAGTACTTGAGGTGTGGCCTCACCAATGCCGAGTACAGAGTGACAATCACTTCCCTAGTCCTGCTATAGAATAGTCTACACTATTCTTGATATAGGCCAAGATGCCATTGGTTTTCTGTTCACTCACATTCAGTTGGCTGTCAAGCAGTGTCTTCAAGTCCCTTTCTGCTGAACAACTCTAAAGACACTCCTCCACCAGCTTGTAACACTGCATAAGGCTGCTATGATCCAAGTGCAGGACCTGGCTCTTTATCTTATTGGACCTCATGCAGTTGTCCTTAGCCCATTGATTGAGTCTTTTAATGTCTCTCTGTAGAGACTTCCTACACTCAAGAAGATGAACACTCCCATCCAACTTGATGTCATCTTCAACCTTATCAAAGGTTCACTTAATCCCCACGTCCAGATCATAAATAAAGATGTTAAACAAGACTGGCCCCAAAACTGAGCCCTGGGGAACACTGTAAGAGACTGACCGCTAACTGGATTTAGCTCCATTCACCACAACTCTCCTGACCCAGCCTCCAGAGAGTTTTTTATCAAAGAGTCCACCCATCCAAGCCATGAGCAGCCAGTTTTACTAGGAGGATGCTCTGGGAGACAGTGTCAAACAATACATTGAAGTCTAGATAGACCACATCCATAGCCTTTCTCTCTTCTACTAAGCAGGTTACTTTGCCATAGAAGTCCTGAAAAACACCTTCCCCAAGCATGAAATTTCAATTACAAATCATATCATTTCTTCTCAATCTCCTGAATGTTTTCACTCCAAACAAACCTATTTAGTTCCAAATTATATAACTAAAGTGTCTTGCAGGATCCATGGGTTCAGGTAGTTCACATAGCTAATTTCATTTTTGGGATGAATTCCTTGACCTAATGCATCACAGTTCTCAGTTTTGGTAAGAGGGGGTAATGCATCAAATATGAACTAAACATCTATTCTTTATTAGGGGAGCTGAAGTCCTGGAGATCATGCTTTCACACCAGCGAGCAACCAAACCCCACACGTCCGCTTGCTGCCTCCCTCACCAGCAGGATCAGGGAGAGAACCAGAAAGGGAAGAGTCAGAAAACTCATGAGTTAAGATAAAGACAGTTTAATAGGGAAAGCAAAAGCTGCACATACAAGCAAAGAAAATAAAAAATTAATTAACTACTTCCCACATACAGGCAGGTGTTCAGCTATCTCCAAGAGAGCAGGGCTCCATCACGTGTAGCAGGTACTTGGGAAGACAAATATCATCGCTCCAAACATCCACCTCTTCTTCCTTCTTTCCGCCACTTTATATACTGAGCATAATGTCATACGGTCTGGAATATCCTCTTAGTCAATTTGGGTCACCTGTCCCAGCTGTGCCTCCTCCCACCCTCCCATGCACCCTCAATTTCCTTGCCAGTGCGGCAGTACAAAAAGCCGAAAAGACCTTGGCTCTGTGTAAGCACTGCTTAGCAATACCATCTCTCTACTATCAACCCTGTGTTCAACACAAATCCAAAACACAGGCCCATATCAGCCACTGTGATAACTACCCCAGCAAAAACCAACACACTATTTAATAGAAAGAGACCAAAAGTCACAGCAACTAAAGTTTCTATGACAGATAGAGCTGGATTCATTTAACGTAATTTGAGAGATCTGCAGTGTAGATGGCCACATTTGAACTAGTCGTCTAAACTCCATTTATAGCCAAAGGGACAGAAACAAGTACTTTTAGAGTGAGATTTATTTTATTATAGACATCTATAATCAGGTGATTCCTCTATTTTTTACTAATTGTAAGGAAAAACAAGGGTGGACTAAGTGGCTACACTAAAATGGCTATATCCCTAATGGTAGGGATATAATTAGGTGAAGTAACGCTCATTTATTGGGACAACATTCACAGGGAAATACTTTCTTTTCCTTTTCAAAATTATTCTGTTTGAGAGTAATTTTGTAAAGGAAAAGCAGAAACTTTCTCTGCAAATAACATTCTTTTCAGTAAAAAGTACATCTCATCATAGATCAATTTTTTGATCAGAAAGAGTTTTAACAAAATTTCCAGCCAGCCCTATTTCCGTAATTTTAGACAACTACAAATAAAAGCATGATGTGGTTTTTTTCTCTAACTACCAAGCGTACAGACACATACTTGAGTGTGAGAGTGATGCTACATTCTTTCCAGACTGTACCTTACTATTACGAGATAAATGGGATTCTATATTTTTGTAATTTTACCAATGACCTTTAATAATATTGCATAATGGGTCAAATATTCTTACTGTAGGACTGAATTATCTAATCTGCGCCAATGGTTTGGCAGTTCACCTTTTCTCTGTTTATCCCTAAAGCATAGAAAAGGTTCTTTCCTTTCATATAAGTAACCACCTCCACAGGGTTATTCTCAATATTTCCCTAATTTCTGGGACAACAGGTACTTGACACATTATTAAGAGATTCTGTAGTATGAAATATGCCAATAATTTTCATTGTGATGTGTCTGAAGAAAACTAGCTGTTTAAAGGCCAATTTGAGGATAAATTTAGCAATATTTATTTCTAGTTCTCTTCTGTATTTGAAGGACGTCCCTGTTTTTTTATAAGAAAAGTGTTTCCTTTACCATAATGCAAAGCAAAATTTCCCCAGATTTACTTTAATTTTTTCTCAGAAATAATCAGTTTCTAAATTTTTCTTATTGAAAGTTTTCTTAAACCTTCATGTTATTCAAATTCAAATGAAACAAGAATCAAAGAGATGGTCATTGCAATTTAAGAAAAGAAGCCTGTATCCTGTATCCTTTTTTTACTTCTTACATCTA
>VYXB01004627.1:0-10118 GCA_013397135.1 Pachyramphus minor
TCAGCCCCCAGGGAGGTCCCTGTCTGTTCCTCAGCCCAGGGAGGTCCCTGTTCATCCTCAGCCCCCAGGGAGGTCCCTGCTCACTCCTCAGCCCAGGGAGGTCCCTGTTCATCCTCAGCCCCCAGGGAGGTCCCTGCTCACCCCTCAGCCCAGGGGGAGGCCCCAGCTGCTCCCCCCAGGCTGTACCGTGACCATGGGCTGAGCAAGGGGTGACCAAGTGACCCCGAGTTGAGCCCCACGAGCTCAACCACAGGGTTTCAAGTCTCGCCACCTGCATGACAGTGATTCCAATTTCCAGAGGAAAACCCACTGAACAGCAGCCACTCGTTGCTGGAACTTACAGGCTGGAGGTTTCCTAAGGCAGCAGGAGGCTCCTCCTGCCGAGGGAGAACGCTCTGTTATGCCCCAATAATCAGTCTGAAGGACTTTGTTCCCATGGCAGTTACACCTGCACAATCTGCTGTGCTTGTTCGCTTCCGGATGCAGCCTTTCCAGAGCCTGGCTTTAAGCTACACTCTTCATTCAAGCACAGGTCTTCATGAAATCAAGCCAACAGGAAAGAAAATCAGCATTCAGTCTTCACCACCCCACTCGAATCAATCATAAAAACAAATTAGAAAATCAGACCAAAGCACACACGTCTTGGACAAGCGGACAGGAAACAAAGAGATCCCTGGAGGAGACACGCGGCCGCTGGGGACAAGGAGTCCGTGGGATCTGGGAGGGTTCCCACCACACCCCCACCCCGTGAGGGCTCTGAAGGTGCACACACAACCAACACGGGGCTCCAGGTGCTTCTCCAGGCGCTGGAACCTCTGGTGGGAAGGGCCAGGAGGCTGTGCCTGGCTGTGGGAGGGGGGCTCAGGCAGCCAGGGACCCGCAGAGCCCCCCACGACAGCAAAGTCCTGCTGGCACGGACAGGAGGGGGCTCAGCCCTGTGGGCTCAGACACTTCCTGTGGCCTCTGGGAGCCCAGACCCCACTCCTGGCTGGGAACACCCATGGACAGGCAGGAATGTGGTTGAGGTGTGGTCCCAGGCACCCACAGCTTGAGCAGGGCAGGCAGAGGCCACAGTCCCACTCTCACGGGAAACTGAGCCCTGACTTTTTAAGCCCCTACCCCCAATCAGGATTTAACTACAAGTTTTGTGTGTGTCTGGGTTTTTCCCCCCCTCTTAAGAAACAGAAAGGTGCATTATTTGCCCAGATGCAGGAGGGCAGGACAGCAGGTGGGAGAGCTGTCACCACCTGCTCCAGAGGTACCAGCGCAGGACAAGGGCTGTCCCTCAGCACTGGGGACACCCAGGAACTCCCCCACCCACCAGGGTGTTCCCCCCACCTTGGAGAGATGAGCCACGTGTTGGTTTTGGTGCCAGGCCCAGGGGGCTTTGCTCAGGTAAAGCGTTTACATCCCCGACCGGCTTTACCTGAGCAAGAGCCGGAGCTGGAAGCGTCCCGGGAACATTCAGCTGGTCTGAGATACAGTAGCAGTGACCTGCGAGGCTCCTGCTGCCCCCAGGCCGTGTCCCGGCCCTGCTGTGGGTCCAGGGGGAGCTGGGGGTCTGTGGGTGGCTGAAGTATTTACAGGGACTGGCAGCAGGTGTTTACAGTCCTCCCGCAGCGCTCAGGCCCAGCCGCTCCTCCTCCAGCCCCGGTCAGTCCGGGGTGGGCTTCTTCAGGGAGAAGGGCCTGATGTTGAAGTGCCTGCTCAGCTGGCTCACCTGGGGACAAGGCACACGGGGCGCTGGGTCAGCCAGGCTGGCAGGGCAGAGTGCCAGAGCTGCCCCTGGGATGAGGGCCCTGCTGCCCTCCTGGTCCCGCTGTGCCCGCCCCACACGGATCTGTGTCCTGCCCAGTGCCGTGTCCTGGGCACTGGATCCACAGGGAACAGCCCTGCTGCCTCCCCACAGAGCAGCCTGGCCTTCCTGCAGCCAGGCTCCTGCCCTCCTGAGGAGTCAGGAATGCTGCCCTGGGCCCGGGCCTGCAGGGTTTCCCCCATGTTTTACCCTGCTCCCTCTCTGCTCCTCCCTGCACCACTTTTAGTATTTGGTGAAATCATTTGATATCTCGGATTTCTATATAAAAAAAATCCCCCTGAATCCATTCAAACTGGGGGCCAGATACTTCCTGTAGAAGGAGGCTGAGCTGGGAACAGAGGGTTTGTTCCTAATCATTCCTCCCAAATTCAGAGCAGTTTGGGGTTATGCCCCAGTCACAAAGCCTTTAAAGGCTCTTCAGCTCCAAGAGACTTTTATCCTGGAAGAAGAGACAGATGGGCCCCTGGAAAGCTGGAGAGAGGGGAGGAGGGAACAGCCTCAGGGGAGCAGAGAGAAGCTCCTGGGAGGGGATGGGCAAACCTGGGCAGGAGGATTTCCCCACCCGGTCAATCCCACCTCCAGCTGTGATTCCAGGACCAAATTTCTTTAAGCTTCTTAGTTACTCAAATCCTTCTTGCACAGAAGCCTCTTTACCCTAATTGGAAAGACAAGACAACCTGGCTATTACTGCTTGGCTGTAATTACAGCTGGAACTCGACTCAGAGCTCCACGTCAGAGCCGTGGGATTCCAGCACAAGGGGCTTCCCAAGGGGGGTGTCCTTGTCCTCCTTCCCCAGCAGCTTCCTGGGGCATTCCTGATGGGAATTGTGCCTCCTCTCAATCCCAACTCAGGGAGCCAGGCAGAGCAAGAGGAGCAAATCAGTCCCTGACCCTCAGCCCTGAGTGCAGGGGAGGCAGCCTTGCAGCTCCAGTGTTCCCAGTTTCCCTACCAGGGACATCCCCCCTCCATCCTGCCTCTCCCAGCACCTTGGAGACCTTACTGGGAGACCTGAGAGCTCCTTCCAGAGCCTGAAGGGGCTCCAGGAGAGCTGCAAAGGCACTTTGGACAAGGGGCTGGAGGGACAGGACCCAGGGAATGGCTTCCCAGTGCCAGAGGGCAGGGAGAGCTGGGAGATTGGGAAGGGATTGTTGGCTGGGAGGGTGGGGAGAGAATGGAATGGAATTCCCAGGGAAGCTGTGGCTGCCCCTGGATCCCTGGCAGTGTCCAAGGCCAGGTTGGACAGAGTTTGGAGCACCTTGGGCTGGTGGGAGGTGTCCCTGCCCGTGGCAGGGGTGGCACTGGAAGAACTTAAGGTCCCTCCCAACCCAAACCACGATTTGTTTGCAGCTCCCAGGACACAGCCCCGGGGGTACAAGAGCACACTGAGGGCAGCTCCTCTGAAACCCCTGCAGCCCTGCCCAGGCTCCCAGCAGCAGCTCAGCCCACATTCCAGGCAGCAGCCCACGAAGCTCCCGCTGCCACCCGGAGCAGTCCCTGCCCCATCCCTGCCCCATCCCTGCCCACCCGGCAGCGCAGCCCGGGCACTGTGGGGTCACCTACCACGACGACGCCGTAGTGGATGTGTGCCAGGGTGAGGAAGGCTGTCAGCAGGTACAGCAGCAGTGTCTCGCCGTGGGCAGCCAGCCCCGAGAGGACGAGGAGCAGCGCGGCACCGATGGGCAGCAGCATCCAGTTGAGGGGCTGGCACCGTGTGCTGCTCATCTGGCACACGATCAGCTGGCACTGCGGCACAGGGAGAGGGGCTGCAGCTCAGGGTGGGCTCTGTGGGCCCCGGGCTCTGCCCCCCAGGGCACAGGGGATGTGCCACAGGGCCAGGGCAGTGCCCTCCCTGTGCTGGCACTGCTGGGGCACCTCCAGTGCTGGGGCAGGGCTGGGCCCTCACACAGGAGACACACGGAGGGGCTGGAGCGTGGGCAGGGAAGGGAACGGAGCTGGGAAGGGGCTGGAGCAGCAGCAGCAGCTGAGGGAGCTGGGGGGGCTCAGCCTGGAGAAAAGGAGGCTCAGGGGGGACCTTCTGGCTCTGCAACTCCCTGACAGGAGGGGGGAGCTGGGGGGGGTCGGGCTCTGCTCCCAGGGAACAAGGGACAGGAGGAGAGGGAACGGCCTCCAGCTGGGCCAGGGGAGGGGCAGGTGGGACACTGGGAACAATTCCCACATGGAAAGGGCTGTGCAGCCCTGGCACAGCTCCCCAGGGAGGTGGTAAATCCCCATTCCTGGAAGGATTTCAAAGCCCTGTGGATTCAAAGCACGTGGGGACATGGGCAGTGCTGGGGGAAGAGCTTGCCCTGATGATCTTAAAAGCCTTTCCCAACCCGGGGAATTCTGCAGATCTATGAATACGCAGCTAGAGCAGATTTTGACCAAAAAATTACTCCCCACCCTTTTACATTTACCCCCAAAAAGGAAGCAGGAGCTCCCTTCCTGTCAGCACTCTGCTGTTCACAGCACAGAGGGTGCTCGAGCCCTTGAGAACACTCAGCTCAACCAACTCTCCAGTTTCTCAAGCATAAAGCAAAAGGTGCTCACAGAGATGTTGGCAAAGGCTGTTCCAACCATGAAATAGAAGAGCCTGGGCTGGACCTCCAGGATGTCAGTGGGGGACATGAAGATCCAGGTGGTGCAGAGCAGGAACAGCAGCACTGGGGACACGAGGGGCAGCAGGATTTCATACACAGAGTGGTGCTTCAAGGTGTTGTTTTTATAGGCCCTGGAACACAAGGAAAGAAATGAAAATACACAGAATTAATGGGAGATCCCTGGTGTTGCCTCCAGTAAATACCTGAGGGGGCTCCAGGAGAGCTGGAGAGGGACTGGGAACAAGGGCTGGAGGGACAGGAGCCAGGGAATGGCTTCCCAGTGCCAGAGGGCAGGGAGAGCTGGGAGACTGGGAAGGGATTGCTGGCTGGGAGGGGGGGGAGGCCCTGGCACAGGGTGCCCAGAGAAGCTGTGGCTGCCCCTGGATCCCTGGAAGTGTCCAAGGTCAGGCTGGATGGGGCTTGGAGCACCCTGGGCTGGTGGAAGGTGTCCCTGCCCAGGACAGGGGTGGCACTGGATTCACTTCAGGTCCCTTCCCACCCAAAGCACTGGGGGATTCCAAAGACTCACTTGTAGAAGTTGTAGAGGCTCATGGGCAGCGTCACAGTGAGAGCACAGGCTGGAAGGGAAGAGAGCCCCATCAGTGCCCTGCCAGAGGGTCCCTCACGTGCCCCCTGCCCCTGCAGCTGCTGGGTCCTGCCTCAGGGGCCCTCAGCAGAAACTGCCCCGGGAGTGCTCCTGCCTCTGCTCCAAGGGCTGCAATTAAAACTGAGGTCTGCTGTAAATTAAAGACATTTCCATTTGAATGAGCTGCATTAAAATGAGCCCGAAGTTGTGCTTTAATCAGGGAGAAAGTTTGGTTATAACACAGCAAACACCAGAAGTGTCCTGGCTGAGCACAGGTCTCCAGTGCTCCTAATCAAGGCAACCTGCAGCTTCTCCAGCCCTGTGCAAACACTTCCAGTGCCCACAGTGCCAGACAGTTGTCATTTTGACTTGACAAATGACACAAACCACCTAAATGACTGAAAGATCTACACCCCAATCAGAACTGTCACCCGCTGCATCCATGACAGCCCAGCACAACTCCTGCCCTGCTTATCCAGCAGAAGGTATTTTAGCAGAGCTGGAAACATTCCTGCTTTAATGACCCAACTCCTACCCCAAATCCTGCCCATGTGGGCACTGGGCTCTATTGTTCATGTTGAAAAGCACATTTATCATTCACATGTGAAGTTACGTGGCTGCCAGAGGAAAGCTCAGAATCCACCTGACAGAAGTGCAAGCACTGCACTCAGAGCACCAATTAACTTGAAATGAAGTAATTACAAAGAACACAGCGAACAAACAGAGCAGGAACTTGTGAATGACTGGCATTAAACAAGGTCAGCTCAGCTCTGCTCTTTGCAGCAGCTTCTTTTGACTGACCACAGGAGAGAAAGGCTGGGCTCTTATTTCAGTTTTATTACTGCTGTAATTGTTGTTCAGTGCTTAGGCAGGTGCATGGAGGGCAGGATCCCCAGACAGCAGAGCCTCCACCCACCTCCAGGGCTGCAACCTCCCTCCCACGCAGTGTTTGTGCTCTGGGCTGAGGGAGCCCCAGGGCAGCAAAACAAGAGTGTCCCAACCCCCCAAAACCAGCCCAAGGCCAGGGGAGGCTCCACTGGGTGCCAGGTCCCAGCACCCACCTGCACAGGGGGCTTTGTCCCCTCAAAGCCCTGGTTTTATCCCCTAAACCACACTGGTTTTATCCCCTAAACCCCCCAGGGCTCTCACTGCAACCAAAGTGAGCTCCCCTGGTGTGTGAAGGCAGCCCAGGTTTGGGGAGTTAAGCTCTCCAAAATAACACAGCAGTGTTTTGCAAGGCTGGGAAAGGGCAGGCTGGGAGAAACACCCTCCATTAGTCACCTCAACAACAGCCCACAGCAGCTCCCAGGGCAGCACACAGAGCAGCATTAGCATGGCATTAACATTGGCTTGGTTAAAAAGGTGGAGTTTAAAAGACAGGCTTCAACATGGAGCTTCTTACCAATAATCATTGCAGTGAATAGGTCTCTATATAAGAAATTAAACAGGAAAGGTGCATACCAGGCCTCAACTCCCACAAAGGCTGTCACTATGTAGACAATTGAAATGGTCTGAAAGAAAGCACAGGACAGGGGGGTGTGAGGGGTGGGGTGGGCAGGGTGGGAGCTGGGGGCACCTGGGCTGGCACCACCTGGTGCCAAGGCACCTTCAGCCCTACCCACCCCAGGAAGGAGAAGCATAAAACAAACCCAGAACCCCCCCCCAGGGCAGGAGGTGTGATCGGAGGGAGCTGGGATGGGATCAGACAGTGCCTGGGGCAGCACTGCTGTGTCACAGGGCCAGGGCAGTGCCCTCCCTGTGCTGGCACTGCTGGGGCACCTCCAGTGCTGGGGCAGGGCTGGGCCCTCACACAGGAGACACACGGAGGGGCTGGAGCGTGGGCAGGGAAGGGAACGGAGCTGGGAAGGGGCTGGAGCAGCAGCAGCAGCTGAGGGAGCTGGGGGGGCTCAGCCTGGAGAAAAGGAGGCTCAGNCTCAGTGGTGCCCTGGGCACTGCTGGGGGATGGTTGGACTCCATGGTCTCAGAGGGCTTTTCCAACCCCAGTGGTTCCTGGAGAAGGGCAGGACCAGGAGCCAAGAAGCCCTTTCCCAGCTGGAACCCACGAGATGTCCCAGGCACAGTGACAGGTTTTGCTCTGCAAGCCCCAGTGACCCAGGAGGGTTCACTCAGGGACACTTTCTTATCCATCTGCTGCTGGATTACAGGGCAGAAGCTCTCAGGGAATATTTCAGCTTTAGCAGCCCCCCTGAGCTGGTGGAACACGCTGCAGGGCAGCTCAGCCCTCCAGCCCTGCCCTTCTGCAAGGGGCTGGAGCTGAGAGCAGGGGAATTAAACAACACTTGTGGAGAAAGGGCTCAAAGCATGTCTGGGGTTCAGCTCCCATGTCCTTCACCAGAGAGGTGATTATTACAGGGCAGCTGCATTCACTGAACTCTCCTTCCAGCTTGCTGCATTTCCCACCCAGCATCTGATGAGCCAGAAGGGAATTAAAATAGGGGTAATCACATACAAGGAAGAGGCTTTTTTACAGTGAGGGTGGTAAAACACTGGCACAGGTTGTCAACACGTGGTTGCCCCGTCCCTGGAATCGTTCAAGGCCAGGTTGGACAGGGCCTGGAGCAATCTGGGAGAGTGGGAGGCACTGCCAGCAATACAGGGGACCTGCCTCATCCCAGTTGTCCTCACAAAGAGCTTCCTGCAGAGAATTCCTCAACGAGGGATGGACACCCCAACACCCCAGAGGGTCCCTCGCCATCAGGCTCAGTGCCCACTGCCCAGACACCAGGGTCTGGGGTGGGCACCTCCCAGGGAACCTCTGCTCCAGGTACAGCAATCAACAAGCCAAAGAACCCTGCTGTGGTTTTGGCACCCAAAGGCATCCCAAACTTCCAGCCCTGAACTTACCCCGCAGGAAACTGCCCGAGGCCCCAGTGCAGGTGGCCACACCACACACTGGGAACCGGGGAGAGGGGAGACAAGGTGACACCCACCCTCCAAACCTCATTTTCCCAGGAGAGTCCATCTCCAGGGGCTCCGGCGCCGCGCTTGCCGAGGCCGGGGCAGGAGCAGAGCCACCCTCGTGCCCCGGGGGCACCCTGGCACACTCACCACCTGGCTGATGTCATAGCCCCAGGGCAGGAACAGAATGCCCGTGTTGTACTTCTCCCAGTGGGAGAGGATGAAGGAAAACAGGACCACCCAGAGCAGGAGGTAGAGGACGAAGACGCTGACGCCGGTGGAGCCGCGGCCGAAGGTGGAGTAGACGGTGACCACGAAGTACACGCAGGCCCAGCTGTCCAGCCCGTGGTCGAAGAGCTCTCCCAGGGGGGTGCTGGAGTTGGTCCTGCGGGCCTGCTTCCCGTCCACTCCATCTGCGAGGAGCAGGAGGAGGAGGAGGAGGAGGAGGAGGAAGGGGCAGCGCTCCTGGATGCCCCACGCCAGGCACGGGGCGGGTGTGCAGCCAGGGGATGGCAGCGGCCACCACCTCCACCCTCCCACCCAGCGCTGCTCCACTGGAGCCTGGGAGCACAGGGTTACATTTGTGGCCTTGTATTTCCTCTACAGTCCTTAAAGCAGCCACTTCCAGGGCCTGAAGGGGTTCCAGGAGAGCTGGACAGGGACTGGGGACAAGGGATGGAGGGACAGGACACAGGGAATGGCTTCCCAGTGCCAGAGGGCAGGGAGAGCTGGGAGATTGGGAAGGGATTTTTCCCTGTGAAGGTGGGGAGGCCCAGAGAAGCTGTGGCTGCCCCTGGATCCCTGGAAGTGTCCAAGGCCAGGTTGGATGGGGCTTGGAGCAACCTGGGCTGGTGGAAGGTGTCCCTGTCCATGGCAGGGGGTGGCACTGGGTGGGCTTTAAGGTCCCTCCCAACCCAAAGCACTCTGTGATTCCTGACTATTCCAAGCAGACCCAAGACAGAATTTCACAATTTATCTCAAATTTGTCTCGGTTCCAGTTTCCTGCTTTCCTCATCTGCTGCTCTGGGACAACTTCCTTCTCTCCACTTTGCAAAGCAGCTCCCAGAGGCTGCTCCAGCAGACCCAGGAGCAGCTGGCTCAGTGCCTGGCAGGAGACAGAATCCAACATTTCCCAGGGGGCTCAGAGACTGGGTGACACGACCAGGTGACACAGCCCAGCAGGAGAGCTCTTACCTAAGGTGTAGGCCATGAAGTTGAGGAGCCCCACAACGATCCACACTCCGTTGGGAACGTGCTGGTGATCAGGAGCTGCAGGGATCACACAGAGCCAAGTCAGGGCAGCCCAGGACGAGCTCCCAGGGGGTTTGTTCTGGCCCAGGAGGCACCAGGACCAAGCAAAGCACCTGCACAGCTCAGTGAAACCGGGATGTGAACGTCTCTGACGGCAGAGCTGCTCCACAGCAGCTCACGAAACCAGGTCACTGAGGACTTTTCCTTCCAGGATTTAACTTCTCCCCTGCCCCCAGATCCCCAAAATCCTGGGATTCACTGGGGCCAGCTCTGTGGCCTTGCCTGCAGAGTGTTGGGTGCAGCCTGTGTGGGACGTGGCAACCCCTGGGTCCCCCCAGGGACACGCCAGTGGAGAAGGAGCTGCTCCTTCCTGGCACCTCCAGCTGCTGCAGCAGGGCCCTGGCAGGGAGCCAGCCCGGCCAGGGAGCCACAGGGGCACTGGAAAGCAGCAGGAGGGCTCAGGGAGGTCTCCTGACAGAGCAGTGATTCCATGAATCCCCCACAAATCCCCTGTCTCCTCACAGCAGCAGGATGGGGCCTTTCCAGCAGCAAACAAAGCCACCCCAGGAGGAGGGAGGGCACAAGGCTCTGGAGGCTCCATCAGCACAAGGAAAGGTTCTCTTTCCAAGGGGAACGTGCAGAACACGTGGGGGAAAGGGACCCAAAGCAGGAGCTTCACCACCCCTCCAAAGCCAACTTCTGAGAGGCTGGGAGAGCTGTGGGGTCACTGGGGAAGGGAAGGCTCTGGGGAGACCTGAGACATCCTTCCAGGGCCTCAAGGGGCTCCAGGAGAGCTGGAGAGGGACTGGGGACAAGGGCTGGAGGGACAGGAACCAGGGAATGGCTTCCCAGTGCCAGAGGGCAGGGAGAGCTGGGAGATTGGGAAGGGATTGCTGGCTGGGAGGGTGGGGAGGGGCCCATGGCAGGGGGTGGGACTAGAGGATCCTG
>VYXB01004627.1:13757-25902 GCA_013397135.1 Pachyramphus minor
CCCAAACTTCCCCTCTTGCAGTTTGTATCCATTACTCCCAGTCCTGTCACTACTGTTCCAGGAACATGGAGCTCTCCACCAGGACACAAACCACCCCAGTCTCAGCCCTGCAACAGCACTCGGGTCACAGGTGGAGTCTCCCCAAAAACGGTGTGAACATCCCAAAAAGGACCCCCAGCTCCAGTGGCCATGGACCCACCTCCCCTGCCTCCCCTGCACACGGAGCAGCCCCAGGAGAAGAGCAGCTACAATTCCCACCACGGGGGTTTTTGGAAGGTGGGACGAGCAGCCCCCTTGGCAGCCAACACTGCACCCCCAGGGCCACACCAGGGGCCTGGTGGCACTGGTCCAGGTGACAGCCCCGTGTCCCCAGGCACCCACAGCACTGGGCTGTCCCACCCAGGACTGGGAGCTCTGGGAGCTGCTGCTGAGCAACCCCGGGGAGCCCAGGGGCCTCCTCGGCCCAGGACAGTGCTGGGGTCCCCAAAATGGGACACAGGTCTCTGAGGGGCAGGACCTGAGCAGGGGCCTCAAGGGACACAACTCTGAGCCCACAGGTCCTGCACAGGAGCTGCTCCTGCTGGGCACTGAGCCACCTCTGGGTGGGATCAGGGGCAGGAGCCCTCCCTGCTCCCTCCCCAAGCTGCCTCTGCACAAACCTCAGCTCCTTAACCCAGAGGAGCCCCCTGAGACCCTGCCTGGAGCACCCAGGGCACTCCTGGCCTTCACCCACCACCCCTCCACCCTTTGGAGGTGTCAACTCCAGGGCTCTGAGCTGGACACAGGGGGAGGAGAAGCTGCTGATCCTCCACTGGGCAACTGCCTCCAGCTGCTCTGCCCTGCCTGGGTGAGGGAAAACGGGCAGGGAGAGCTCCCATCCCTCATCCCAGCACTTCCACGGCATTTCAGGTGCTTGACATTTCAGGTGCTCAGGGAAAATAAAACCAGCAATGTGAACCAAAGGCTGAGACAAGGCAGTGAGACAACCCCAGTCAGGAAGTTAAACCTGGGCATCCTTTGGCTCCAGAGAGCAGCACGAGCTGTTATCTGCTCCCACAGCCCTCCTGACACAGGTCACCCTGGCCAAAGTCCCCTTCCCCCAGCAACACTTGGACAAGGATCACGAGTCCATAGCCCAGGGAACAGCTGGGTTCACACACTCAGGGCTGGGCAGAACCTGCTGCCCACCCACCCTCGGGGCACCCTGTGGTTGGGACAATTCCCCCCAGCTCTGGCACCTGCTGGAGTCCAACCACAGAACCCCAGACTGGTCTGGGTGGGGAGGGGGCTTAAAGCCCATCCAGTGCCACCCCTGCCACGGGCAGGGACACCTTCCACCAGCCCAGGTTGCTCCAACCTGGCCTTGGACACTTCCAGGGATCCAGGGGCAGCCACANAGTGGCTCCAAGGTCTCCCTGGATCCTTCTCTTCTCCAGGTGAGCCCCCCCAGCTCTCCCAGCCTGGCTCCAGAGCAGAGGGGCTCCAGCCCTGGGAGCAGCTCTGGGGCCTCCTCTGGACTCTCTCCAGCAGGTCCCAAGTTTGGTTTGGCTGGTAGAAGGAACCCCCTCCCCAGGGAGCAGCTCTGTGTCCCCCCTGACCCGTGGCACTGACCCAGTCCCTGTCACTGCACCCAGGGGTTGCTCCTCTCCTCTCCCACAAACCCCATCTTCCCTGGAAGCTTCCACTTCCAAAGCTGGGGTGGGAAAGGGCCAAAGTTGTGGGAAAGGGCCAAGGGACACACACCAGGAAAGGCCCCAGGACCAGGAAGGGGCACCGGCTCTCGCTGGGCTCCCACCTCACAGCATTTGTTCCCAACGGGGTGAATCCCATCCCTGGCAAGGATTTCTGAGCCCCCTCCCAGCCCTTCCCAGCCCTTGCAGGCTGGATCAGTCCATGTCCCCAGGACTCAGCCCCAGAGCTTCCATCCCCACCCCAGCAATCCCACAGGAGCTGTGGAGCAGCAGCAAACCCCGCAGGGAGATGAGGGATAAGCCACGAGGAATTTCCATCCCAGCTTAATGCAATTTTGGGAGGCAGAATTCCAAACACTTCACGAGGTAATAGGATTTGAAACACCAGTTAGGGCAGGAGGAGGAGGGTCTGATTTAATCTCATTATCCCCAAAACAGCCTGGAACAAGAAAACAGGGACTGGAGCGAGGCAGGGGAAGCTGCGGAGCCTCTGTGCTCCTAAGGAACCTCGGGGAAGCTTTTCCAGGCTCATGCCTTGGGAAACTTTCCCCTCTCCCTGCAAAGCCAGGGGATAACAGTCAGAAGGCAGCTTTTCCCACGGCCACACACGTTCCCACCTCTCCTGCAGAGCTCAAAGAGCTCCAGACACGTTTCTCGAGGGAGGGGGCAGCTGCTCTGCAGAGAGTTGTTGATACAACCGTAGAATCAGGGAATATCCTGAGCTGGAAGGGACCCACAGGGATCATCCATCCAACCCCTGGCCCTGCACAGACACCCCAAAATCCCCCCCTGTCCCTCAGAGCTCTGGCAGCCTTGGGGCTGTGACCATTCCCTGGGGAGCCTGGGCAGTGCCCACCACCCTCTGGGGGAAGGACCTTTCCTGAGATCCAACCAAAACCTCTCCTGACACAGCTCCAGCCCTTCCCTGGGCCCTGTCCCTGGTCACAGGGAGCAGAGACCATGAGGAGCTGCAGACCCCAGTGGGTTTCAGCTGAACAAGCCAAGTGCCCTCAGCCTCTCCTTGTGGTTTCCCCTCCAGACCCTTCCCCACCTTTTTCAGCCCCCTGGACACTCTCCCGTAGCTTTAGGCCCTTCCCAACCCCCCCAGCTCCAGGCAGTGCCCTGGCAGGATGCTCTCTGGTGGTGCTGTGCCAGCTCAGGGGACACCCCTGGGGCACAGGGGGCTGCACCCTTTGGGACACCCAGGACAGGGCTGCCTGCCCAGGACAGACACTCCCGGAATTCCAACGAGCTGCAGGCACTTGTGGGACAGAACCCTGCCCAGCCTCCCCCAGCTGCTCTTCCTCCTCAGGTTTCTTCCCTATGGACATTCCTGAAGTTGCCCCTTCCTGCTCTTTGCCTGTGAGGCCACAAACCCAGTGGTGTTGGAGCTGTGTCATCCCCTCACTGCAAAGTGTCACCTTCTGGGTGACACCACCCTGGGGCTGCACACACTGCTCTGCTCATCACACCCTCCCAGGGGTGGCTGTTCTGTCCCAACCACTGAGTCCCACCAGCCTGGACTCGGATTCCTGCCTTGTTTTCAGGGAGAGAGGGTCAGAGGAAAGGGAGAAATGCCCAGGAGGAATTTCATCCCCCCAGAGCAGCCAGGCCCTGCTCGAAACCAGCACCGTGTCTGCAGCCACGGCCCCAGGAAGGAGCCAACCCAGCCCTGACAGTTCCCTCGGGATTGGGGGTGAAACTCCTTCGGAAAAGGGCAAAGGCAGCAGCAACAATCCTGTCCCTGGCACCTGGATGGGGCCTCCTGTGCCCCAGGGAGCTGCAGGGCACCAGAGCCAGCCCTGGCCAGACGAGCTGTCTGGACTCCTTATGGGATTTACTGACACAAATGGCTCGTAGAGCTTGAAAACAACATTAATCTTGCAACCAGGAGGCTGCTGGAAGATTCAATTATGTGTCCAAAGAGAAAAAAACAATACATATTTATAGCCCAGGGTCCACTAACAGCCTTCCTGTCCCGGAAAAACAAGTGCAGGTGGAAGTAATGGGGCTCCTCAGATCCAAGTGCTGCCACGGGACCATGGAACAGCCTGAGGGGAAGGGACCCACCAGGATCCCAGCTCCTGGCCCTGCCCAAGGCTCCTGCCCTGTGCAGGGGGGGTTCACAGCACCAGCCCTGCCACAGCTGCCCTGGGAACTCCAGTCAGGGTCAGGGGGAGCAGAGTGCTGCTGGCACAGCCACCCGTGCCAGGGACAGAGGGGTCTGCACACCCCTCAGGAGCCCACAGGCTCCCCAGGACGCTCCATGGCAGCTGCAGGCCACGAGCCCACACTTCCACACCCTCAGTGCAACCTGCAGAGCAGCTCCAGCGGGTCCCTGAGGCTGCTCCCCACAAATCTCCCTGAGCACAGAGAGGGCACGAGGTGAAGAACCTTCACCCACCAGGCTCCAGGTGAGGCACAAAACTCACCCAGCCCGGCCCACGGAAGTGAGCAGAGCCATGCCAGGACAAACAAGGCCTGTTTGCCCTCTGCCCACCCCTGGCTGACGGGTGAGGAGTCCCCTCACCCTCGAGGGTACTGATTAACCCGAGCCCTGTTTGTGGTTTCTAAGGTCACTGCTCGCCTGGCATCAGCACAGATGCTGCCTCTGCCACGCTGGCAGTGCCACAGCTGCACCCACCACGGGACCTGCTGGGTCTGGCTCCCCCCAGGAGCAGAGCAGCAGGGCCCTGGGTGTCCCACCCAGAGCTGCAGCCCCAACACCAGCCCTGCAGCCTCACCCTGCCCAGGGCTCCACTGGGTTGGAGCTCCACAGGTTGGACACATCCAGCAATAAAAGGCCTTCAAAACACAGCACAGAGTCATGGAAGCACTGAGGTTGGAAAAGTCCTCTGAGACCATGGAGTCCAACCATCCCCCAGCACTGCCCCGTGTCCCCAAGGGCCACATCCACAGGGCTTGGAAAGCCCTCCAGGGATGGAGCTCCACCACTGCCCTGGGCAGCTGTGCCAGGGCTGGACAACCCTTTCCATGTGGGAATTGTTCCCAGTGTCCCACCTGCCCCTCCCCTGGCCCAGCTGGAGGCCGTTCCCTCTCCNAGCACAAGCAGAGTCTCAGCAAGGCCAGAGCCCCACACCACAAATTCATTGGGAAAACCAGATTCCTGCCCTGCCAACAGTCCCTGACACTCATGGCCTTGGCTGTCATTGGCACCAGCTGGGAGATTCCCAGAATGGTTTGGGTGGGAAGGGACCATAAATCCCATCCATTCCCACCCCCTGCCATGGGCAGGGACACCTTCCACCAGCCCCGGCTGCTCCAAGCCCTGTCCAACCTGGCCTTGGACACTTCCAGGGATCCAGGGGCAGCCACAGCTTCTCTGGGCACCCTGTGCCAGGGCCTGCCCACCCTCCCAGGGGAGAATCCAGTGAAGTCTTTCTCTCCAGCACAGCAGCTCCAGGCAGGACACACGGAGCAGGGAGGCTCTGAGCCAGCCCCAGCTCCCTCCTGCACTGTCCTGACCCCATCCCACGCCGTGCTGGTGCAGTGCAAATCCCTTCCCCATGGATACACAACGTGGAGAAACACTTGCTGTTGATGGCAGCCTTTGGGAGCATCCTGCCAATTCCAGCTGCATCCAGGAGCTCTCTCTGCCTGGGAGCATCAAACATCCACGAATATGGGTCACCAGCACTTCCACTACAGCTGGAGGTGCTGAGCTGCAGAAGGATGGTGAGCACAGGGGAGGGAATGCTGAACCTTCAGGGGCAGGGATGCAGTGGGAACAGGATCAGCCAGCAGTGAACCCCTGGAGTGGGAATGCAGGGATCAGAGCAGTGACTCAGGGGAGGAAAACTGAGGGAGGGGGGAGAAAAGACGGAACCCAAAGCGGTTACAATAACACTGTGACAGCAAAGAGAGTTTCCCACTGCTGCCAGAGTTGGTTTGGGCTTCAGAAAACACGGGGGATGTTCCTCAGGGACACCAGGAGCCCTCTGGGAGCTGCAAACACTGGCAGGGGCACAGAACTCCTGCAGAGCTGGGTTTGATCCCAACCCACCAACCAGCAGGGACACAACCAAGGACAACGGCTTCCCACTGCCAGGGCAGGGAGAGATGGGATACTGGGGAGGAATTCCTGGCTGGGAGGGTGCCAGAGCCCTGGCACAGGTTGCCCAGAGAAGCTGTGGCTGCCCCTGGATCCCTGGAAGTGTCCCAGGCCAGGTGTGGAGCCAATACAGCCACGAGCTGTGTGACCTCGGACAAATTCCTCCCACAGAGGTTTGAAATTCCTCCTGGAAACGCTGCAGGACCCACTGGGGACCTGCACAAAGAGCTTCACCACCACCACTGTGTGGCTAAAACCAGAGTCTGGGAACTCCCCACCGAAATATGGTTCATTACCTCTGACACCCCAGAGAGCAAAGGGCCCAGAAACCAGCAGCGTTTCCGCAGCAGCTTCGGGATTGTTGGGGATGAAGGGATGTCAAACACACCCAGACCAGGTGAGTGGCACCAGCTCATCACTCACCAGAGCCTCCCAGCACACATCAGAAGTGTCTCTGGAAGGCAGGATAAATCCCTTCCCCTCATCTCCCCACTTAGCACGGGGGCAAAGCTCAGCCAAGGCTCGTGAGCCGGGTCGTTGCCAGTTAATCCTGGGATTGCTGCTGTCTCCTCCAACCACGGCAGTTTGCAGACCACGAGAGCTTCAAGGGGCACACTAAGCTGGGCAGAGGTTCAAACCCCTGAGTTTAATCACAGAACAGGAGAAGAAAGAAGAAAAACCCCTCTGGCTCGGGAATCACGGAGTGTGGCAGCACTCCTGGACTTCCTTCCAGGCAGCACCTTGGGAAGCTGGGCGTGTTTAAAAGCTGTCTCAGAGCAATTAAAGAGCCCCTGGGGAAGGAGTTAAGTGGTTCCAGAGCCGGGCTCACAGGCTTCCCCTCCTCCTCACCCTTCCTGCTAAGGAGAAGCCGAGCTGGATGCCTGGAGGGAGGCACTGCCTTTCCTTCACCTCACAGCCCCATCCCAGGGGCAAAACGCTCCCCCTCCTGCTGCCCTCGCTCCCAGTTCCACTGCTCTGAGCTGCCACGGGCACACCAGTGTCTCTGAACACCCTGCAGAGATCTCCTGTTCCCAGAGCAGCCATGAAATCCTGCCAGGAACAGCTCCCTGCAGCACCTGCAGCCCTGCTCCGCACGGAGCCACAGGGATTTCCTGGGGCTGGCTGAGGACACGGCATGGGACCCTAACCCTAACCTAACCCTAACCCTAACCCCCAGCTGGACTCCCACCTGCAGGGCAGGGGCAAGGAAAGGGAGCAGAGCACCCAGCAAAGAAGTGCTTTCCACACTAAATGGAAATCCTTGGACACAGCTGCCTGTCCTGAGCTCTCCTGTGAACGCTCTTCCCATCTGAGGCTGGAAATGAGGGATAAGAGTTGTTTTCCTGCAAGAAAACCCTTTAACAGCTTGAATAATCAAATGTGGGAAGTATCTTCTCCAGATGGGGCCTGCCCAGCTGTCTGCACGTGGATCAGACACCCTCTGGATGCTCCAGAGGGATTCCCACCATCCAAAGGGATGTAGGACTGACACTATTGCACCTTTAGGGTCCCTGAGGGGCACCAGCAGCTCCTGCTCAGACACAAGGACACACAGTGGAAGGGTTGGAGGGGTTTAGCAGCAGTTTTGCCACGAAAGGCCCTTCCCAAGGCTCACTTCAGTTTGCTCTTGCTGGACTCACACGTGCCCTGGAAGCTTCTGGGGTGAGTCCCTGCTCTGGGCTCAAACAGGACATGTGCCTTTGCCTTCCCCTCCTGCCCCTCCCGTGACTCCCACATCCAGCTTTGCTGCAGCCCCCCAGGGTAACACCTGAGGCCCAGGTGACACCATGGCAGAGGTCTGTACCTGCAGCTCCACACGGCCAGGAACACACAGGGACAGGGGTTCCCCCTCGGCCAGAGCCCCCTGCACAACTGCCCTCCCTCGAGAGCCTTCCCTGCTCCCACAGCACCTGGATCCAGGGCCACAGCAGGAGCACAGCCCTGGGAATAGTCACCAGGGGCTCCACCACACCAGAAGACACCAGTCCAGCACAGGATCCCTGGGGGTTGGACAAGGTGCAATCACAGGCAGCTCAGGAGGCCCCAGGTGAGGGAAGGCTACAGAGAACACAGGGCACGGGACTGGAGCATGGAAAGGCAGGAACAAACCATGGGAGCTGCTGTAAGCCACGACTCCTGGAGCTGCAGCACTGTGTCCCCAGTCACAACAGCAAATCCCAGAATGGTTTGGGTGGAAGGGACCTTAAATCCCATCCAGTGCCACCCCTGCCATGGGCAGGGACACCTTCCACTAGCCCAGGTTGCTCCAAGCCCCATCCAACCTGGCCTTGGACACTTCCAGGGATCCAGGGGCAGCCACAGCTTCTCTGGGCACCCTGTGCCAGGGCCTCCCCACCCTCCCAGGGGAGAATTCTTTCCCAATATCCCACCTATCCCTGCCCTCTGGCAGTGGGAAGCCATTCCCCGTGCGGCCCTGTCCCTCCACGCCCTCACGAAAATTCCCTCTACAGCAAACAAANGGGAGCTGCTGTAAGCCACGACTCCTGGAGCTGCAGCACTGTGTCCCCAGTCACAACAGCAAATCCCAGAATGGTTTGGGTGGAAGGGACCTTAAATCCCATCCAGTGCCACCCCTGCCATGGGCAGGGACACCTTCCACTAGCCCAGGTTGCTCCAAGCCCCATCCAACCTGGCCTTGGACACTTCCAGGGATCCAGGGGCAGCCACAGCTTCTCTGGGCACCCTGTGCCAGGGCCTCCCCACCCTCCCAGGGGAGAATTCTTTCCCAATATCCCACCTATCCCTGCCCTCTGGCAGTGGGAAGCCATTCCCCCCACGGCCCTGTCCCTCCACGCCCTCACGAAAATTCCCTCTACAGCAAAGCTAGCCAGACAGGAGCAGACACCTCTGTAGATGTCCCAGATGGCCCCATTTCCCCCCCTTCCCATAAATTTACAGGAGGAGGTTGCCCAGAGTGGCCCGAAGCTGATGTGCAGACAGGATTCAAGGATCTGACCTCTGGCATTCCACGGGAAGGTTTCCCCCTGGACACAGCAGTGCCTGGGGCACAGAGGACCCTGGTGCTGGGCAGTGTCTGGGGCTGGCAGAGGGCACAGGCTGCCTCACTGTGCTCTGGAGGGCAGCACTGACACCTCCACCCTGCCAGCACCTCCCACCACCCGCAGGGGGCTGGCAGGACAGAGGAGCTGGAGCAGCCACACCAGGGATTTGTCCTCTCCTGGGGGAACCCTGGGCTGGGACACGGCACCCGCTGAGGATGGAGCTGTTCCCTCCCTTCCCAGTTCAGCCCAGCCTGTCCCCAAAGGTACATGTGCACACCCAAAGAATTCCCGGCTGCACAAGTGTTACAGGTACAGAATCACAGAGTCCTTCGGGTTGGAAAAGCCCTCCCAGCCCATGGATCCCCCCTGTGCCCATCCCCACCTTGTCCCAGAGCACTGAGTGCCACATCCAGGCCTTCCTTGGGCACCTCCAGGGCTGGGGACTCCAAACCTCCCTGGGCAGCTGTGCCAGGGCCTGACCACCCTTTCCAGGAGAAATTCCTCCTCATGTCCCACCTGCCCCTCCCCTGGCCCAGCTGGAGGCCGTTCCCTCTCCTCCTGTCCCTTGTTCCCTGGGAGCAGAGCCCGACCCCCCCCAGCTCCCCCCTCCTGTCAGGGAGTTGCAGAGCCAGAAGGTCCCCCCTGAGCCTCCTTTTCTCCAGGCTGAGCCCCCCCAGCTCCCTCAGCTGCTGCTGCTGCTCCAGCCCCTTCCCAGCTCCGTTCCCTTCCCTGCCCACGCTCCAGCCCCTCCGTGTGTCTCCTGTGTGAGGGCCCAGCCCTGCCCCAGCACTGGAGGTGCCCCAGCAGTGCCAGCACAGGGAGGGCACTGCCCTGGCCCTGTGACACAGCAGTGCTGCCACAGCCCCGGGGCCATGGGCCTCGTGCCCCCCTGGGCACAGCTGGGATCGTGTCCAGCCGCTGCCTCCAGCACCCCCAGGAAAAAGTCTCCAACACCATTAAACCTTTAAACCCTCTCCGACAGCACCTGGTGCTGCGCAGCTTCCTCGGGCACAGCAGCTGTTCAGTGCCCCTTCAAGAGCAGCCAAAGGACAGATCCCTCTCCCCCTGCCAGCCTGTGCCAGCAGGAACACACACCTGCCTCTCCCCCCACAGCTGAAGTGCCCACTCTGCAAAGCTGGAACCATCTGGGCTCCTGACTCGCTCCCTGTCCGTGCTCCCACGGGAGGGGGAACCCAGCCAGGGCTGCAGGAGGCTGTGGATCCTCCTGCATGAAGCTCCTCTGCTCCTGCTGGATCAGCTGCAGGGACACCAGCTCTCCTGCCCTGGGACACGCTGCCTCCTCCACAACCCCAAACTCCACTCCTGTGGAAGGTGTGTGGCCAGAGAAGCTTCTGCCAGGCCCAGCTTAAGGGCTGAGCCAGAGTCAGGGGCTGCAGAAGGGTGCCCAGAGAAGCTGTGGCTGCCCCTGCATCCCTGGAACTGTCCAAGGCCAGGTTGGACAGGGCTTGGAGCAACTTGGGCTGGTGAAAGGTGACCCTGCCCATGGCAGGGGGTGGGACTGGAGGAGCTTTAAGGTCCCTCCCAACCCAAACCCGATTTGGGAGCCTGAGAAGGTCAACCAGCTTTGGAATCTGGAAAGGGCAGAGCACGACAAGCCTCGATGCCTAAAGCAAGGCTGGGATACAGGCCAGCCCACCAGAGAATTGTGCTGGATCAGCCACTTCCTCAAGGCTAAAATAGCCAGGAAAAAGGCTCCCCAAGGAAACAAGAGACACAGGAGGGAAGGGAGCAGGCCAGAGGCAGAGATGATGCTCTTTGAGCACTAAGTGAACCCGCCCACTCTTATCAAAGTCCCCGTTGATCCAGTACAACCACAGGCTCTGGAGCAAAGCTCCTCCTGCCAGGCAGCAGAACCCCTGCCCTCGGGACACAGCTCCCACATTCCAGCCTGTGCCACCCAAACCCCGGCCAGGGAACACGTCACCAGTGCCTAAGTGGGGACAGCAAGTGCTTTCTGTGCCATGTGGGACCCCCCTCCTCGCCCCGCTCGGCTCTCAGGGCTCCTCCTCTTCCAGATTTAACTGCAGCAGCATTTCCCTCAGGAGGGTCCTCAGGTTTTGGTGCCTGCCACACGACCCAGGAGGCTGCTGCAGCTGGAGACCCCCCTTCCCACTGCACAGGTGCTGAGGGGGAAGGCAGCCCCTCCACGGATCCCTGAGGGCACGAGTGGGAACAGGCTGAGCCCAGCACGGGCTCCCTGTCCAACCAAAGCTCTGTGTCTGCAGGAGCCCAGGCACAGCCCAGGCACTGCCCAGGCACACCTGGCTCACGGCTGGGGGCTTTGCTCCCCTGCCTCCAGCACCCAAACAGAGCCCCCACCGTCAGCCTCGCCCAGGGAGCCCCGTGCAGCCCTGCCCAGCTCTCCCAGCTCCACCTCCCTCCCCCTCACCAGCTCCCAGCTGGTGCAGCAGGAGGGTGAGAGCACGGCCTGGCCACTCCTTCCCCCACGGACTGCTCCAGGAGGAGCTTTGCTCCCTGTGGGCATCGGGCTGGTCCTGATTGTCCCACACTCTTAAATGACACCCCACAGCCCACCCTGAGGGGTGACTGCAACCTGGCCCAAAGCGATGGATCCAAGGACAACAAAGCAAAGCAGGGGAGGTGAAGCCTTTCTGCCTCTCTGCTGAGGTGGGAGAAGAAAAACTAAGGAAAAGAGCCTCCTCTCCAGTAAACACAGGCCCCAGTGCTCCCCCGTGTTAAGGGTGCCCCCTCCTTTGGCCCAAGGCCAGCCCCCCAGGGATTTAAGTGCCATGGCAGAGCCTCTCTGCACTTCCAGCGCTTCCTTCCCAGCTTCCCAGTGCTGTGAACACGACACAGTTGGCAGAGGAGATGGGACAGTGTGGGTTCCATGGGTGTGACTGCACGGAGCAGCCCCGGGGCAGCAGCTGGATGTGGGGCAGTTCCTGGGCTGGATGTGCTCCCAGGGCACCCAGAGCTCCCCCTCTGCTGTCCCTTGGTGGGGGGGTGGCCACAGACCCCTCTGTGTGTGGGGATGGGCCCAGGCCAGCCCCGGAGGAGGGGGCACAGAGGGAAGCTGCCCCAGCTCCCCTCCTAATGGCCCCCAGCAATGCCCCCCACACGCACTGAATGTGCTCCCCCCGGGACACCTGGGCTGGGGTCACAGTGCCACTGCCCCCCCCGGGCACAGCACAGCCCCCCTGACCTCTCCAGCACGGGGGGGGTCCCAAATCTCACACGATCCCACCCTCACCACGCTGGTCCTCACTGTGCCCAGAGCCCCCCCGGCTCCCTGCAGCCCCTCCCTCTAAAACCAAGAGTCTCCTCCAAGGCCCCCAAGGTCTCCCTGCAGCCCCCCCTAAACCCAGCGTGTCCTTGCA
>VYXB01004630.1:0-56541 GCA_013397135.1 Pachyramphus minor
TATTAGGTACCTCCTCATTTTAACAATACTGCACAAGGAGTATCTGAGACACAGACTGAATTGCAGAGCCCAGGCCACCTGCCCTGCAAAGGGCCCTTTGGTGAGCAGTAGGCACACATTCAGCCACAGTGGGTTGAATCAGGCCATGCCTTATGTTCACAGGGAAGCTGCAGCAAACTGAAGAGAGGTATATCTTGGTCTCCATGTCAGTGTTCATCTTTTGCTCTGGCTCCTTCTAAATTACAAGTGGTTTTCCTATGACATTCAAGTGCATTGTTTCCTGTTTCCATCAAAAACTTCATAGAATCATAGAATCTTCAAGATTGGAAGAGACCATTAATATCATCAAGTCCAAAATCATCAACCCATCACTACCACCATGACTCCTAAAGTACTAAATCATATCACCCAGCACCAGATCCAGACGCCTCTTGAACACCTCCAGGGATGGTGATTCCACCACCTCCCTGGGCAACCTATTCCAATGCCTGATCACTCTAACAGTGAAAAAAATTTTTCTAATATCTAATCCGAATCTCCCCTGTCTCAGCTTAAGGCCATTTCCTCTTATCCTCTCACTGCAGGCACATTAGAAGAGACCAGTCGCACCTCACTACAACCTCCAGTCAGGGAGCTGTAAAGAGTGATGAGGTCCCCACCTGAGCCACCTCTTCTCAAGATTAAACAAACCCAGCTCCCTCACCCATTCCTCATACGACATGTTTTCTAGTCCCTTCACTAGTCTCACTGCCCTTCACTGGACATGCTTCAGCACCTCAATACCCTTTTTAAAGTGAGAGACCCAGAACTGAACATAGCACTTGAGGTACAACCTCACCAGTGCTGAATACAGGGGGAATGATCACTTCCTTAGTCCTGCTGGCTACACTATTTGTGATTCAGGCCAAGAAGCCATTGGCCTTTTGGGTCACCTGGGCACACTGCTGGCTCATATTGAGCTGGCTGTAAACGAGCACCTCCAGTTTTCTTTCTGCTGAACAGCTCTCAAGCCACTTCTGCCCCAGGCTGTATTGTTGCATAGTGTTGCTGTGACCCAAGCATAGGACCTGGCACGTTGCTTTATTGAACCTTATGCTGTTGTCCTCAGCCCATGGATCAAGTCTGTCCAGCTCTTCCTGTAGAGCCTTCCTATCCTCGAGCAGATAAACATTCCCACCCAGCTTGGTGTTATCTGCAAATTTACTGAGAGTGCACTCAATCCCCAAGTCCAGATCATCATTAAAGATGTTAAACAGGACTAGATCCAAAACTGAGCCCTGAGGAACACCACTAGGACTGGCTGCCAACTGCTTTTTGCTCCATTCACCATTACTCTCTGGGCCTAGCCATCCAGTCAGTTTTTTACACATCGAAGAGTCCATCCGTCCAAACCACACGCAGACAGGTTTTTTAGGAGAATGCTGTGGGAGATGGCATCAAACATTTTACTGCACTCTAGATAAACAACATTAGCAGCCTCCCCCTCATCTACGAAGCAGGTCACTTTGTCATGGAAGATCAGGTTGGTCAAGCAGGGCCTGCCTTCTTAAAATCTATGTTGGCTGCACTTGATTCCCTGGTTGTCCTGCATGTGCCATGCAATGGCACTCAGGATGATATGTCTCTTCCATAACCTTGCTGGGAGCTGAGGTTAGCCTGACAGGCCTGTAGTTCGCTGGATAATCCTTCTGACCCTTCTTGTAGATGGGCATTACACCTCTGAATTTTCCAGTCAGCTGGAACTTCTCCAGTTAACCAGGACTCCTGGTAGATGATTGAGAGTGGTTGGGCAAATTCTTTCAGCAGTTTCCTCAATACTCCAGGGTGGATCCCCTCAGGGCCCATAGACTTGTGCATGTCTAACTGGCATAGCAGTTGACTAACCATGTTCTCCTGAATTATGTGGGCTTCACTCATCTCCCATTCATTCTCTGGGAAGAGCTCTTAACCCTCTCTGGGAAGAGCGAGTTCTCTCCATATTATGTTATAACAAAATAACCTAGTCATAGATTGTGCTTTTGCAATAAAACTACATATTTCACTATTCCTTTTCCCAATGAAAAAGCTAATTAGCAAGGTCGTTACAGTTGCCACTTATAAGAGGGAAGATAGTAATTCCATTAATATGCTCACAGGAACTTCATTTATATTACCTCTTAACCTTTACAAGGATATTCTAATTTCAATAATTAATTGCTATTTGCCATTTAATTTGCAGTTTACCATTTTCAAGGGAAATTACCCATTAAAATGAGGACTTTTTTTTTTTAAAGAAAAAGTTCTTCACTCAAATATACACCATAAGTTGGCCTTAGAGAAGCTAGATGTTTGCTAAGCCACTTTCCTGTTTGAGTAGAGAGGACTCTGTGCTAGCTCTGCATATTAAAGAACTGCCCATTGCTTGAGTCCTTAGCCATTTGGAGAAAAATGAGGCAGAATGGCACTGAGGCAATGACCAAAAGGAAATTAATTCTTGTTCTCTTCCTTCAAATTCTCAAAGGTAATGAATCCTTCCTCTCTTATTGATGCAATGAGAATTTACTTTCTTCTTTCTTTGCAACAATATTGTTTCTTCAACTGAGGTTAATGTATGCTGCAATACCCATCAACGAGAGCTTCTGTAAACTTCAGTGACTGAAAAAATAAAGGAACTTTGGCTCAGCCTTGTAAAACACAGAAACTCTGTCTGTGAATCACCAAGCACTTTAGCACATTCTCAAGCCAGTGCCTGACACTTTGGAGAATGGAGTTCAACACATGTATTCCTGCTCACCCTCAAGCCTCTTGTAAAACAACTATTCATTTCAATGAATCCAACACAAGCTGATGTCCCTGTGGTAGTATGCTGGCACATCTCCACTACTGATAATAGAAATTGTGTCCAAATCCCATTGCACTGAAAGAAATTTATATAAATATTGGTATCTGAAAAGGTGAGTAATGCATTCCAAATAGGCATATTTGTGATAGAGTGAAATACATACTTCTAAGAGGTGGATTTGCATAGCAAGATGGAGAGGAGGTGAAAAAATTAATGAAGCAAGGAGACATAGGAGAAGACTGAACAAAAGAAGCAGGTATGAACTAGACCGCACCATTGATTTATGAATGAAAATGTAGAAGTTTTTCTGATTCAGGTGAAAAAATTCACCTAGCCCTTGGGCAGTTCTGCCTTTGCAACTGGCAAGTCCATGATATGTCACCTAAAATGACATACATCTGGGTGGGATGTCACATGCCTACAGGCACCAACTACATCATTTTGCTGTGAAACTGAGGCATTTAATTTTTTAACTGTAAAAGCTCCTGGGTTTTTTTTACCCCCTCCTCCATGAGTATAAGGAGAACCTGGGGTTACACCAGGATTCAAACACAGTATTTCAGTTCAGCAGCACTGAAGCGAGATGTATCTCTTAGAATTATTTGCAGAGTAGTCAAAAGTCACAGCCAGACCAATAGGGGTAAAAATAATTAATTAGTTGTCTAGTCAACAGTCCATCATGCAAATTTTCTGTGCAGTCGTTGGAGATGACTAGGTAGGAATCTTAGGATGGATTGTGTTCTGAAAGTGCCTTTCTTTACATTCTCTGGTAGGATGTTAAGCTACTGACTTTACCGCTGACTGAGATGTATTGTACCAAAAGCACTTAATTTGTCTGCAAGTCTTTGGATATCCAAGTTGAAGAGAGCAAGAAGAGAATCAGGCCATTTAATATTAAGAGCTCCCTATATCAGCAGTGAATCAGCAATCACACCACAACAAAATAATCTGCTTTTTCACCAGTAAAAGAACAGTCTAGCTCCATGCCAGCAGGGGCACTTCTTGACATAAGCTTTTTGCAGTGAGGCACATATATTGCTTGAAGAAAATGTGCTAATTTTGCCAGTTGGAACTGTAATCTGCAATCTTGTTAAAGCACCTGATGCTTTAAGACATTGCTGTGGCTATATTATTAGGAAGGACTCTAGACTTTATCATATAAAAGGACACGTATGGGACAGAAGTAAAAAGAATCATCAAAATTAACATAAAAATATCCTTTCAAAACCTCCAGATTGGCAGTTTGCTCAACATGACATTTGCTTTTTGAAAGGCATGTGTTCTGCAGGCATAACAATATTTTAAGATGGCACTGTTGAAGGAAAGTTGACAGCGGTGGGTGATGTACATGCAGAGTTATGATATTCTGAACAGAACTTTACCTATGGGGACAAGAAAGTCCTTGCTAGTTTGCATGCCAAAGGAAGCTTGGGGCCTATTCTGGGGAACTTGATAATCCCTTGTAATTAATACTGTAATTGGAGGTTGCTGGAAATGCTCCTTGAGCTCCTGCCAGGGAGTGTGAGTGCTTCACAAAGCTATTGACACCATTTTGTACACCAGCTGAACCAACGTACTCAGCTGCAGTAGACACCAACAGAGAACTCCTGCATTGTCAAAACTCTCATCTGAGCAGCAAAAGACTGTGCTTTTTCTTTCCAGTGTAATCACAGAGTGAAACCAGTACTACCCAGTCCATCACTGTGCTCTCTCCTGATGGTGGGCCTGGGACAGGCTAGGTCACTACCAGTCTGCCTGTTCTTGGCAGAACTGCCCAGACTCCTTCCACCCTCACTATTTCAGATTGCAAATGGACAAATATGCACCATCAGTGCACCAGTCATGGGAGTGACAGTCCTGTAATAATGCCATGAAGACAGAAATGACCACCAGAAAGGGATGCCTGATAATTTTAGCAAGAAACTGCAGGTTCAAATCTATTTCTTCTGGAGGTGAGCAGATCTTTGAAAAAATTCTTTGCAACTCATCTGTAGTGACTGGAACCACTTTCAGCCCTTAGGTAATAAGTTATTTTTATCCACAGCAGCTCTCCAGCATCTCTGAGGCTGATGGCATCTCGCCAAGGCTTTGGTAGAGCTGCATGAGCTCACACACAAAGATGAATTGTTGAGGCAAACCCAGGTGACACTTCTGAGTCAACTTTACAGAAAGAACCAAATCCAAAGATATCAGGTAGCTCCACACTGGAGTTGCTGAGAAGTTGTTTTGCTACCCTCCTGATAGATATCAGAGAGTGTGACCTCTGGCATTTTAAAAACTTTTACCTTTCCTGAAGTAGTAATAAAGTTAAATTCATTAAATTCACCCAAACAGAATTGTTATGAGCACTAGGAAAAGCTATTTATGAGACCCATGCCTGTAAAAATGTTGATGTTGTAATACTGCTAGGAAAATTGCCATGATCGTCAATATGTTTCTTGTAACTTTTACGAGCAACATCCCTAAAGTGCTCTTTCACAAGACAATGGCTTTTGTGATGAAGTTGTCCCATTTTTGGTCCATGCCACACCACTGCTTGTCCCCTCAAGAGCTCCTTGTGCACTCACGGCTCCAGATTCGCTTTTGCCTGACAAAATCGTTAGCTGTAATTTAAAAGGGAGTTTCTACCTGCCAGATGTCCCTGACCATATATTCTTGTCCCTTCTGTGCCAATACGAACATTCATGCAGGATTTGCTGGGTTAGCAAGGTGAGAAATCTATTATTTTATGCAATTACATCCCAATCAACAGCTACCAGATCCAGTATAGCAGCTATTAACACTAAGGACTGTACCTTTGATATTGACTGTGGTAAAAAAATGCCTCAGCCACAGAGACATCTCAGTCACTGAGGTGATGCAGTTAGTCAGCCACAAGCAGATATTAATGCTCCTGGCTCCACAATCTGAACAATTTGTTTCTTTATTTTAGGTGAAAGTTGGGCCCTCACTGAGTGAGTGAGCAATGCTGTTGACCTTGTTGGGAATGTGGCCTCATAGTTTAGGCAACTGCTTCCTTAGAGAAGTCCTGTATTCTGTAACATTCTAGAGCCAAATATGTTTAGACTAAACCCTATTAGTTTTTCTGACACAATACTTCTCTTGACATCAATGGCTGGGTTTTTTTAGCAGGAGATGAACAGGAAGATTTCATGGGTTTGGTACGCATTAAAGTGCATAGTGTACTGCTAGTGTTATCTTTTCAGTGAGTTATAACAAACAGGAGTTTTACAGCTCCTCAACCAGGTGGCTGATTCAGCATCACATCTATTATAACCACTACTGCTGACTGTGAAGCACAACAGTAAATCCTCAAGTGAGATAGCATGAGCTAACTGAAAACTTCAGCACCGTACATTCTTCTGGACCTTCAAGGGACACAGACAGGTTTCTCTACATGACTACAGGTTGTTGTCAGGGTAAGCTTGGTCCAAATCACTCCGAGTCATACCTTAATTTGCAAAATGGGGTCAACACTGTCTGAGCTTTCAAAAAATTGAAGCTTGATTGAAGGTTGATTTCATCTGGTGAAAAATATCTACAACATTAACCTCTCAGAAAATAATTTATTAAAAAATCCAGCTCTAACTGACCCAAAGACACAGAACATTTTTCCTGTGCTTCTGCCTATCAGCTGAATTTTCTATCCCAACCACAGTACAAAAAGACATCAAAATACTGGAGAAAACCGATGAATAATTTCATGGCAGAGAACCAGTGAAGAACATAAGGCAGTGATGGATTTCTTTTGGGGCATGCTATGTGCAGTGGTGAGCCCAGCAGAGCCAAGTTCCACTCACCTGATCCTCAGTAGGGACTGCAGCATAGAGGGCTATTATCATTTTCACAGGGATGGCACAGTTATTATTAGAGCCAGCTTCCTGCAGATACTCTTCTTCACAGCATCTGAAAGCATCAGGACTTGTCAACTCTATTCAAAGTAGCATTGTCAAATCCTTTTTATCTATTACACTGTAGAAAATACAACTAATTATAGGCATTTGTTATTCCCTCCCTGACTTCACTTCATAATCTTTCCTGTTCCTCTGTCCTCTGTGCATATTGAGCCAAGCTCTGCATTAGTCTATCCTTCCTTTCTTCCTTCCTTCCTATTCTTCTTTTAATGTATTTTTACATTTTCTTTTTCCTTCATCACAAAAATTCCCTTTTTTCACCCTCATTTGCCTATGACAACAACCATAGCAAGGGCTATTCCTCTTTCTCTGTATTTAAGAAAACATTTCCTTTATGTCCTGCTCTGTCACTCCTCTTTCACCATATGGTAGGGAAATACCAGTTTTATTCATATTCATACATATTCAACCACTGCGTTTTATTCTTACCTATCCTTTTTCAGAGCAGATTCAGGTTACTACTACAAAACCTTACTGTCTTTGTCTTCAAAAAGTACATGTACCTCCAAGCATTTGAAAGTACAACAGCATTTATTAGCTTGGCCTGTGTGGACAACAAGTGTCTTTCCACCAACCACACGCTCTTTGTTGTGCAGGCTAAACCTTGCTCCTGTCTGTAGTGCACCAAATGGGTGTTTTGAGAACACTTTCACCAGCTGCATAGCAATAACAGCTGTCTAACAGTTTAGTTGTCTGGGGGGGAAAGTTCACAAACCCCATAACCAACATAGTAAGGGATTGACATAAGAAAATTAACAGAAAACACCATGTACCAGGCATTTCTTTACTGACACCTGTAGTTTTGCTGCTGTATCAAGCTTTGGTAAGGGAACTTACAGTGGAGTAAATTACACACAAACTGTCTACCATTGATACAGAGAAACTGATAACTGAAAGGAAAGTACCCTCTGACAGTTACAGATCACAAACTCCCCATTGTTTTATCCCACAATGTACATTCAACTGACTTAACAGGATGTTTGCTGGTGGGCAAGCAGACATCAAACCCCAGCTTTGTGACACATACAAACCATGGCAAATCAGCTGAGTTTAAGATGGGGACCTCACTGCACTCTCATTTGCATTTTTGTTTAAAAACATGTGTTCTGGAGAAAAATCTACCCAGCAAATAGTATTCATATCAGAAAAAGAAAGGATTTTTTTTCATAGCTTCATCTAATATTTCTAAAATATGAACAAAAGATAAGCCCTTTTTTCAGTTGTGGGAGGCTGAAAAGCGCTCCCTTGATTATTTCTTCCCATTTTTTCCAGGAGAGCACATGCACGGATAAACACATGCTGTTTCAAAACCTCATTGGTTCCTGTCAGCCCAGTGTTTTACACTAGCTAGAAGCATTCTGGCTCATGAAACACATTCTTGAAAAAATACACACCCATGAAGAAGCATCTGAAAACAGAATTAGTTGCTTCAAAAGAAAGTGCATGTACCAACTGATAGAGGGAATTCTTTGTGGCTCCTTGTACGTTTGTGGAATAACTTGTTGGACAAGACTTGGCAATGGTCATGACTTACCTGACACTTATGTTTCAGATGTTGGAGTCTTTCTGACTTCAAGGCGTGCCTTCATTCTGTCAACTCATTCACCAGGTTAACAGCATCTGAAATGTTGCTCAAACAGGTAACAAAATCCAGCTGATAGGATCTTTCTAATAATAGGATTTTCTTTACAAGCTTAAATATTAATTGCTCACACCTGTGATGACTTCGGGCTGTTTTATCTCAGAATTCTAACATGGAGAAGGGAAATCCTGGCTCCTGGAAGTTTAGTTAGAAGTAAAGGACATCTAGAAGGAGATAACACCAATGTAATATGGTGGAGGAGAAAGACGAACTAAGGGAAACAAGGTGCCTCAAAATGCTTCAGATCCTACTTCCTGACTAGGCAAGTGTAGAAAAAAGGCATTGCACTGTTCAGAAAAGCTAGCCTTTTATGTAGAGGATCCATGTAAGGAAGTAAACAAATAAAGAAAAATATATTATCATTCTCTTCATCATGCTAAGATTCCAGGAGGGGGGCTCTGGTCATAAAATTTTTTCTTGAGATAAATGATTCAAACTAAAGGAACAAAAACATTTAGAAGCTCAGTGTTCCACCTTGGGCACAAAGGCAAAGGCTATTTGATTCACTTGCAGTTCTTTTCAGGAAGGGCTTTCAGAAGAGCAATGAATGATCCACACACCATCAGACAAATGGGAACAGACTTTCAATTGCATATGCAAGGTGCTGTTGTTTTCACATTTAATACCATGATGGGACCTTTGTCTTCTTACATAACAGCTGTGTGTTCTTAGTCGTCTTCTTTCCATGGCATCTTACCTTTATCTGTGTACCTTTGGAAAAGAAATCCCTCCTTCGCACCTCAGCGGTCACACCTCAGCACTTGAGATGGGACGTGCCATGGCTGCAGCACAAGAGTGGGGCACATAAGCCAGGCTCCTGCAGGTGTTTGACGCACACCATCAACAGCAGCATCGCCACAGGGCCCTGTCCAGGCTGTCCAGGGAGCGAAGCCACTGCTGCCATGGAGCTGGTTCCACCATGGCCCCAGCTGCCAAAGCCACATCTCCTGCACTCCACAGTGAGAGGCAGCTCTGCAGACTTATCACTCTCTCCAACTGCCTGGAAGGAGGTTGGAGCCAGGTGGGGGGTGGCCTCTTCTCCCAGGCAAGCAGCAACATGAGGACATGGTCTTAAGCTGTGCCAGGGTAGGTTTAATAGGACATTAGGAAGAATTTCTTCACAGAAAGGGTCATTAGATATTGGGATGGGCTGTCCATGGACGCGACGAAGTCACCATTCCTGGAGGTGTGTAAGGAAAGACAGCATGTGGCACTTGGTGCCATGGTCTAGTTGTCATGGTGGTGTTCAGTCAGAGCTTGGACTCAATGATCTCAGAGGTCTTTTCCAACCTAATTGATTCTGTGATTCTGTGCTCTGGAGCTGCGAGGAAACCTCAGCTGTTCACCTCTGTGTTGGTAAATGTACAGCCAAAACAAGACACCTGCTCATTTTAACACATTTCTACAGATACTGCTCTTAGCTTATGCAATAGAGATCCCATTTATTTTTCGTTCCTAGTTGTGCTCGTAACTAAAGCATCTATTTCATTAAGTAAATACAGCTATTCGGCCTCAGGAAGTAAACCCTCTTTCTTATCATCAACCCAAAATCTTTTATTTATTCCCCTCAGTGTCACTTGTGCCAGGTGATGCCTGGCTCTACGGCCGGCCTGCGCTAGGCCGGAACGAAAGCCCGGGGAGCGCGTTTCCGCCGGAGCTGGCCCGTGGCGGGGCCCTGCGGCCGGAGAGGGCCGCAGCCATGGCCGACACAGCCGCGCCGCCGCCGCCCGCCGCCCCCGCGCCGGGGCTCCCGGCCGCCCCCGGCACCAACCCGCTGTCCCGCAAGCTCAACAAGATCCTAGAGACGCGCCTGGATAACGACAAGGTGGGTCGGGCGGCAGCTGAGGGACGGGGCGGGGGCCGGATGAGTCGTCAGGGGCCGCGGGCCCCGACAGGCTCCGCGGCGGGGGGCGAGTCCCGCCGTACCCTCAGTTCCGCTGCGGAGCTGCAGCCGGCCGCTTGCAGCATTAATTACATACAGCATTGGTTCTCGCTTCTCCGGCGACATGCCACGCTCCTGTTTCATCCCGTCAGATCGTAGGGAGGTTTGTATTGCTGGCCTTGGAGGGCACATCTGAAGTTTTTCGCTGTTTATATGTTTTCTAGCTGTGAATAGGTCAGTCCTTCATAGGAAGTAATGTTACTGTTTAAAGCTTCTCTAAAATAGCAGAGAAAGTTGTCTGTTAGAAGAAGAAAGTAATTATTAAATCAGTTGTTTGCCAACTGATCCGCAGTGTGTTGAGGCAGTTTTTCCTCTAAAATAATTACGTTTGTTTTATTTTTAATAAGACAATGGACTTGGGATGGTTACAGACTATTTAAGCTGCTTGTTTGTAACTGTGTGCAAAGTTAAGATTTTTTTTTTTTTAATGTATTCTAGGAAATGCTGGAAGCACTCAAGGCTCTCTCGACCTTTTTCGTGGAAAATAGTTTGCGCACCCGAAGAAACTTGCGTGGAGACATTGAACGACGGAGCTTGGCAATAAATGAAGAATTTGTGCACATATTCAAGCAAGTTAAAGAGGTAGCATTTTTGCAGTGTGACTAGCTGTCTTGCAAAAGTACTGCTATGTAATTTAAAGTGAAAAAAACAAAACACAAAACAAAAACACAATTGTTTAAGGATTAAAAGAGATTTTGACTGTCCAGGACAAATATACTTCTAGAGTAAAATTGTTTCATCATTTGTTTCATTTGGTGAAAATGTTGTGCAGAGAGACGTTATGTTTCAAACAGATAAAAGTCCCAAGAGAATCTTGATCTTTAGAGATGCATTCTCGGCATTGACTAACAGGGAGCCTAGAGTGACTATGTTCCTTGCTACTTGTTAATTTTGGTGGGATGGAGCTGGGCCTGGACATGGCATTTTTGACTTTAAACACAGTTACTGTTATTTGAACTTATTTAGGAACTTGAGAGTATAAACGAAGATGTGCAAGCAATGAGCAGCTGCTGTGAAGACATGTCCAGTCGTTTGAAGGTAATGTACAAACAGATGTGCTTTGTATATTTTAACTTTTGAGGTGGGACTACTTTCTTTTAAGAGGATAACCAATTATTTTTAGAGGTTAACAGCCACACCAAAATGTTTCCACAGTATGCATATTATGTTACTTTAAGATATTAATATGCTTCTTTTTCCTTGTTCAGAAGATTTATTGAAGAAGTCATTTTAATTTCTTCCAAATTGCAATTCAAAATGCAGCAATATACTTACTTTGAGAATAGCAATGTGATATCCATTTGTATGTGATTGAAGAGGAAATATTGTATTAGATTGGATGTGTGTGAAATTAAAGGGTTAATTTGTTTATTTCCTTTTAAAATGTCTTTTGTATTGACTGAATCTACTGAGTTATGTGTTCATATAAATACCTCAACTACATTCATAAGAAAGTATCTTGTAATTCAAAGAGGGAAACAAGTTTGCTGTGCATCTTCAATATATTGGTTTTGTTTCATAACATTGTCTCAGAATGCTGATACACAACAAAACCAATTCTGTTTTCCTTTAACCCTGAATCCATAGTATTCTGGATGGAGGGTAAATTTTGTTTTATAATACATTACTAAATCTGATTTGGTTTTAGTGTACAAGTTCAATGTTCAATGCAGTGATGAGTATGAAAGGTTTATGGATGCTGAAGTGTAGATGTTTTGTCAAACCAATTATGTTCCAGATATAGCATGTAAGTTATAGTATGTGAATGAGAATCTTTCACTAAAAATTCCCGTGAAAACAGTTGTGTTTTCCTCTCCTTGTATGTGTGTGTGAATAGTAGATGTCCTCCTGCTTAGATAAATAGATTTCATAGTCATTGTACAAACGCTTATAGCTTGATGAACTTGTACAAAAAATGTGAGAGTACAGTGTAGCCAACTCCAGTACTTAAATTTCACTTTTAGAAGCAAGTGGGTAATGCACCTCAGAGGTCTCAGATCTCTTTGAACACCGTTAATGTGGATGTATTCCCTAGTGCAGTTCAGGAACTGTTAGACTAAACTCTTAGATGTGGAAATGAGTCAAGTGTCCATGCAGATTTTTGCTCTCTTCTGTCTTTAGATCATGAAGTGTAACTATGGTCTCTGATTTTTTTTTTCTTTCCCAGAGCACAGCCACCCTGCAGAGATTTCTTTTTCTGTTGAAGTCAGTGGGTAGTTTTGTTCTGTGCCCCATAGGAGGTTTCCTCTAGAGCCTTGTAGAACTCATAACTTGTCTTGATTCAATACATGTTTTCTTTGTGTGAATGTAAAACAAGTTCATAAGCTCACAAATTTGCACCCAGTTGTGAAATACTCTGGTACTTTGATTGTAATAGGACACAAAGACTTGCAGGCGTGTGCTTAAGCTGAATCAGAAGACATAAATGACCTACGTAGAGCAAATAGAAGATATAAAGAGGAGGATATTTGGCATATAAGGCAGAAAAGTGTGCTAAGAAAAGCAGAACAAATATGAAGACATGAAAGAGAATATATTTAGATAAGCCAGAAAGCTTTTTACCTGTGTTATTTTGTAAGTTTATAATACCATCTGATTCAAAAAACCATATAGTGTCAAATCTGATTTTAGGACTGTGACTTGATAAATGCAGTGACTGAAAGGGAGAGAAGGAGGCAGATGCTGAAATGGAATAAAGTGGGGTTGAAGAATAATAAAAGTTTTAGTTATATACTGAGGTGTGGGGAGGAAGAGAAAAATTAGGGTTTTTTTGAAATAAAAGAAACATCAAATACCAACTTTCTGATTTTTCTGTCATGTCTGACTCATTTCTAATGGTTAACTTGTTTGGTTAGATGTAAGCTCTTACATTTCATACATAAAATAATGACAATATCTGGCATGTATTCAAATGCATATAAATATAAATTGGCTTCCTTATATATCTAGCTAGATCCAGAAAAAACACTTTTCCTTCCTTTCTGCTGTCCTACTATTGACATGATTGCTGGTAATTAGTACTTCTGTCCAGAAAATACTGGAAAGGAAGCAAATTTCTTTCTTTTGGGGGGGTGTGTGTGTTGTGTTTTTGTTTTGTTTGTTTGTTTGGTTTGGTTGTTGTTTTTGTTTGTTTGTTTGTTTTGTTTATTAAAATGTGCAGCTCTGAAGGAAGAAAGCAGCCTGGAATTAGTAGATTCCAGGTCTGGTCTTTTGTTGTAATAGTCAAAAGGTTTAAATTATTAATGTAGTAAACCCCCAAAATATCATTGTTTATAGAAGATATAAAAAGCTTAAAGATATCTTAAATTACTTTGGATCTACTAAATATCCCATAAATTTTGTCAAGTTTTTATGAAATTTGCATATTAGTTTCCTCTAGAAAATCCAGTGTGCGTACGTACTTTTGTTAACCTTCTCAGGGCTTTCAAGATTGGCATCTTCATTTTGGCAAACACTGTAATTTGAACCTAATACAGTAATGAAAGTATTCACACAGAATATCTTTATAGCCATTTCCACCTTTTCACTTGCAATATTCTATACTGAGTGCACTTTGATTGCAGGATTTTTTTTTTGTTAAATCATCTTATTTTTCTGCCTAAGGGATCATTGGGGGCATCCAGTGGGAAGCCAACAATTCCAAATGTCTTTTATCTTTTTGCTGGGCAGTAAGTTTCAGAACTCTTTAACTTCCTCTGCAGCAGTCCCTTTAGTCATGCAGCTGCTGTCTGATGCAGAATTGTTTCTGCATGAATTCCCTTGCTTTGTCATTACTGAATATTTAGGGCTGTGATGAACTTCATAAGTGCATTGCTCTTAGAGTTATAGAATCATTTAAGTTGGAAAATATTTTTAAGGTCATCAGGTCCAATCATTAACCCAGCACTGCCAAATCCACCAGTAAACCATGTCCCGAAGTGCCACATCTACAAGCCTTTTAAATACCTTCAGGAATGGTGACTCAGCCACATCCCTGGGCAGCCTGTTCCAATGCCTGACCACATTTTCAGTGAAGAAATTTTTCTTAATAATTTTTCTTGGTCCTTACAGCTCTCTAAGCTGCTTGGACTGTAGAGCTAAGCTTGCTTAGACTAGCAGAGCTGCATTCATCATCTTGTCTGAGAAGTCTGGATGGACACTGCTATTGGACAGTTTAGCATCTAAAGGATTTTTTTTTCATTATTTTGTAAGAGCAAACAATTTACAGTTGATGGACAAACAAAATAATCAGAACTATTTCTAACACTTATAATGTTTCTGTATTTTGAATATAAATGTATATAAACATGAAAACATATATGGATAAGGGTAATTATTTATTTTTTCCTGCCTGGAAATAGGGAGAGTTAATAAATACTTGTTTAAAGAAGGTCTTTTGTTTCAAACAGTGCACACTGTAGATTGCTTATAGTTGGAAAGCTTCAAAAGGATGAAAAATTTTAAAGATGATGTAATACATATGATGTGTTTGTTTTTTTCACATGCTTCATAATTCTAATTTTATTCTAGGCAGCAAAGGAACAAACCCAGGACTTGATTGTAAAAACCACAAAACTCCAGGCAGAAAAGTAGGTATACCACCTTATTTATTTGATGGAATTTTCTTCTAGATGTGATCCTGCCACTTCTATTTTTGGGTAATGACTTTGGGTTTTTTTTTAACACTATCTCTGTTTGTAGCTCAATTGGAATATTGCATTCTCTGTTTATTGCTTAGGTAAGAATGTGTATTACTGCTTATTTCAATAAAAATTGGGTACAGCAGCATTTCCATAATATAGTGTGGCACAGAATGCTACATATGGATGTGCTTTACCTACTGTCAGTTGATAATGTAAATTATATTGTGTTGTAGCAGATATGGACCAACTCAATGTCTCATCACAGGCTTGTTGTTGTTGTTAATGCTTCGTATCCAGTGGAATCACTCTCTGGTTCAGGGACTGTACGAGGGAATGAAAAGTTGGATTCTAACCTACTCTGCCGTATTTAAAGCGAACTATAAAATACAGAAGTGCTGTTTAATGAGCCTAACACAGATCACTTTTTCCCTTGGTTCTCCAGCCTCCTGTGGAAGAAAAGATTTGTATTCAGTTCTTTTCAGTATTTTTATTCATGGGAAGGGGATAATGGCCTATGACAGATTCAAGTAGTCTTTATTGTTTCTATGGCTAGGATATATGGTTTTACAGCTTTAGGTTTTCTCAGTGTAGAAGAATGAATCTCCTTGTTTTATGAGCTTTCTTATGAAAATTATTTACAGTTTTCTGGAGATTAGAAATAATTATTTCCAGTAATAAGTTTCTAGTAGAAATTACAAGTTTGGATAGCTCTCGTTGGGCTTTCAAAAGCAGTAGGTAGGAAGTAGTTTATGTCCTGTGGAAGTCTGAATGTGAAGCTGGAATCTAATCTGTACACATTTTAAAGGTTGAATGTAGAATAACTGCATAAAATGCAATGCTGGTTCATATAAAGTGAAGGATTTGATAGAGGCGCAATTTATGCAAGTGAGCAGAAGTGAAGTCTTTGAAAATTTGTCATTTTGAATATGAGTATATAATGTAACAGAGAAGTGGTCAGATATTTTACAGTCTCAAGACAAGGAAATCTGCTTTGATGCCTTGTTCAAAAGGAGAATGGAAGGTACCAAGACCAATCCTAAGTGGTGTATGTCTAATTGGCCTTAAGTTCCATTAAAGGAGATTATGTAGGCTGTACAGCAGCATTTCCATAATATAGTCCTTACTCGCACAATAGTTTACTTAAAAGACTTTCTGCTAATTCCTTTAAAAGACAGAACATCCTCCCTAGTGTGAAGAGAAAAAAAATTTAGGAAGTAGCCTGTCCTTCTAAGGGTCTCTGTGACCTCAGAGTGCACATGTAGGAATACGTATATCATGAAGTGCCCATGAGCAGAAGCCAGGAATTACTTGTGATTCTACAGTCTAATGGTTTTGGAAAATTCATAGTGTCATTTATTATCACAGTAAATTTTTTTCCCTTCTAAACTTGCAAAAAATTTACTTAAATGCTACAATGCGAGGACTGCTCTGTTCCATTTGGGACATTTTAATAATCTTTTATTTTAACTTGTTAATTGACTGTTTGTTCTGATGCATCCCCTTGGTTCGCATCAGGCACGTGAAGAGGCATCTGCTACCAAATGTTAGGGGTTTCTTAAGAGCTGAAATCTTGGCTACAGTCAGAAAAAATACAGGTCTTAAATTGCTGATTCCTTCAACTTAACAGGTGACATTTTTTAAGCCAACAAAAGAGTAAATGGTGAAACTGTAAGGGCATGGCTTCTCTGTCTCCCAAGGGTTGTCCTAAAATGCTGAATTTCTGATTGAAATGTAGAGATGAAAGCTGGGCCTGTTCTATTATGGTCTTCTATTACGCTTAGCATTTATCTGATTCACTTTAGCTTTTCCTTTTTTCCTTAAAACTGAGACTTATCACAACTTAATAGAACCATGTAGCATGAAATAAAGTAATCCAAGACATCCAACCCATCTCTCCATTATGTAAGGTTAATTTATTGCTGTTCAGTAACCTAGAGTCTTGAATAGAATGTTCATTTTAATCTATTTCATAACAAGCTTTTATAGTAAAGAAAAACTGAGGTAGTTAATTTAGACCATTTCTGGGAATTGTAAAAAATGCCCTTACATTTCATTATCTTTGCTAGATGTGTCTCTACATTTATTTGAGCAAACTAATATTGCTTTTAGGTTGCTTTAGATTTCTTATGTATAGTAGTGAGGTGATTAGTTTGTTTTCAGACAATCTCTGCTGTTTTAAAAGATGTGGGTTTAATTGCTATTGCTAGTAGGCTGACAGAAAAAGGACGTTGCTCCTCAAAGTGAGATTTTAATAATAGCTTTCTCTGACTTGTTGGTGCTCTTGTTGTACCTGACTTTAGTTCTTTTCTTTCTTGGTATGAAGCTGAAAACTTACTTGCAATACTAAGCTACTTCACCTTGCATCAGGAACAAGTGTCCCAGAGTTCAGTAGTTCCCAAACCAGAGAAATAACTGTTCAGTTCCAAAACACTGTATGCAGAATGCCAGTAGCCTGGCTTCATAGTAATTCTACCAGCCGCTTATTGGTAAGATATGCAAGATTGTTTTTGAGGTTAGCCACAATTGTGGATGTAACAATTGAGGAGAGAGACTAGAAGGGAATAGGTACGATATTAATTCTTATAAAATTAAGTAAGGACAATTATATGAGTGTATATATGTGCTCAGGAGGATCACTGAAAATAAGTCTGCAGAAATACAAAAATGGTGAGAGCTAGAAGTAGTTTTCTGGAAGTAAAGACCATAATACTCTGAAAACTATTATGAAAAAATGAGAATGGAAATGGCTCATAAAGATGTTTTTGAGTCAGGCTCATGGTTCAGAGCTTTCATTGAGATTATGCACTTGAACACCTTTACACCTTCTCTTCTTTTGCTGCCCTCTCTTAGTTGTGTTCTTAAACACAAAATTTGTGTTTCAGAACAAAACTTGTGTTTTGATGTCAGAATCCTTGTTAGTTATGTTGATTCCAAAAAACCCAGTTTATATAGCAATGGGATTGTACCACTTTTTAAAAATACATTATGTATGAATCCCAGACATTGTAACAGTTTACTTCAATTTGTTTTAATTGAATTACATTCAGACTTGTTCTTTACTTAAATTCAACAAATGCCATTCTTGGAATTAAGTCAATGATTTGACTGTCACCTCTGTGCTCAATACAAGGTCAAAAGTCTTGGGAAAAATATTTCGTAGTGGACATCTGCTTCAGCAGTGCTACACTATTGATCTCTCATGCTTGTCTGTTGGCGATGCCTTTTCCCTTTTCTAAGAAATAATTTTTTTTGTCATAGTCAATTTGGACATGACGCAGGAAGTTCAGCACTATTAGTAGCAGGTTAGAGAGGTTTTGATTTTTATCGGTGTATGCTAAGAAAGGTGGTGATCTGGTGGTTTGCATTGATGAGATGTATTTCATGTCTTGACCTTTTGAAACTTGTAATTACTTTTATTCCCATGAATAAGCTTCATGAGAAAAAGCAGTGATTGCCTAAACTTAATTGTAATTGGATATGTGGGGGAGGGTGAAGACTTGAAATTCTGAGGCTGATTTTCTTTCCTGATTTGTACCAAGTTAAAGCATAGGTAGCAAGGTATAACAGAAGAATAAAAAAAGCTAGAATGCATATGAAAATAAAAAAACCAAACCTAATTTGTCACATTATAGCCAAGACTAGCAGAGAAAGTGCAAAACTTTATTTGTTGCCAGCTTTTCTACCTGGCAACCATGTGCTCTGTTGAGACATGAGGTACTCTTGATCAGTATAAAATGGGATGTGGTCTTACAAGTTGAGAAACATTCATCGGAAGTGCAGAATCAGTTACATGATACAATTTCTGAATCATATTTGTCTAATCTGCCCTTAGAAGAAAAGCCCAGGAACAGAGAGCCCATGGTCTTCACTGGAATTTGATTTTGGTTCTTTATTGGTTTCCTACTCTATCTGTTTTCTCCTTTTGCTGCAGGTTAAGCTCATTTGTTCTGATCTTATTCCTCGTGGATGTAGAGAAGTGTTTTGATTTCATGCCTTTGGCAACATTTTTGAATTTGATGGCAAATTTGAAGCCAGACTAAGCAGGCCACCTTCAAGTGGCTTTATATCAGATTTCATAAAAGATAACTTGAAGAAATCAGTCTGTTTGGTATGGGAGTATCAATTAGCTCATCTCTACAAGATGGAAATGCATTCCTTTTTAATTTAATCTCTGTGCACAACTTAGAAACCATATCTTCTATCTTAGCCACTGCTGAACACTGATTTACCTAATAAGTGTGTCTGTGTCTGTGTGTATGTATATATCATGTGATTGCTGCAAAGTTCTGAATATGAATTATTTGTCCAGACTATTCTGTAGATACATACCCATCCTGTTTATAGGAAATCTAATTGGTGTGAAAGTAGAAAATTTCTGAATTCCATGAATTTATTTACAGTAATCTGTTTGGTAAAATTTGAATTGTTTCGGTGCAGATGTGTTGCTTAACTTTTGATTTAGTCTTTTTGATTTTTCCCTTTTTATTCTTTGAGCAGAATGTATTAGATGACAGGACTGTAGCATTACAGGCTATCTGTCTTTAGGATCGGGATTGTAGATGGGAGAATGTCAAGTCCACATTTGTGCTACCACCTGTTATTTTGCATGATGACTGTGATAAACTCATCACTGGTTCAACACATGACTAGTGCATTATTTTTACATTTTGTTTGTGTTACTATTGGTGGAACACTTTCCCCAAAAGCTTGTTCTTTCCAGTAAAAGCCTTTCCATGATTTCCAATCTAATTCTTGGATATAAATGGACTGTTTTCTCATATCGTCCTTTATCTTAATTAGAGCTTCCTTCATCTCCTGTCTTAAATTAGGTTTTCTATTCCCATGATCATCCTGCTAGCTCTGGTCTAATGGGAGTCCATTGTTCATGAACACAGATGATCAGAATTGTGATCTCTTTTCCAGATGAGGTCTCACTTAAGCCTTATTTACTGTTACTGCTATTTTCCTGTATCCTGGAAATGTTGGACAATTCACTCTATTTTCTGTGCCTCCCTATTTTTTAATTAAGAAAATTTCATAGTTGTGTTCTATGGTGAATTGGTCACTGAATACTTTCTCACAGTATTTTAGTTTTCCTTTAATAAGAGATGCGTTTGACAGATAAAACACAGAATAAAAACACTTGTTCTCAGCATTTAGAAATGCATTTTTGCACCTGGTACTGAAGAATGCTTTCCTAACGCTTGTGTGCAAATGTTTTGTTATATAGTCTTCAGTATTTGCCTTTCACAAAAACCATCAAAGAAAGTAATTTTTGCAGCTGCTGCTGAAAAGCAGACTTCATAGAAGTCTGTTGAAGATGATTGTTATTTCTTTATGAGATAGAAATACTTCGTCATTCTGAGGCTTTAAAAATGTGTTGAATCCTCAGTATCACAAATGGAAAGTAATTCAGAATGTGCTGCTCTGATTCATCGTAGGTAAAGGAAGCTAGCAGATTTTTATGCTGTATTTAGTGGCATGATGAAATAACTTTGGAAAATTCTGCTTCTCCTCCAACTCATTTTTGAGCTGTCTTGGCGATAATCCCAACTAACAGTGCACGTTTGTATTTGATTCAAGGGAAAAGTGCATGAAGTGCATACTTTTCCCAGCCTTTTCAGTTCTCTTGCAAAAGAATTCTGTCTCCCTGGTAACGATTAAAACTGGGGAAATTGCTCTTTGTTGGAATCCCGTCCCCCGCCCAAGCTCCAAAGTCTACCAGCACTTGGCACTTCCCCCTTTGCATCAATGCAGTGTTCCCATGATCTGTTGGTTTTGTTCCTTTATGGAGGGATGACTTTGGTAAAAGAAGAAAAACAACTTTGGGATAACAGCACAGTGTGGCCTTTCCTCAGCTGTAGTGCACTGCTTAGAACACAATTTAAAATTGTTATGTCTGCACAAAGGCCAGTGCATTTTGAAATGTCCAAGTGTCTGCACAGGTACCAACTGCAGTGGGTTTTATGTAAGATAACCTTACTCTAGCTTTTATTGTTACCTGCATTGTGTTTTGTATGGCACTTATTGCAGTGAATTGGCTATAGTAAACTTGAATGACGTTTTGATCCATTTCCCTGCTTTAATAAGCTTGATTAAATTCTAGTTAAATACCTCTTAGCTTATGTCTGAGGAAATACACACATATATATATATGAATAAATTGAATAGCTGTGTGAGTGTACTGGTCTCAGTAATACTGTATACTCCCAGATAAGGATCAAGGGTATGTCCAACTTACATATTTTGTTCCTGATCCATCATCTAGGATATAGGTTGTGTTTGTCATGCAAATTGATAACCAAGGCAACTTTCATAGCCATCACAAGCAGAGCTGGCTAACCTGGGTTCTGAAAGTGAGTAGCTTGTTGAGGTATCGTGTCCTTTATAAAATGCCCAGAAGAAATAGCTTTATCAAAGTTCAGATACATGCTTTTGTTTACAATAAATGTTTGTCACCACTTCTCAGCCATTCTCTTGAGAAAGGGCGGTGAAACATTGCTGCCCCCTTGAGGTTGATGTCTTGTGTTTATGTTGTGAAACTTTTAACTTGCCAGTGTGCTAGAGTTTAATGTATTGACTCTGTTTTATAAAAGTTAATTATTGGGAGTGTGCAGAGTGCATCAGTGAGCAGTTATGGCAGGTGTTAGCCCAAGACATGGCTAGGGATGGGATTGTCTTTAGCTCACAGTGTTGGATTGAACCTTGTTCTCTGTAATAGCAAAAAAGCAATGGAGGGAGGATTGTGAAGAGTGAGGACTTGCAGAAGGAGAGACATTGACAAGTAAGGTTGTTCTTTTTTATAACCCCACACAGAATCCCAGCATGAACTAACGTGCATGCTGGTTTTACTCTGAAGAGTCCTTCCTTGTTTTCTGAAAGCTTACTACAACCCTAATTCCAAGAGAAAAATGAAAAAACTGTTACACCTAGTATATCAAACTTCTTAAAATCAGATGTCACTCTGCCCCTAGTTTGATGGAAGTATGCATTCAAACAATGTGAAGAACAGGAGACAGTAATACGAGGAAATCTTCTGTAAGAGCACTCAGTGCTGAGTTTATGCACTCAGGAGATCTTAGGTTCAAAGAACAGAAAAGTTTCTCAGCACCCCAACTGCTCCTGTGTTTATGGGAGATCTTGTTTCAATTTGAACCGAAGAAGGCCTTGCATTTGCTTTCCCTTGTCTCTTTCCTACCTTTCTTCTCTTCCCTAATAGGAGGTATAATCCACTCTAAGTATTTTCAGCTTTGTGGATTGATATTAAATTGAGATTTCCATCACAAGAGGAGAGACTTGAAACAACTATTTAAAGTTAATTCCCTAAATTACATTGTCTGTTGTTTCAACCAAATCCAATGATGGGAATGTTGAGGGATTAGATTTGCTCAGCACAATGGAATGAAACAGGAATGTGCTGTTGAAAACAGCATCATTGCATGAAATTATAAGTATCCTTGCCTGATTTTTCAATTTGAGTAGCTGTCATATTCCTCTAGGGTTTTTTTGGGTCCTAGTATTTATCATTATGATTGTTATTATTATTTGTATCCACTCTTGAAATAGTCTCTTTTTATACCCCAGAAGAGTTCAGAAGTGTAGTTTTCATGAGCAGTTTCATAGCGACAATGAACTAAGTAGTCTTTGCCAACTTGCGTCTGGTAGCTCATGGTGCTGACACACCCCTTAGTACAGCAGAGGTGCATGTACAGAAGTTGGTACCACACAGACCCACAGCACAGACTATGGTACACTGAATTAGAAAATACAAGTAATCTCCCTACCCCCCTAAAATGAAAACTTTTATTGTTTTTCCTGCAGATTTGTTCCCTGATATGATTCAATACATGGTAGTGTAAAGAATGGTTCTGTCGCAGTGGGAAGGGCAGGGATGAGCAGGGATGGCTAATGCAGCCTAAGCAGCATGGCTTACACATCATTGATGGAATATATTACTACAGAGCAGGCCTGATCCATCTTCTGTCTTTCTGCTACAGAGACATAGTTATCCTCAGAAAATCGCAAGCCTAATATTGAGTTAAAAATACTCTTTTGTTAATATCTTCTTGTCTGTTTCATGTATGTTTTGTAGACTGCTTCTCTTGGTACTTTTCCTCTTACACCTTGACTTCCTTTCTTCAGATTTTATCACATATCTTCTTACTGAAAATTTATTGAATGTGTTAAAAATGGTATTTTTCCATTCTCCTCCCACTGTGGTGGAAAGTGCTGTGATGCATGGATGCAGGTGCTGCCATTGCCTGTTTAATTGGTCAAAGTCATCCTCCATTGCTCTTGTTCTTTCCTTGGGAAACACTCAGCTTCATGGAGATCTTAAATTTGCAATTGTATAGTTGATTTAGAGAAATTAAGTGGATAGGTTGATTTTAAACATTGCTAATAACTAATTAGTGTCTTTTCAATGTCCTGAAAAAGTAGTCTTTATTTCCTGGAATGCAAATCCTCTATTGCTACAGGAATCTCAGTCCATTCCATTTGTTTCCTTCTGTGGTTATAAAAGTGTGTGACAAAACGTGTGCATGAAAATGCTGCCCATGAGGTGGTGTTTGCATATTACATCCCTGCTGTGTTTATTTCAGGGTGGGTAGTCAAATGAGAATTAACCATTGCATTTTGATTGCTTGCAAGATTAGTAAGTTTGTATCCCAACTGTATGTTGTTACAAAGAAATGGATCTGGTCTGCAGAAAAGTAGATTGATGGTAATTTTCTCATTTTGGGTGCTACAGCCTTTTTTGTGTCTCTCTAAAAACCCACAGACATAGAAACCCCGTTCTTTCCTTGGTGAATTTGAAAGGAAATAATTACGAACATTGCAACTGTATGAGCACAAAGTATCTGAATTAGATAACTTGTGATAAAATACTGAAGTAATATTTTTTTAAAGAACTTAGTATTGTCTTTACTGAATAATCTATGTAAACTTAATAAAAACTGTATATGAAGAAGCAACTCAAGTGTTTGATGGCAGGAATGTATCGCGCAGCGGAATAAAAGGAAATAAGGACGTGCCATGCGATGAATGGCGCCCAACGTGGACCAAGCCTTTGAGGATTTCCTGGCGAATCCCTTTATTCAAAATGTCTGCCCCTTTTATAGGGGTGCCCAGAGAACTTTCCAGAAAAGGGGTGGAGCATGGGACAAATACGGGATTGGGGGGTAGGATCTTACACAAATATGGATAATGAGGTGTGGATACATTCCATTTAGGGCAACAAGAGGCGGGGAATAACCTTATATAGAAACTACTGCATTGCAGCATCCAACAGCAATCATAATTCAGCAATAAACTTGGTTAGTACAATTGAGGGAAACTCTATGTTAGAATAGGGTACATTTTTCTTTTTAAACATGCATTAACACTGAATAACTGTAAGTTGCAGGACATCACAGGCATTTATCTTGATCTCTTAAAGTCCATTTTGTTTAGCATACAATTCTCTTCTCCACTTCTCAAATCTGTCCCAGGTCGTCTGATGACTCCCGACAGGAATGCACTATTATAATTTAATAACACGAAGTTCTGATGCTGATTATATTTCCACAAGCATGAAAATGCAAAATAGGTCTGAGATAAGCATAAAAGCTAATGTCCTCTTCACTTCGTTTTATTACAGTCAGAAATTAGAAATGAAAGCACAAGTTGCAGATGCATTCATAGCAAAATTCCAACTGACACCGGATGAAATGAACCTGCTTCGAGGCACGAAAGATGAGCCAATTACTGAGGTAACTCAATGAACATTAAAAGCTTTGCCCTGAACTAAAATGTAGAAGTGCCCTAGCTGAATTGTACATGAGATCTTATTTGCAGTTTGCAATTTAATTTTTTATGGAAGAATGTACCTTTTAACAGAATGATGAATTTCTAATGAGTTTGAAGTATGTGATTAAAGATTCAAGTATAGAGAAGGAAAATCAACATTAAATTCTAGTTTGTGTAATGGGTTTAAGGGGCAAATGATCTCTCATGTGGTTCTATACTTCAAAAAGACCTTTATGAAGTCTAAATTTTCAGCGAAGATGTTTTGAAACTTTATCACACTCATATAAGGCAAATGAGAAGCTCACAACTCTTCAGTAATATGTAGTACTGCCCCTGTGTTTGTGTGTACATTTTGCATACTCAGGTATATAGATCATTTTTTTTCAAAAAAAAAGATGAAAAAAGGTGTTCAGTGACTTGAAACAATACAGGCTGAGACTTTGAAGATATGGCGTGCTGATTCACTTCTAGCCACCTTCCAAAACCATTTTTGGAATATGTTTATGGTTTGAATAAGAGACACATTATTCGGCAGTAAAAGGAAACTGAATAGTGAGAGAATTGAGTATACTTAATAGATTTTTTTATTATTGTAATTACATGGAAACCTTCACTTAAGTCTAGACTGCCTGCTGAGACATACTATCTCAATTCCACAGGCATCCTGTTTGCAGTTAAAGCGTTACTAAAGATATGGAACTGATAACCATAAACAGTGCTAATGAAAGCATAAATGGTATGTGTTAAATGATTGTGCACTTGAGTAATTGCTCTGTGCTTTTGTACCGCTGTTGCCATGAAAGAACATTCAGATATCTAGAAAGCACATTGTTCCCTGCAATGACAACAAAGCTGTGCCAGTTATTCAGTGCTTGGTTTGCAGCAGAACGAGGATTAGACTTTTTCATTCTTCATCTGAAGTGCAGAGGTAACTGAGATAAAGTAGTTGTGCTACTTTAGTAGGCAGACTGCATTAACATCATGTGTGTGCATTTCCCTTATGATACAGTCAGCCTATGTCCTTAAAACATTTTACTCAGGCTTCTGTTTTGGTAAGTTTTTTTGCTGAAGGAAAAGTGTTTTGGGTTTTTATAAACATGACCTTCAACAAAATCGGTGCAAGGCAGTAGGTTAAATCAGTGGCCTACTTCACTTAGAATATGTCTATTTTTATGTGATGAGTCCAATGAAATTACTTTCCCGAGGCAAACTGTTCACATCACAAAAGATACAACAAACAGTTGTATCTGAATTAGCTGGTCTCCTCCACGATGTTTGAAAGATGGGTTACAAGATGTGTTTGAAAATGTTACTGGGTTTCTATTTGCTTTCTGAAACAGTAACAATATAACTTTTTTGGCCATATGTCCATCTCTTCTAGGATTTGGGTTTTTTTCTTCACTGCTGCTGCTCAATTATTTGGGGGGAAAGATTATTGTGGAAAACTTTGGTCCATTCTATTGCAAATGTTCCGTGTTTTTTAAGAAATTGTTACCCTATTTAATGAATACAACAAATATCTGCCGGTAATCATTGTACTTTATGGTGTTTCAGTTTGCTCTTAAGTTGCTAACGTTAATGGGAGAGGATGTAATACATAGTAGTGTTCTCAAAGTCTCCTCAAACTGTTAACTAATCAATGTGCAACTCACACATACTACATAAGGCAGGTTTAAAAAGATGGCTTTACTGCATTTTTTTATTCTTTTTATTTTGTTTTATGGAAGGAAAGCTTGATGCAATGGGAAACTAAAAAAATCCTAAGGCTCTTAAAGTGGAATGAGGTGGCAGAGACAGGGTGTTTATTTTAAAAGAAGCTTTTGGAACACAACTTGGACACAGACACACAAGGAACATAAGTATGAGATCAAAATGGGGAGCAGAGAGTGCTGGAGATTTGACTGAGAAGTTACTGCTTTTAAACACTGCTTTTATTTTATTTTTTAATTGATTTAGGAGTTTTTCAAGGCTTTAGGACGAGTAAAGCAAATTCACGATGATGTCAAGATTCTCCTCCGGACAAATCAGCAAAGGGCAGGGTGAGTGCTACTTAAATGAATGCAAGATAACCATTTACAGTTAAAAGCAGAAATTAAAACAAGGTCTCATTCTTAATAATGGCGTCTTTTATTTGACTTGAATGTGCCTTTCCTACCTAAAATAGTATTTGCAAATGAACTTTTTTTTTTGTCTTGTAGCTTGGAAATTATGGAACAGATGGCTTTACTGCAAGAGACATCTTATGAGCGACTTTACAGATGGACTCAAAGTAGGACTAAGAATGTTTTTATGTTTATGAATATTGTTATGATGATTCCTTTAATTTCTTCATGTGGATTTAACTTAGCAAGAACTCTTTGCAAGTTACATTAACATTTTGGTTTCCTTCTTAGTGAAAGATTTTTTATGACCCCAGTAGTTAATTCTTAATTAAGGAGATTCACTCCTTGCTACCTCCAGTCTCACCACTATAAAAGTGTATTATTTATTTGTATTTTTACTAGATGATTTTCCAGAGAGTGGCTACTTCAGTTTGATAGTCCAAACAAATTCTCAATTCTATTGAATTTCGCTTCCGTGCGGGTTAGAGTGAAGTTGTCTTTGACCATTTGGTAGTAAGATCTAATTTAGTGGGAGGAGTTGTGTATTACTTTAAAAAAGCTAAAAAAAAAAAGCTACCTCCTTTTAGCAGGATGCTCTTTTGACTGATATTAGGCAATTATTTTTTTTCTAGGCATGTGTGTTCAGTGTAACATCTTGATAGTGTGAAATATAGATGCTTTTTTATTAGTTCTCTCTTCTTCAAAGACATTGACAGAAAGTTTTTTTAAATTTAAAAATGGTGCACTGTGCTTTTTATCTTCATCAGGTGTTCTTCAGAGGATGCTGAAACCTCAGATAATAGTTGTAGTTTTGCTTTAATGAAAAGTCATAATTTTTATGCCAATGTTTGATTTAGTTTATATGATTTCCACATTTTTGCATGTAATATACAAGATTATAAAGTTAATGTGGTGAAAGGTAAAAAAATAACAAAACGAAACAAAAAAAACAACCCAAAGCTTGCTTAAATACTTGCTTTCTTTTCTCTTAATAGTTTACCTGGAACATGGTAAACAGTTCTAAAGGAGCCCAGCAGAATTCTGGTGGTTGAATGATTCACCATTTGTGTGTAGGCACAATCAAATACTAAGCTTCCCATAATCATTATTATTGTTGAAATTTGTGATGGAGATGCATTTTACAGTACTGCTTGCAGGGGAATTTAATTATATTAACACTAACTAGCCCAGGTAACATATTCTAAAGGTTTCAATTCAAAATCAAAAGCCTTTGAGGTTTTAACTAATTTTCTTGTTTTAAAGCTTGTTATAAAATGTATTATAGGGTAAAGAATGTGCTTTTGTATGTGTTGATATTTTATAGATGAATGCAGGACATTGACACAAGAATCATGTGACATTTCTCCAGTTCTTGCTCAAGCCATGGAAGCCTTACAAGATAGACCAGTCCTGTACAAGTAAGTAATGTTTGCAATTATCTCTAACAGAAATTTTGAGCTTATAAAATGTGAAGATGGGCATGAATTACAGAGCCAAGGCTGGTAGACGTTTAGTGCTGTGTCAAATTTAAAAAAAAACCCAAATCATAAAAATGTAAAAAAATCATATTTCAACTGCTTTAAATTTTAGACGTCTTTTTGACATAATTATGGTACAGGAAATGTCATTGGCCTTTTTCCAACTTACTGGTTTCTAATTGAAGTAAAATGTCACACTGTTTTTATTTTAATGTAAATGAACTGTAAATTTCTGCTGTGCTCATTCTAGGGTTTTTGTGAAGTAAAAAATGCTGTCCAAAGCGTGCGATTATCTCATTTAAATTCCCAAAGTAAAAAATTTCTGAAGGCTGATTAGCTCTTACTGAAGCGCCCCTGGTAGTAAGCATGTCTTCTTCTATGAGTTGTCCAGTAGTCTATTAAAAACTACTACATATGGGCCTCTAAAGTTTAGGGATACTTGTATATGTGTAAAATACTGCTAGTCTTCAGAATTTGCTGCAGGGACTTTACTAAATATGGTACTTAGTAGAGACAACCACGAGGTGGCACTGTAAGAACTGTTTTTATTAGAGTGACTATACCTGAAGAGGTGGTACTTAAACTTCTTTGCTTTTTAGGGTTTGTTGTGGTTTTTTTGGGTTGGGTTTTTTTTAATGCATTCATCACATTTTGCAACTATTGCAAATCACTTTCAGCCACAGGTATCCAGGACAGCAGAGTACTGGGCAGTCTTTCAAAGGCTACCCTTGTAGTGTCAGATGTGCAAAGATGTAGGTATGTGACACTGTAAATCTCCATGGAGCTCTCCACAGGAAAAATGCACAGTGGAAGTGAACCTTAAAAATCCTGAAATTATGAGAGCAAGCACAGATCTTGACATGCTAATCAGCTCTGGTAATTAAGGTGAGAGAGAAGTGATGTCACTTGACCTCCCCAGCTGTTGAATGTGGTGCCATAGTTGGATATTGCAGAGTCCTTTCTTGCATTCTCTCCTCCACACCCTCTTTCACAGCTGCAAAAGATCAGTTACAACTGTGTTCACAAAATTTTATAGGATTCTTTTTAGATACAGTTTTATTTTCCATAATAAATGTTTTGTTGAATTATGATACTTTGAAACTTCATAAAATCATTGTTTTGCTTTCTTAACATTTCTGGGAAAAAAGAAAAAACATCTTCTATGTAAATCCACAGCTGGCTAGTTTAAAATGAATCTGGAAAAGAGAATTTTTTTATTTCTAACACTTCTCTGAGAAACAGCAACAGTAGTATTAACAAAGGTAGAACTTGATAGGTAAGACCTTTCTTCTGCCAGAAAGGCAAAAGTAAACATTACACAGAGCCGTGTTATCTCTCATCATAGATTATCATACTTAACTGCTTGCTAAAGCAGTATTATCAAAATTGCAGTATTGATGCTTTATATTTTAAATCTCAGGATGTAGTTTTTCCCTTCCAAAAATTTTTGTGTACATTAAATAACTAACAAACTGCTGAGTTCAAAATGCAAAAATTGAGTCACAGGAGAAAGTAATATTAAATTGTTTTTTGGTTTATGTATATAAGCATTGCTGTGTGAACTAGACATTTTTCTTCCAAATCACTGCCTTTGTGAGTGATGAAGATTGTGATTCATTTGGGTGAAAATGAGTAAGATGGAGAAGGGCAGGAATTTAGAAATAAATCTACAAATTCTTGTTTTCTTATATTGACTTAGATCTTGTTAACTAAAAGTATCAGAAAGAATGTACCACGGATGGACTTTTGGGAACTGCAGTCAGTAGGTGTCTGAAAGAAACATTTCTCCTGGCTCTAACAGAAAAACTGTTTCATAGGAAATGCATGGAGACACAGCTCAAAGCGTTGTTGCTTTTCCATCATCCACTCAGGTTTTTGGGGTCTTTTTCTCTCTCTTCTTTCCTCAGTGATCATTACCGTGTTTTTTAAAGATCAAAACTGTGTTAAAAAGAATCCAAATGTTGTTTTCTTTCCCGAACGTGAGTACGTGTGATAACATAGTAGTAAATACTGTGTTCTAGTGTAAATAATAGTTATTACTGAATTTTTTAAGATGCAGGATTTTATAATAGTTGTACCCTGTTCTACTGAGAGGAAAAGGAAAATTTGTAGTTTCTTTTTTAAAACAAAATTATCACTATTAAATGCTGTTTTCAAAACTAATAACAATATCACAATATCTGTTTCACTGCTGTATTTTTAATAATCTGTTGTATAACTGTTCATTGGAGAGGGGAAAAAAAAGATGTGTAGCTGGTTTCTAGAGACACTTGAGATTTTTCAGTCCAATATTGCTCCTCCTGGACGGTGGGCCGTTGTCAGATCCCAGATCTCTTCCACTATTAATTGCATTATTTTAGAAAGTAGTAATTTATTAAACCTTTTTCATTAGACTTTTTTTTTTGTTAATTGCAGGTATTTACTTCCCAAGTTAACATATACAGTGTATAAAGAAGGTTTAAACAGACGTTTCCAGATTCTTCAGTGTGTTTTTTTCCCCCTCTTTCAAATAAAAATGTAGATTAAAAAGAACAAAACTGAAGGTTTCCTTGGACTTTTTATAGCAGAGTGGAAATTTAATCGAACAGTTTTGAGACAGTATATTATTTTCTTCCATATTTTGTTCTCCACCTCTGTTAAATGTGAATGTAGTACTTGTCTATCTTCCGTCAGTGATTAACTTGTTTTTATTATTATTAATATTTTATTTTTGTTCATCTGGTGGGTGTCATTGGTAAGGGACAACATGCTTACTCTTTGACATTTTTTCAGTTATGTTGGAAAAATAAACTGTAATTTATATTTTCTTTTTCCTTTGTAATTTACATGTATTGTTCAAAATGTTTAAATCAATTAAGAAAAGAAAAGTGGAAGTGTTCTGTGGCTTGCAAACATCCTGCTTCTAAGCAAATATAGCAGGAATGTTAGCAGTGCTCATTTCCCATCCTTTACTTGCTATTGTGGTTCAATGCCAACCAGAGGGTAGCCTGATCCATAAATGAGCCATGTGTAAGGCTTTGGTACCTCCTCGGCCACCAGCATGCATTTGAGATTATGTGCTCTGGGCTGTAATTGTTCATCCATTAAATATGCAGCTAAGATTCATTTGATTAAAAGCAGCGAGCTATTATCAAATGAAAATAACTTTGTTTGCTACTTACTAATCATGTGGTAGCCTAGAAGAAGGAAGAAGCCTCGTGTTGCAGTGCAGTAAATTGCTGCTTCTGTCAGTCAGCTGGACTATATGCAAACAGGAGTCCCAAATCTGTCAAAGCTGCTTATGTGTACAAAAATGGAAAAAGGGCTTTTTCATTTTATTTATTTATTTTATTATTTTATTTATTAGTTTGGGGTAAGGGAATGGAGAGGTCAAGGAAAAGTTTTGTTTAATATCTGACTCCTCTTTGTTTAGAGGAGTTTTGAATGTTTTATAGTAGAAGCATTGATGCAAGATTTCTAGAACTATAAAAATGGTTACTTGTATTAGCTGTAACATTGAACTAATCAGCTGTGATGAGGTGAACTGGTTTGTCTTAACCCAGTTTCATGTTTCAATAACAGATACACGTTGGATGAGTTTGGGACAGCTAGAAGGAGTGCTGTGGTCCGTGGCTTTATAGATGCTCTTACTAGAGGAGGTCTGGGAGGTACTCCCCGCCCTATTGAAATGCACTCTCATGATCCTCTGAGGTACAGTACTCCAAGAATATATATGAAGTGGTCTTTTTTTTTTTTTTTTTCCCCCTGTTGCCATTTTGAGTCAATGACACCATAAACTTCTGATTTACACAGAAATTTTTGTCTTTGTGTAGGTATGTAGGAGACATGCTGGCCTGGTTGCATCAAGCTACAGCTTCTGAAAAAGAACACCTAGAAGCTATGTTAAAGCTTGTAACTATTCAAGGTAGTACTAGTTTTAAAACATAAATTGGGAAGTGATAGCAAGTAAGTCTGTCATAAGTCAGAAAGTGTGATTAATTTCTTAGGCTGGGCTTTAGTTACAAGTCTGAGCTTAAATTTTCCTGGAAATCTCCGAGTAGCTGGTGGTTACATTTTTCTAAAAGAAGGTCTATAACAAAGAAGAGTATTCAAAAATGCACTCATTTTATTTCACTGTGCCTATAATAGATTTACACTCAATTTACAAAGGGACATTTTAGAGTGTAGTTGAGAGTTCAAAAGTTGTTTGCAATGTGTATGACTACATATCTCCTTGAAAAGATGGTCATTGCTTATTGTTATGTTGAGGATTCCTGTTATACCGTACTCTTTTGTTTAGTTAATTTTTTTAAATATCATTCCTTGTTCCTTTAGGTCTCTTCCTTCTAGGCTACAAGTAAAGTGGAATTTTCATCTGTCATGTAACATCATTACAGGTTTTTGGAGGTCAAAGTAGGCTGCTCATAGATATGTGAAGCTTTTTAATATCAAATTTCTCCTTCATTAGCAGAACTGCAGACTCTCATGTTCAGTCTTCAAAGCTCCTTTGCTTTGTTTTAAGTAGATTGGACCTATACTTAAAAGACCTTTTATTCAATAGAAGCTTAAGTGTGATTTACCACCATAGTGTCAAAGACATTTTTAATAAGTTATGCATGGGTACTCAGTTGTAACAAACTTGTAAGAACTTATATTTGATCTGCATCTGGTGAGCTCTTCAGATTGTGCGTCTCAATTAATCCTTCTCTGGGATTTAAAGTGAATATGTGTTCTGATTTTCCTTTCTGCTGTAAGTATTAATTTGCTTTCCTAACTAATGGTGTGTGGAAAAGGAGGCTGTTTAGGAACTGTTGTAAATCATACTGGAGAAGTGCTGTTGTTTTTTTGACTACAGTTACAGTGTACTATAGAAGGGAATTTAATGTTGTTTGCTGACAGTATCTTGGGGAGACAGGACAATCATCATCATAGTGGTTTTATGGTAAAGAAAAAGACATGAGAATTCCTTGTAGATTACTGACTGATACTTCTACTGTAACTGGGGAGTCCTTCAAGAAAAGCTGACCCCACGGAACATGTTACTGTGTCTGGTTCTTCTGTGGATTGGGCTACTGCTGCTGCACAGGCCTGCACTTTGTTTTGAAATTCTCACACCTCTTTGTGTAGTACTTTGTTTAACTATAAAGTTCCTTGGCTTTCTTGGCAGGATGTCAGGCTGAGATGCTATGACCATGTAATTAGATATATTTAGAGCATTTCGACCACAGAGCAAGATATTGGATAATACAGGAAATATAAATGTTTGGGAGAAAAATTTTCAACAAAAAAAATCATCAGGCCAAAACTTTTTTCCCAAGAGACTGGTATAAACAGGACATTCAATATTTCTGTCTGAAGACAAAATACATTTTCCTAAGCTTTGCAGGAAAGGGTTTGCTATTACTGTTGTACAACTTTCAAGAAACGTAAAGAGGGATTCTTAACTTTCATACTGGGAGCTGCAAAGATTGAGAGGTGCAGTCTGTAACTATTCCTATGCATCTTTGGAAAATTTTTTTGATAACATGGATAGTGATGTGGTAAAATCTGTAGGACAAAACAGTACTTAACAGGATACCACTGGGTTTAACAAAAAACATTTGTGGGCAGTGCAACCACAAAATACTTTAAGATGGTATGCTTTTTGTAAATAAAGTCGCAATAAGTTGGTAGTGACTAATCAGTGAGTACAGCATCTAAGATATTGAGAGATTCAAGTTGACAAACCTGTGCTGTTGTGCAGTCTTAGGTGTCTGGCTGCACAGGCTCTGGCAGAAATAGAGGTAATTTCATTTAGCCATTTGACAAATGGACATCTTGTTTATTAGCAGTTATAGATAATGACAGAAATTTGCATCTCCAGAGGGCACTCTTCCCAACAAAATTTAATATCTTATGAAAGCATTTTTGGAGGCTTTCATCACAAACTGAGGCTTTCATTGTTCCCTGTGGAGGGAGCCCAAGCAACTACCATAGATTAGACACTTACCTGGTGGTCTGCAGTTAAGTCAGTCAAATGTTTTCACTTTCATTTCAACTTCAGTAGCTTTTTGCAGATAGAACCACTTCTGTTATTTTAATTCAGGTGTATCTGTTCTGAGCTCAGATTTCTGTTTAAATTCTCCTGTAAGCTCTGTGTAATTTCAGGACTGTGATTTGGTAAATCACAGTTATACAAAAATTTCCCTTCTCAGAAAAAAAAAAAAAAAAAAAGCCATGCATAAGCTATTGGTATGAAGGAGGTAGATTTGGTCCCACTGGAAGAAAAATTTTGTGAATAACATGATTTTTTTGAGAAATGTTCCCATCCCAGTTTTTACTTTAAAATGATGAAACTATATAGCCCATAATCAGAGTATTCAAGAATTGCTTTTAAAAGGTTTTTAAAATGTTAAGTTTGAAAATGTTTAAAATTAATCTGACCAAAAGTACTGTTAAAATTTTAAGCACAGAAAACACATTAAGAAAAGGTTAACTATTTTGTTGGACAAGGATGAAGCATCTGGTTCTCGTCTTTGGAGCTTAGGTTTTCTGCTAGAAGGAGGCTTCCAGTCTTACAGAGATCTTGTACTTGAAAGGAAGGGAGAACTGCAGGCATTTTGGGATGCAGTATAAAACCATTTTTCATGGAGTTACAGGAACCCAGATGGAGAACAGAAGCTAAGAGAAGTCCAAGAAATATTTCTCCTTTTATAGAAGGATACACAGAGAAAGATTATATATGGTGTAGTAGGCAGTCGGAAGCATATCTTCAGTTATGAACCATTTTCTAAAAGTTATTTTGAATCTTTAAGAATTGTTTATTCTGTAGTTCTTTTAAGTCAAACTTGCACCAGTTATATAACCCGTTCTGCTGGAAGATTTCACTGGTTGTAGAATCCAAATATTCTAATTGGACATGAAAATATATGCGAAGGCACAAGCATGTGGTATACCAAGATTGTTATTCCATGTCCTTTGGTATTCGAACTTGTATATTTTTGGAGCTAAAAATTTCATACCCAACAACTTGTTTTTAAGTCAATCTGGTCTAGATATGCTATTGCAAATATGTGCTGGGTACTTGTTATGTTGATGAACAGTAAAAGTGTGACTATTCCTACTAAAAATGTGTAAATTGTTAGGGGGTGTGTGAGAGCTAGCCATTACATTGGAGAGCATGCATATTGTGGTTTGTAATCTTGCTTTCTGCCTTAATAATACTCAAGTATATTAACCTATTTTTATTACCTTACCAATTTAGTATGTTAAAATTCTTAGAGCCACCATGCTGAATTCAGTTGTTACTGCTTATGTGGCTTTTGATGAAGCTTGGTGTAAAGAGGCGTTGGCACAGATCTCTGATCTTTCATTATTTTTACTCAGAGGTAATCTCTCTTACTCTGAAATAAGCAAAATATAGTTTCAGGTCACCTGATTTCTGTCACATGTCACAGTCAGTTTGTTTACTTTCATTGCATGGGTCTCATCTGAAGATGAACTCCTGTTGACAAGTTTTAAATTAGAATGAAAGTATTGCTTTCTCCATAAATCTATTCTGAGTTGTTACTGAAGTGAGAGCTTGAAGATCTGTTGCTTTCAGTTTGATTGATTTATGACAGTACTGGTTGCCATGCAACAATTCATTTGTGTTTCATGGTAAGATAGGGCAATATTCTCTCTTGTGTATAGTTCTGTGAAAGACGAGTTTCAAATGCTGCTGGGGAGGAAGCGTTTGCTAATGCTGCAGCACACAGCAGTGTGGAGGTACACGTGTCACTTAATTTGTAACAGTGCCATGAGCGCATCAGTACCAAACACTGAGAGGCACATGTATTTGCTGGTCAGGCTTTTCAAAATGGTATGTACTGTTGGTCCCTGAGCATCTTACTGGCCTGGTTGTTTTTTTGTTGGTTTTTTTTTTTTTTTTTTTCCTAGCTCAAATACATGAAGTGCTAATATTGAGCCTTACTATGACAGCTTCTTGCTTGATCGTTTATTCCTCCACTTGCTGCTTCTCCCTCAAATCCACAGGCACTATGTTTCACTAGGAAGCAATTGAATAGCAAAAGGTAATGACTCCAGGACTGTTTTGTCATGCAGCTATTTCTTAATGGCTAGATTTGAAGTACAGTGGAGGTGTTTTCTAGTCATGTGGAGAAAAGAACATACAGTTCATAATGCTTTTTATGGAGGACTACCTCCTACGTTTGTTTATTTGTTTTATAGTCTTGAAGAAAAGAGAATTACATTTGCATAATCTTAGCATGTGTTTGCATTAACTATAGGTGTGGAAGAAAATATTCAAGAAGTAGTTGGGCACATCACAGAAGGTGTCTGCAGGCCTCTGAAGGTGAAGTATTTTGTTTTCCTTAGCACTCTAAATAGAAAAGCTCTTGTATCATGTTTTTCCAGAACTTGTGCCCCCATCTCTTCAATGTATTTTCATTGCCCTTGGTTGAGAGTTAGATTCTCAACTTCTGAAGGGTTTTATGATTTTCAAATTAAAGATTTCTTAAGCTCATAAATACCTGGTTTATAACAGTCATATAGTGAGAGATACTAGGATATTAAATTTGAGTCTTGATTTTGTTTTACTTTTCCTGGATTGAGGAGTGCTTATGTACAAAAATCTAGCTTTGGGATAAGCATGTGGGAAAGGTAGTAATGGGTTAGATGAAAAATCAGTTTAATTTAGTGCCCTATTTCTCATAGTGATCATGAACGTATGCTTAGGGAATAGTACATAGGCTGTGCAGTTGTGTCATGATACTTCTGTAGGATAGTTTCCTTGCCTGTTTCTGAATATATTGAGGACTTATTGAGCTTATTTCTGTCTTTCTGCTTAATAGACCTCCATAGGTTTTTCTTGCATGAATTGATATAAAACGTTGGTGTTCACAACATTTCCTGCAAGAGGGAAGTGAACAGTTTAACTCTGCTGTGTGAAAAGTCAACTCCTTTGTGGTTTATGTTTGTTGTTTGTTTGTTTAGTGACCCCATGTATTTGAAAGAGACTGTGAAAAATTGTTTCCTAATTACCATCTTTATGCTACCCTGATTTTATTGTATTTTCGTCACATCCCTCCATAGTTGTCTTTTTTCCAAACTACAGCCCTTGTAAGCTTAGGGGATGCATTCGATAGAAATCATTAAGATGATCCATCAATGATTGACAGACTTATTTATTGGATGTGCTTCTTATAAGCACTAAAATAATGGAGGTGATGAAGCTGATACCAGTAATTGCCTGACTGTGCAGTGTATAAATCCAAGTGCTTTTGTGCTAAATACTATTACAATAAAGTTCTCTTAGAATGCTGTAGCTATAACAACTATGTCCATCTGACAAATACTTAGTTTCCAATGTAAATAGGTGGTTTCTGGATACTGTAGGTAAGTTTCTAATACGAAAAAGATAAAGTTTGGAGAGAGGTAGAAACCAAAACAGTGCCATTTAGAATGTCACAGGATCACAGAAGAGTTGATGTGTCCAGATGACTTTTGAATACTTCCAAGGACAGAGGCTCCACAGCCTCTCTGGGAAACTTATGTCAGTGCTCAGTCACCTGCACAGTAGAAAAAAAAGTGTTTCCTGATGTTCAGACAGAACCTCCTGTGTTTCAGTTTTGTGCCTATTACCATAGAATTATGACCATCCTTCACAGCCTTTAGTGTTTGACATGTTGGAAAACACCTGTCACAACAGACAAACAATCACCACAGCTTTGTTTTCTTGTAAGATTTTCGCCAAACTTTGTGTTCTTCTTGCATGCTTTAGTTCTGTTAATACTGAATGCTGATATTTGAGCTCAGTATTTCTGTGCATTCCAATGAAGTAATTAGGAATAGAATGAAACCTTTGTGTAAGTAAGAGGGATTTTGGTCTTGATCTGAGATTTTTGTATCTTCCATTTTCATTGCTGAACTCTTTATACTTTTGTGCTTCTAATCTCTGTAGAAACACCCCCTGAAATACTGTTGTCAATTAGTTACTCTGCTAATAAAAATAATTTAAAAAAAATAAGAGAAAAATTAAAGACTTCCCATTGTATTCTGTATTTTAATAGAACGCAACTGATGTTAATTCACTGCCAGTTTAGACTTCCCACTGTAAAATATGGAGCACTTATTGTTTTCCCTGGGGAAAGAAAAAATTCATACAATGCAGATAGATAATTGCAAGCCACCATGTTCAGAGTAACAACAAAAACAGACTCTGTTTGAAGAAATCTTTTCTACAATATATTGTTCTTTCTGAAGATTGTCCACAATAGCGAAAATAACTTCTCTGATTTCGGGGAAAAGACTCTGTGTTGTAGTTGTGTGGCAGCACAATACACTGCTTTTCTAGTGGATTTATGCTGATATTTGTAAATCTGTCACTTTGAGTTGATACTGGAGTATAGACTAGTTCAATAAAAACGTAGTGGTAGAATTTCCACAAACACTTTTAAATACTTAGAGAATTATGTAACGTTTTCGTACTAGTTTATGCCTTTCCATGTGAATGTACAATATAATACAGTTTCCTTAGTTTTGAAGAAAGTTTATGGTAACATGCAGTATAAATTGTTTACATTTCTCACTGATAGTTGGTTTGTGTTTTAGGCATTCAAGTGAATCTTGAATACTCCCCAGTGGTAGATCTTACCCTAGGCCTCTCGTTTCAGATGGAAGTAGGAGAATCCCAAAAAAGATTTAAATTAAACTTGTCATCTTTTCCATAACACTTAAGATAAGTTCAAAACAAAATGTTTCTGATGCCTTACATAGACGTCAGATAGTCTTTTATGGTCAGCTAACAACAGGATGCATAGGATGAATAAATGATAAGAGCTCCAAGTCCAGGGCTTCCCTGAACAGGTTAGCTTGAGGCACTTAAAAATTTTGGTTCTCCAGTGCAGTGAAGACTTCTGTGTGGGAAGCAGCAGTTCTTCTTTTCCTGCTTTACTTTTTTAATTCTTAGTTTTGTTTCATGACCCTAAAATATTTTTTTTTTCCTTTCCTTCTGCCTCTTCTTTTTCTATTTCTTAATTATTTTATTTATTTTTAGTATTGATTTTCTTTTAAGTAAATATTTTGATTTTCCTCATTTTCCCCTGGCTGCTCTATTCTTTTTTGCTGTACAACTAGAACATACTCAGTATCCATGCCCAAATGACCTTTCAGGTAACATTGGAGACAAGTATTTGTGTATATACAGACACAAAGGGCAGAGTTGACCTTTATGTTGAAATAAACTCTGTGCATTGACCATTGCGAATAAGAGTTAAAAAGTATTCCTTGGTTTTGGTCTGTGTATTAGATGCAAGGGGTGAGGATTGAGGAAGCATAATCTTAGGTGGTTCTCCCTGCAGTTGCCTCTGAGAAGAAGGCACTGCAGCACATTGTATTCCATTGAACAGCAAATAACTTGGGAGAGCGAGTGTTGGCTGGTGATTTTGTGTAGCCCTTTCACACATGGGCACGTGGGAGAACAGTGCAGTGATAAGTCACTATCTGTTCTGTTTCATAAGTTGACCCTGGGCAGCCTTTTATGAGTGGGTTGAGAATGTGTGTACCATGGAGACAAGACATCAACTGTCCAAATCAGTGCTGTTTTGGGCTGTGTAGCCACTATCTCCTGGTTGAGATAAATAGTCAACAGTCACTATTTGTGTTATAAATAAATGTTTCAAACAGTCTACTATTATTAAATACTGGTAGGAGATATATACACTCTCCTTTAAGTGAAAAAGAGAGTTCATCCAGGTGAAATTTTGGTTTTTTGGGTAAAATACCTAGTACTTTGATGTTCTGAATTGCTGTGTGATGTGAAGGATCTGCTGTTGTAGTGTAGTGATTTTGCAGCATTGCAGCTGTTCCTGCTAATCGATGCTGGGGAAGATTGCAGTATGTCCTGGATCTATCAAATGGTCTCATTATTTTTAAATTGCCAGTAACAAGTTGCAGCAGAAATCTGTAGGGAAATGGGATTTTTTGAAGGCTTTTTGGATTTGTGGGGTTTTTTTTAAGAATGCATACACCTGCTTGTTTTCTGCCCAGATGCTTGGCAACCCAGAAGCACTTTGGTTCAAGTCCAATGCTATAGTTAACTGGGCATTCTCTTTTTAAACTTATTTCTGGTTGAATTTATTTTTCAAAAATCATACGTATATTGCAAGTGGTTGGCTTTGTGAAACGTATGACCTGAAGGATGCTTGTATTTGTTCATATTGCAGGTTAGAATTGAACAGGTGATTGTTGCTGAACCAGGAGCAGTTTTACTGTACAAGATTTCTAATCTTCTCAAGTTCTACCACCATACAATCAGGTATGCAAAATTACAAAGTATGTTAAAAATGCTTTTTTTCCCTAATAGTGTTTGTAAAGATTAATCTATTAAAAATAGTATTTTTGTGGCTTAGTTTTTGCTGTGTACTGTAACAAGTACTATCAAGGAGAAATACATGTGATATTAAGCAGATACTGTTTACTTGTTGTTATTCCTCAATTCATAGCAAATCTGCTTTGGAATATAGCATCAATTCCCACAGAAACTATTTCTTTATTATTCTGTGTAGATTCAAATAGTATACAAAAAAAAGTCTACAAAACATTTAAGAAGACAAAGTCAAGTCCCCTTGGAGAAGATGCTAGAATTATCTCTAGAACTTCAATTTTTCTTTTTTTCTTTAAACAACTGTGTTTTGATAACTTATTTTTTTAAGTATGCACTTTCATTTTTTCTGTTGGGAAGATGTTTGCCTCATTCCTTACCTCACTGTTGAAGGTGCACCAATCACCTTCCAATCTTCCAGATGCCACTAGGAATAGAGAGCCAGAGCTGCTGTTTTCATACATTGTGGCATATACAGTAGTAGCTTATATTGGTTAGAAGCAGAAGCAGCAGAAAAATCTTCCTCCACAGCCCTGGACTGAACTGCAGAGAATTTGAATCATTACTACTGTTACTTGAGCTTCTGTGTCTGAAAAGACATTTAGATATTGGGCAGACTGGGGCAAGTGGTTCTTGGGCACATCCCACCCTATTTAAAATTCTCAATTGTGATGGCACTACAGGTCTATGATAGAACCACATATAAGACATATTCCTAATTTTACTGTCCAAAAAACTTGAAATGTTTTTGTTGTCACTTTTCTGTCTCCAAAGTTAGTGTTTCCCTGTGGTTATAAAGCTTGGTGCAGTTGAAAATGTGATGTTAAAATGAAAGGTCTTAGGCAGTCTTTTGGTCTTGTTAACAACATATTGCTTAAAGACCACTGAAGTACCTTCAGCTGAATAATTTCCTCTGTGTAAAGTGCACCTCACTAATGCAGGGAAAAAGCAGTTTGAGAAATGATCTATTAAATACAAGATTAGAATCTGAAAATCAAGCTACAGGTCCTGTTATGACACAGTGAATTTTCTCTGCCATTTTGTAGCTTAAAAGTACATTTACTCTAGTCAGAGGGAGAGTAAATCTGTGAGAGGAGCATAGTCATGTAGTGCCATTGAAGGTTTATGGGATATTTGTGCTAAGAGTGATAGCTTGACACTAGGAATAGCAGGGCATGAATTCTTACATTTTTGGAGAAGCCTAACGTCTCAGTAGAAGAGAGATAATGCTATCCGTAAAGGAGAGTATGATAGAATACTTGTTAACCATTTTCTCTTTATATAATCTGTCTTCTATAACAGAAGTAGATTTACAGCATAACAAAAATTCAATAAGTTTTAGGATTCTGCAAAAAAGTTTGCGCAAGTTTGACAGCCTGTATTTAGTATCTGCTTAATGACATAATTGATAATGCTTGTTCTTACAGTCAGCTTACCTCTCAGACAATATGGAGAACAGTTCCCTGCAATTATTTGTTGTAAATTTTCAACTTTGAAAATTATTTTATTTGAAATGATGTTTAAGTATGTGACTCTGTCATGTTGTCCTCCCTTCAGAATTACTAAGTAATCTTAGTTTTGTTTTCAGTGGTATTGTAGGAAACAGTGCAGCCACACTGTTGACAACAATTGAAGAAATGCATTTGTTGAGCAAGAAAATATTCTTTAATAGCCTGAGTCTTCATGCAAGTAAACTAATGGACAAGGTTTGTTTCAAAATTATACAGCTTTCATGTTTCAAAATGCACTTGCGTTTCCCTTTTGTCTAGTAAGATTACTAGATAAATACGTGTTTTATATGTCAGCTTTTCCTAAACTTGAAGTTTTGTAGTTTCAATATTTTAGCTATTGAACTACATTAAAAACTTGCTGTATGTTTTAATTCTGTTAACAGTGAGGGGTTTGTGGGTATGTGGCTAAAATACTGCTGTTAGCAGTATTTGCTTGCAGAGCAATTTACATATTTTTTAAATCTATGAGAAGCAAAAAAAAGCGGAAATTTTCTCAAGTACAATAGAGCAAGGTCAAGTGATTGAGCTAGATAATTTGTATTACTGCGTCATCAGATCAGTAGTTAATTGCTCATGTGCTTAATTCCTTTTTTGAAGTTGCAGGGTATATCCCAAAATGGTTAGCTAAGTAAAACCAAAATTTGGGCTTTTATAAAAGTAGTTTTACCACATGAACATTGCTGTAACATTTGTAAATGCATTTCTAAATTATTTTTACTTAACCTGCAAGAAAAATGCAAAAAAAACCACATAGATTTACAGAAACTATTCTTTGTGCAAAGCCTTGTAATTTTCTGACCATTCAGTCAGTTTTTGAGTTTTGTCAGTGTTCTGTGGTTCCAAACTAGTTTTCTCATTCAGCACAGCTTGTGTCTGGTCCCAATTTCCTGTCTTTCTGCAGGGGCTGAAGAATGACTCTCTCAAAGAAACAGTTGTTCCTCCTTTTCTTCTCTCCCATATATCCCAGTGGCTCCCTTCAGTGGTTTCATTCGTTCAGTGGGTTATACCCGCAGTCCACTCTACTAAAGCTGACTTAGTAGATTGTTGCTGTGGGGTATTTCCATTTGAATGCAGTGTCATTGGAATAACAATTCCTTTTCTATTAATGCTTCTACAATGATCAGTTAAATCTGAATTCATAAAACATGCAATGGACAGGGACAACATGAATTTACCAGAAAAACATTTTGTTTCCTGATATGTAAGCTGAAGTAAAATATCTGTCTACTTCTCCCTTTTGTGAAAAGAAACCAGTGAGGGACCTTAGCGAAAATGCATGACTGCTCTTAGCTTACAAAGTGCTTAAGGAAAGAAATTTTTTTGGCTTGAAACTGTAAAACGGCTCTGTATTCGTCTCTTTTCTATTTATTTATCCTGTTGGGTATTACATCTGTATTCAAACAGGCTCAAGCATGATTTTCCTACTCACGTAGGAGCTTTTATTTTGGGTGATACTGTTTTAAGTTTAGAAATGCATAAAATTCAGAAGAAGAGTGATTAAAGGAATTGTGATCCCCCAGCTCATAGTGTGTGATCTTTGTACTGTCAGTGTGGGAAGGTTGTGTAATCCTCTTTACCTTCTTAGTTCCCCTTCCCTCAAGCCTGCAACCTGGATGTAACTGGCTTTAGATGATGCCATTGTTTATAAATTAGTCAAATTCGCTTTTACTGGCATTAAATGAAGGTAGTGCCACTTTCAGTGATGTTTTATTACAAGTAATGAATGGCATACCAAACCTACCGTGTAATGGGAAAAGATCATAATATTGCTCATTCTCATGAGCACATTTATAAATTAAGTCTGAAACACTGACAATATTACATTGCTTGTGTGCCCTATGAAGATCTTTTCTCAGGATGTAATTGAGGTCAAAAGATTAAAGAGATTTAAAAGACTGGTAGATGTATGGGTAACAAAGGCTTCCACAATTATTTATTAATCTCTGTGCTTCAGGAGTTAACGAGGTAACTCTGTCTGAGAAGGAATCTTACTGTTTTGATGCGTAGTCCTTGTAGCTGAGAGTTTGCCCGTTCTCTGTAGCACCTTATATTATTACCCTTTGAGTGGACTGCTGAACTGATAGAGTGATGTCTTTTCTCTTCATGACTGATGTAAATTTTGCTTCATAAAAAATACAAAATTAATCGATTGAATTACACTCAGAGAATCATTAGTTTCCTTGCAATACAGACCCTATTTTATCATAAATGTAATTCTTGTTACTTAGTTTTTTGTCTGATAATATTCAGATAAGCAGCTTTTATGCCTTTTCACAAGTCTTTGTTAATTTACTAGTAAATGTTGCAATGCCTTTACATTTTGAGGAAACTGAAAGTTGCTTTTTACCATCCTTGTTATTAATGTGTGTTCAGACCAAAAAAGTGTACTTATTAGTAGGATTCCTTTCACATCACAGTCTATTTACTAGCTTTTTGCCGTTATGTATGCACTGCACCTGTTTTAAAGATTTTTTTTTTTTTTTTTTTTAAGTATTGTTTTATTCTGGCAGTCAGACCCTTTGTGCTTATGTGCAGGGGCATCATTGCTGTTCTTGTTGTGCACTAGAAAATATTCGCTTTTAAAATTAGTAAATTGCTTTTTACTTGGACAGTCTAGAAATCATGGTTCCTTATTTGCACTTACATTTTGACTCTTAAGACATGGATAAGCCTGTTCAAAATAGTATCAGCTGTCAAAAACTTTGATTAAAATATGATTTGTAAGGCAATTTGAATAACTCCAGAAATAGATTAAAATACAAATAGGATGTTCTTAAATAAAAAATATTTTTATTTCTATGGTACCCCTTTTGTTTAGATCATTGGAAAGTGGTGAATATAGCCTATGTCAGTTAGACTGTTTTGATTATAGTATTCCCTCTGTAGCATCCGTTGTTGCTGATAACATGCTTTTTTAGTTCCTACCTTTTGTCTAGTAGTTGATAGAAAACAAATCTTTCTCTTAAGTATAGTTAGTTGGGAACTTTTTTTTAGACAAAGCAGGTTTTATTAAATATTCTAACTCCACAAGATCCTATTCTGAGGATGTAGATGAATGACAGGATGGTAATTTGACTCTGATGTCCTCATCACCACAGACAATTTAATTCCCTAGATTATTGATTATCCTGAGTTGAGCATTGCCTTCAATCTGCCGGGGATTTAATTTCTCAAGCACAATGGGAAACTGAGATTTCAGGCTGTTCTTTCTAGGACAAGAAAATAGCTTCCTCTTCACATCTATTTTTGAGAAGAGTCCTGTATTACATAAGGAGTGTCACAAGTCTGGAGGTGTATGGAAGCTTATAGGCAGTCTTAGATCAGTATTGTCTCTCTTGGTTGTCAAGCCATCAGTGTAAATGATATAGGGAAATCCCTGGTTACTTCAGAATACTTACTGGTTTGCCCAAAAGCACTTTGCTATGAACTTTTTTTTTTCATTACATAAGAAAATCTCAAGCATCCAGGTTGTAATCTGCAAATTAAGTAGTCAGCAGCTCTCAACTTCAGACTGTTTGTTGTGAGAAAGCCTTTTTGTGGTTTTCACATTTAGATTTCTCAGGTAACTCTGTAGGAGCTGAAATCCATGTAGCAAATATTCAGCATACTGCCTGAAAGCAAGTCCATTGTTATTAAAGAAAGGCACACAAGGGAGTCTCTTTGGTCTGACACTCCTTGAAACCTGTCACGAAGCTTGGTAGCAGAGTTGTTGCAGAGCCACTTTGTTTTCAGGATCTGAATTCCCATTCACAACTTTATGATTCTCAGGCTGTCATAGAGCTCAACACTGACATCATACAGAACCTGTGCATCACCAGCCATCTCCTGTGTCACTAAGGGTTTGGTGCATCAGCTCTTACTGCAAATGCTGTCTCTGCATTGCATTCTTGGCTCTTACCCTTCAGAGGCAGTGTTGGGCACTCTTGCCAGTACTTTCTAGCTCTGGTAACAGTTGGTTTGTTCTTCGTTCAACTGTAATGCTTTTTGGCTAATATTAGTGTCGTTGTACTGAAAAAGCGTGTTTATATTTGTTGCTTTTTAGCTTTCTTGGACCCAGCTATGGATCTACTAATCATGCTAGTAAAGTGGATCAGAATTACCGTTGCAATCCTTATGCATCCTTTTATATGTTTCTTTTAAGCTTTCACTAATAAATCAAATGTTTAGGAATTCAGGATTCTGCCTTCGTGTACTCATTGTCTGGACCTAAGAATAGCCCATTAAGATTACCATTTGACAGATGATTGTAAATCTGTGAGAAAAAAGTAAATGAAGATAATTGTCAGAACAACAGAAACTGTTCAGTGGGAGTAAGGTTCAAAGCACCTAATGGACTGGAGTGAATGGACTGTTCTTTCAGTTCTCTCACATGAGAGTTGTCATTTCAAATCATGACTCCATCGGTGAGGCATTTTAACAAGAGTGTTAGATTAGCCTACGTCAGCATGTTTTATTGGACCAGCTGATTCATTAGGAAAATGGGAATTTCCAAGCCCACGTGTCCTTCCTCTGGCTTCACAGGTGCTCCTGAACAATTATTAAAGGAAAGAATAATTGCAAACACTTAATGAAATGGAATGAGAGTTAAAAGGGTGCTAAAGAGAGACTGTGCCAAACTACAGTCATCTACTGTCTGAGCTGTTAGAAGACTCTTAGTACCCCAGATCAAGTTTTTTAATTGTTATTCCTTAATACTGTTCTTTTTAGAGTAGATGTATGCAAATTAAATGCTATGATTGCAGTATCTTTTAAGTTTATCCATGGGAGAGGTATTAAAACATTGCATAGGTATAATTTTAAATTTGTCCCTCGTAATTTGATTCCTGTCAGAATTAAACCTATTCGGTTTCTGGAAAACCAGATATGGGGCAGATTGAATGAGACTGGTTGATGTTGCTGTGATCTGAATGCTGTAATGGTTTTGAATGGATCCATACGAACAAAGCAAAACTGGTGATCTTTTCTTCAAGACCAATTTGATAGCTGAAAAGAAAAGCATACTATTAGGCATTCTCCTTTGTTGACCTCTCTAGGATCCTAAGAGGAACAAAAGAGCTTAGGACAGCTGCTCTGAAGCTTCTCTCCTAGATGTGCGCTCACATTTCTTGAGTGCTGGTGAATATTTTCTCAATGGGAGAATGGATTTCTGTAGTTGGGGCTGCTTAGCATTAACTGAACATGAAACATTCAGATACATTTTTACAGTGTTCCAGTCTATAGTACTTTGTATCTGGCCCCTGCCAGTGACCTTCTTAAGAGGCTGCATTAAAAGCTGATCAGGCTCTTAAAAAAGCTACCGATCTTTTGTTTGTTACTTTAAGCAGTGCGTTTTCTGAGGAGTTCTGTGTTTTAAATTACCATCTTGTTTTATTTAGTACTACTATCACAGAACTGCAGAATGGACGAGTTCAGCAGGAAACTCTAAAAATTTCCTAGTCTAACCATCTTGCTCAAAGATGTCAGCTTGAGCAGGTTGCCCAGGACTGATTCCAGCTGAGTTTTTAATGTCACCAAGGATAGAGACTCAAAAACGCCACTGTGCAGCTGTCTCCAGTGTTTGACTAACCTCACAGTAAAAAATTGTTTTCTTGTGTCTCAATCTGTGCCCATTGCCTCTTGACCTGTTACTGGATGCCACTGAGAAGAGGCTGTCGCCATCTTCTTTATCCCTCCCTTCATATATTTATACACATAGATAACATTCCCCCTGAGCCTTCTCTTCTCCAGACTGAACACAGCTTCTCCTTGTGTAGGAGGTATTCCATTCCTTTCATGAACTTTGTGACCCTTTGCCTGACTTGCTCCACTGTGTCCATGTCTTTCTCTACTGTTAACTCTTTCATGTTTAAGTAGCATAACATAAAATTTTGGTTGCTGATACAGTATTTTCAGGTACATGTATGAGCTTTTAACAAAGCGACTCTCCTTAATATCTGCTCTAGTCCTTAATAAAATTAGCTGTATTTAATAGGAAGAAAAGTTGGCCTTTTTTTTTATTTAACCTTTTTTGTAAATGAGAAAGGGAAACAACATATATGCAACTTCTTTTTGATTGTTGATACTGCCTTTTCTTTTTTCTGTATTTTTCTTTGCTGTTTGTTAAATTCTTAAAGACATCCTGTGAGTACTTGCTCTCATAGACAGAGAAATCTGCTCTGGATTATATGTTTGGAGGAAGATTACTGGGTTAGTAACTGTTCCCCACTGATTAATATGCAGAATTTTAAAAGAAGATACAAATTCTTGTACTAGACCTTATGTACAACTTTTAGTGCCCATTGTAATATTAGGAGAATTCATTCCAGTTTTGTATACTGAATTTAAAAAATGGGTAATTTCTTCTTGTTTTCTTCGAAAGGCTGAAGAGCTGGTTGTCCTCATTTCTGTATGACTGACCTACTAGTTATATCTGATTAGACACTTAATACTGTGTTAGAGTGTGTTTTATTGCTGTTGAACTATGCTGCAGAACTTCGCTGATCATTTTTTAGATAGCTCCTCTCTGCTTTGCATTTGAAGGAGATACTTCAAAAGTAGAATTCAGTGTGTATTTCAAACCTGTTTTTCTGTAAGTAGGTTCAATTATAATGATCTCTTAGTGAAGACAGAACATTCAGAGCAACAATTATTTTTTTATTAGAATAGTGATTTAGCACTCATGAGTTGAAGTCTGTAGGTTCCTCTGTAAATGAGAAGTATCTGTTTTTAATTTTTCCTTTTTAGTTCTGAAATTACTAAATTCTTAAATTCTCTGTATTCATGTGCAAAAAGAATTTTCAAGATGAATATAGCACTGCTTCAATTTTCCTTGCACTTACTAATAATTCTTCCTTTATTGCAGTAGTCAGGAATTTCAAACTAACTGGAATAGAATCTAGTCATCTAAACCTTTTTTCGCAGCCGTATTTTCTTCTTCCATAATGTTGTTCCTTGCTCATATCTAGAAGACAGTGGATTTAAAAAGAACAGACTAAATGAAAAATTAAGGTAATTTAGGAGCTTCTGAGCACTAGCTACTTCAGGAGACAAAAATTCTGTGCAAAGCAGCCTGAAATTGCCATGATCTTTGTGTGTGTTGGAAGTGAAAACTCTATCAAACTCGAGTCTCAAATTAGCGCCAAAATATCCCTGATCACGGTCCAGTTCAAGTCTGAGAACAGTGTGTTCAGGACACAATCAATACCCCTAATAATAAAAAGAAGAAACAAGAAGAAAGGCACTCAGCGCTGTAAATTTCAGTAAACTTTACTACTGATCATCACTGAATAAGTGCCTCTTTCTGAACTACTGTTACTTCATTGCTAGAATATTTGTTTTATGTTTTCAAGACTGCTTAGGGTGAACAACTGTTCTCTGAACCTGTTAGATTTAGCTTTCCATTAGTGCCTCAAACTCAGTATACTCTCTCTTGGAAAGTGAGAATAAAGGAATACTTTGTATTCAGAAGGATGAAAACAGGTTTTGTTAAATCTGTCTGGGTAGCAGTGTGGGGACGTGTATGGTATTTCAAATGTTTCAAAACACAAAGTGTGAAAGCTCGGCCTGGCTTCAAAGAGAGAGAGGATTTTTTCCTTTCTTTGGTGGTGTTTTCATCAGGTACAGGTTAATTTCCAGAAGGTTCTGTAGTACTCTACTGTGAAGATGTTTGTTGTGCACTCCTTCTTGGTTTCTTTGGCCATCAGCCTCTGCCCATTTGATTTATCTTTTTTACCTTTTTCTTTCTCCTCCTTGAAGACTCAGACATGCATGTTACTATGCTATTCATCAGTACTCTTCATTTGGGAAGGTATGGAATATGTTGCCTGTGACTTGGAGGCCCATCCAAAGTCACTGCCTTTTTCCGTTGATCTGGAATCTTTAGAGCATTGCAGAAGCACACACTGCCTTCCTCTGCTGCAGCCAAACACCTTCAATGAGATGCATTGGCCAGTCCCATCCAAACTTAGATCTCCCTACCTCCTTTTGGAGAGATTATGCCTCAAAGTGTTAACTTACTTATTGCTGAGGGGGTCTCCTTACTCCAACATGATGCACCCAGATCTGTGTTTGCCCTTGGATGAGCAGGGGACAGGAAGATGGGAAGCAAATTGTTGGCAGAAGGAAACAAAGTGAGCAACCTAGGTTGTAGTAGGGGTTTGGAGGCAGCAGGAAGCTAGTTTGGGGCAGCACTGGAGACAAGAAAATGCAGCTATGTTTGGAGTGGAACCTGAGAGTTGAAAAAAGAGAAATGAGAATTTGCCTGTGACAGAGGAAAGGGTGAAGTATATGAGCCTGTGTTAAAAATAGCATAGAATTTCAGACCATTTCAGGTGCTCCAATTTTCATAATTTGACTTGGAAAGTATGGGTTTTCTCTAATATACATTAACTTTCCTTCTTTCTCTTTTTTTTAATGTCTGCAATTCCTTCTTATCTTTGACGTAGGCCTCCATTCCAGTTTGTGCAATCTCGTTGCAGTTTATGTAGGTGTACTTGAGTTAACTTGTGCACAGTTCATTTGTATACTGGCAATTTAAGGTACAAACTTGCTAGGGATAAGTCTGTTGCATTTGTGACTGCAGCTCTCAGACTCGGTATCATAGGGGCGGTGCTGCAGTATGGCTCTGATCTCCCAGAGCTCTGCCTGCATTAGATTCTCAAGTGCTCACAGGAGGTCTTGCTTAAGCTGAGCTCAGTGGTGCCAACAACATGGCCACTCTTTGGCACCTCATCTAGTATATGTATTTTTTTTCCACTACCAAAACCAGTAGTGTTTGAGTTTCTCTGGGTCACAAAATAAGTATAATCTGAATGAAAGGATAAACTCAGCATTGTTTATTTGCCACCAAATGAGATGGTTATGCTGAAAGTTGCAGGCAGTTATTGTCTGAAACATGCTAGATTTGTCCAGTATCACATTAAAGTTCTTTCTGCATGGCTACATGTATTTTTATTACTAGCTGGTTGCATTTGCGCTAACAGATTGGATGGTGTTTGCTGTAAATGAAATTAATAAAAAAACCCATAAACAGATAATCTTGTTCTTCAGGTTGAACTCCCACCTCCTGATCTTGGCCCAAGCTCTGCACTAAATCAGACACTTAACTTGCTACGGGAGGTTCTGGCGTCTCATGACTCATCTGTTATTCCACTGGATGCCCGTCAGGCTGACTTTGTGCAGGTACAAGAATGTTTGACTGCTCTGTGTGTGTGTGTGAAGAGGAGGTAGGGGGGTGAAAAGGATGTGTAAGTTAATTTCAGTGCACAAAAGATAAGTGGAACATTAATCTTTTTGTCTGGTCCCATTTTGGAGCTTTCCACCAAACCAGAGTTTGTAATGTGAATAAGAGAGTGACTAACAAAGTGGATAATTACAGTACAGTATGGAGTGCTACTCTTAACACAGTATCTAAATTCTATCCAATTACTACTCCATTAAGTAAATACACCCTCAAGATTGCACAATTACCAATTATCTAATCTGGGTTACTCTTTCTCCTGCTAGGTTGGAATCTGTTCTTCTCAGGTTTTTATACTTTCCCCATCACTGTGGTAGCTGATCACCTGCTGACAAATCCGGTAGAAAACTGTTTTCACAGTTGGAAACTTGCATTCCGCTTTATTCTGCTTTGGGGAATAAATACGTGATAGAGACAGAATGAGGTTAGAAGCCTTGTGTGACATGATTTCCTCCCTCCTTTCCCTCTTTTCTGTGTGTTTACTATTTTAGGTTCTGTCTTGTGTGCTAGATCCATTGTTACAGATGTGTACTATGTCTGCAAGTAATTTGGGCACAGCTGATATGGCAACCTTCATGGTGAATTCGCTCTACATGATGAAGACTACTTTGGCTCTCTTTGAATTCACTGACAAACGTCTAGAAATGTTGCAGTTTCAGGTGAGCTTTAACAGCTCCAAAAGAAAATGAACTTATTACTGATTTTTGCAGACTGTAAGTTGTGATGTGAACATACTTATCTTTGATAATGTTGGCTTTGGGTCAATTCTGAATTGGGGAAATGGGGTAAGAAGGCTTCTTATCAGAGCAAATACCATCTTTCATTTTAAACAGACAAAAATTATTAAAAGATTTGTTTGGGGTAGTTGCAGATAAACTCAGATCAGTGGACTTTTTCATTATCCAAATCATTCTGATATTTATCTGCAGACTGTATGAGAAAAAGCAAATGGAAGTCGAAAGCTCAGTCAAATAGGTAGTACTAGATCATCATCTATTTTGTACTAGAACATAGTGTAGGTGACATAACTACTTCAGTCCCACTTTCTACCTATATTTTGTTTGGTGTCCCCTAACATCCCAGGATAATAGTTCATATGTGGTACCATTTTGAAATGGAAATGTCAGTTTAGAAACCGTTGACTGGTGAAAACTTGGTCACTGCCCATTTCTATTTTGCAACAGGAACAGGTCTGCAGTATATCTCAGGAGAGCTTTTGAAGCTGGGAGACTTGAAAAAAAAATCACAACTTATTTTAAGGGATGGATAAGGATGGGCTGTGAGCCATTTTTCATCTTCTGCTCCTAATCAGAATTTCTAGCACCTTTTAGTTCTGAAACAAACCTCACCAGACAACCTCACCCAACTGTCTGGGGTATTTCTAATTTCTATTATCAGCATTTATTTCACAGTAAATGTTGCAATTGTTTTATTCTTCAGATAAGCAGTAGAACTGAAATGTATGCATTTAATACCATTTACTTTCTTCAAATGTTTTTAAAATACAGGAACAGACTGAAAAAAAAAACCACTCTTCATACATAAGTAGGTTATTCAAGTGGAGTTAGATTGACATATTTAATAGGAGAAAGGTTGTTTTTTTTTTTTTTCATAGAAAAAAGAACTCGGTAAGACAGTTAAAATCTCCAAATTGAAATATTAAGATTTCCCTCTTGATTTTAAAAAGGAAGGTGAGTTTTTCTAAACAATTTTAGGAAGTAAAAGATGAACTCTTAAAATATCAGACAAAGAAGTCTTACATTTTACTAGATGTTATTATATTATAAATTTTTTATTTTCTTTAGGATTGCAAGAAAAAAAAAAGAAATGCAGGGTAGTTATCTGTAAAAATGAAGTAATAATGTATATATAACCAAATGTCTCACTGAGACTGCTCAAACTAAAAAATGATTGCTGTTGCTGAGACTGGATTTAGGGATTAGGTTTCTCTGCAAAGTGAAGATTATATTAAGTATGTAAAATACTCTTATGACCATTTTTCATATGAAGATAATTAAAAAAATTTGATAACTAATTTCAGTGTCTGCTGTTCTTTCACTTAACTTTTTCCAAATGCATGTTTATCAAAATTGAATTTAAAATCAATACTGATTGTGATTTAGTTTGTTTTATTTTCCTTATAAAAGACTGTGTCTTGTTTATTATAAAACTGCCATGCTATTGTCAATACTTTCAATAAGAGTTGAATGATTTTTATCACATATTTTTAAAGAATTATAGCAAAATAAACTTATAGGAATTTTTAAGATCAGAGCTATATTATTCTTCATTTTTGGTGCTGTTGTATTGACAATTAAAAAAACTTAGGGCTTTTTATTAGTCAAACATGAAAGAATTCTTTACATTTTTTATTATTGGCTCCTTGTAATATGGAAGGTGTAAATGGATAAAATAACTATGCTCTATATGTAGTTTTTCCGTGTTCATTGATCACTCTCCTTCTTATTTGTATTTTTTTCTTCTTGTGTTTCTGTTTCTTTTAACCCCAGAACTTGTTACATTTAATATGCTCACACACTTTTTATAAATACTTTATGCTTAAAATTTCAGATTGAAGCTCATTTAGATACACTCATAAATGAGCAAGCTTCCTACGTGTTAACAAGAGCTGGTCTAAGTTACATATATAACGCTCTGCAGCAACACAAACCGGAACAGGTAACCTTTTATAATTTACACATTGATGAGGTACCACATACTTGCCAACTAGTAGAATTTTTGCCAATTAGTCTTCCTCTGAAAGCAAAACCTCAGTACTATCTGGGTTTTTATTACATGGAATCAGGACTATTGGACAAAGGCACCTTGCAACTACAGATTTCACCTACGCTACAAGCTCAGCAGGTTTGGTGTGCAGCAGTCCTTCTCTGCTGCTTATCTGTGCACCATCTACAGACTCCATGCACCACTGATATCCTGTATATTCTCAGAATAACTGTGTTGGTAGGTTAATACGCCTCAGAAAATGTCTAAGTCAAGCTGGCTTTAAAAGACAAATATTGTGTAGGTATACCACCACTTCCATAACACCTAGAACTTATTAGACCTGCATGCATTAGGTAATTGCTGCTTTTTTTCTTCTGGGAAAAATTGGCAGATGAGTTTAGTAGTAATTTGAAACAGTATCTTCTTTTGTCCTTACTCATTGACGTAGGTATTCTGGTACCAAGGCAGTGAGATTCTCAAAGGGAAAACTTGAGATTTCTTAGAGGGAGTTGAACACTTGAATTCAGAGCTCATGCTCTCCCTTCCCTTTGAAGCGCAGTTGCTGTGTGTCTGTAATGAATAAATAAATGTGTCTTCCCTTCAGCTGTGTCTATGTCCTTTTGGTATCTTTTGTGAAAGTGAAGAACAGTGTTTTCTGGAGAAAGCAGAACTCTGCTGGAGAGCTTTATGCTGTTTCTTCAGCTAATAATTTTGCATAAAGTACCCAAACTCAACAGATTTTTATGTATAAAGATGAATGAATAAATAAATGTGTAAATAATCTGAATAATAACTTAGTTTTCTATTCATTAACCTATCTCCCGTTCTTAAACTAATTTCAAGTCAACTAGGGCAGGTTGTTAATGGCATGTAGCAGTTTTCATTTATATCTGTACAGCTGTCTGGCTGCAGAAGTGATGTCAGAGAACTTGCTAGGGGGTTGAACATCGTATATTTATATATTGAATTGCCATCCAGCACAGAAGATTTACTGGGAAGCAGGTCTGAATTCTGCATGGTCCCATACAGATAAATAGAGCAAAGTTGTCCTTTATAAGTCTGGAATACCAAGGGAATGTGGCCAGTCTGCAGTTCAGTTTTTATTCTACACCTTGTAGAAGGCTAGTTTTGGCCTTATTTAATGGTGAAGAAGGAATAAAATTATTTGAAAGGACATATTAAGAACTCTGTATTCTCAGCTTTTAATTTGGGAGTGGTAGAATACAAATGAACTGTTAACAGCATTTAAATACTGATACAGTGATATAGTTTCCAAACATTTAAGATCCTGTAGCAGGACCAAATAAAAATGTACTGTTGAACTGATTATATTGTTTATCTTTTTCTACATGCTAGTATGACCCTTTCTTGTTTCATTAATGATTCTTAGGGTCCTCTTTCAAATTTGTCAAGTATGGATTCTGTGTCCCTGAAGGTTGCAATGGTAAGCACTTCAAACTTTCATATTGTGGTGGTGATGCTGTGACATGGGAAAGAATACTATTAATTATGTGATGTAGTAGATAGTCATCTAACTGGTCCTACTCTTTAAGAATAGCTAAATGATGTGTCTGGGAATACTTTCTTAATTTATAGTAATTTGACCACTTGAAGTAATAAATACATAAATTATTTCTGAAGGGGTAGTAATAGAATATTAGTTTCTAAGCCTTGAGAAACAGAACTTTACTTACAAGAATGCTATCCCGTGAGTCATCCTAAATTGCTAAAAGCAAATACTTAGCTCTAATTAGTTTTAATCACCAAAGTTTCTTTTTTTGCTTCTGCTTTGAAATATAGGTTCTGCTATTATTTATAATTTTAGTCCTAAGGCTTTGATTTTATGCAAATAGTTCAGCTTTACTCAGAAGTTAGATGCTGGGTGTATGTCACAGTTACATTTTTTTAAGTTGAAAGCTACAATATATTTTAAAGCAAATTATCAGCTGATATATTTTCTTAGAGTGTGTGAAGGCTATTTTGCATAGAGATAGCAATGTCACAGTTCAGTAGACAACAATGTATGATCTGTCACTCTTCTTCCTTAGCCGAGTAGAGCTTTATTCTGAAAGTTTAACTGTAAAGGCCCGCTCATCCAGCAGTGCATGTATACTCCCATGAAAAAAGGTCTTTTTAAAAGAATTTTTTTAAAAGATTTTTTTTAAAAAAATTTTATGTTGAATCCTAATGTGTTAGTGTAGCTGCTTTTTTTTCTTTTCAGGTTTTAAAGTGATTCTCAAGCTGGTTGGATGAACAGAGCTCTGGCACAGAGCGCTCAGTGGTTTTCTCAGATCAGCATGCGTTCTCATTAAAATTTATAAATTTTGCATTTAAAATATTTTCTATTTATCATAGTCTTGTAGATCAACAAAGACTTTAAAGGCTGTAGCTTGGGGACCTTGTCTTTAAATTACATATATATATATATATATATATATA
>VYXB01004630.1:56572-87989 GCA_013397135.1 Pachyramphus minor
TATATATGCAACTCTGTTATCTGTAGTGGTACATAATAATTTCCCTTAAATAGTTAGGAGAAGAATCCAGCTGTTTTATTTTCTTCATTACTTAATATTTGCTTCTGTGAACACACTTTAACCAGAATGGAACAAGCATGCTGAAATCAAACCCACATAAATCCCATCTATGAACCTAATCTGTTGGTTTCTGAAATGAGTAGATTTAACTGATAGGATTTAAACCAGGAGGGAGTACTTTTAGACAGATTCACTGCCTCCAAATGATACTTGAGAGTTTTCCAGGTCCCAGCCTTTTATGTTGTTCATAAATGCTTACAAATGCTGTGCTAGTCAAGTCCGTAACCCTCTCAGTGAAAAGCTCCCTTGCTTTCCAAACAAGGGCAGAATCCCCCCCAAAAAATTAATTTGTGAGAACTGTGACTTCATTAGTCACTTTTGCCTGCATTTTGCACATTTAAATGATGGATGGATGTGGGTTTTAGGGTTTACCAGCTTGAGAATAATCATGCAGTGTTCAGGAATGTTGCCATCATTAGATAAACTTGCCTAGGGCCTTGCCTGAGTATGTAATGCAAAGGATGGAGATCATACAGTTTTTATGGGTAACCAATTCCGTGTTTGATGACATTCCTGATGAGAATTTTTCCTCTCACTATCTAATCAAAAGTCTCCTTGGTGTAATATGTATTCAGTATTCCTCATGTTTTCATCTGTGAGAAGAACTGGTTTCATCTTCTCTGTAGTCACACATTTAATGATACATTCACGGAATGGTTTGAGTTGGAAAGGACCTTAAAAACCATCTTCTTCCTGCCCAAGGCACGGAGGCTGGAACGCCTTCCACTACACCATATTGGTCAGGGCCCCATCCAACCTGGCCTTGAACACTTACAGGTATGGGGTACCCACAGTTTCTCTAATAGGTTGTTGGAGACAGCAGTAATGTTCTTTATTAGTGTTTCCTCTCCACACTACTAGAATCAAAGTACTGCTCTTTTTTTCACTACATTGCATGGTGGGAAAGAAGTAGGCTTAGAAGCAGTTTCAAGAAGCCTGAAGTGAGTGATTTGCTCTTGGTTTTCTCAGCATAAGCAGTGATTCCCTGCCAAAAAGTAAAAAGAATCTTACAACATGTCTAACTTGGACTGAGTAGATTTCTCTCTGAAGTGTCTGTATTCCCTCTGCACTGAATAGACAAGGTCTGATCTTCAGTGATGTGTGCATACCTGCACCAGCTGCACAGGAAGCTTAGGTGGATAATTATGAAAGCTGGATTCTCGTTATTTGCCCTCCACTCATCTTCAGAGAAACAAAATTTTGGTGGCAGAGGTGCTGAAGTTAGACATTTATTTTGGTCTATTAAGTTCTACCTTTTTTAATCTAATGACTTTTCAGAAAGTTGTGTTTTTACTTATTTTCATGTAACTGGAAGGTGTTAATATGTTGATCTCATATTCTCTTCCCCTCCTAGGGTCAGTTTGATCGCTATCTGTCTGCTCCAGATAGTCTGTTAATGCCCCAGCTGAACTTCCTTCTGAGTGCTACTGTGAAGTAAGTACCTTACTTTTGTATTTCCATTATGCTTGCATAATGATCAAAAAGATGAATTTGATTAGGTTTTAGTGGATCATGATGAGAATTCAGGTTATCAGCTGTGATCGTATTTGCCTTGTCCTTCAGGTCACAATTCAGTTGTGTTCTGACTCCTCATTTTGAACAAACAGTGAGGAGTATGTAATTCTGTAACTTTCTGAAGTAGTTACTCTAGATTTAATAGACGCCATCAAAATGAATTACATTCATCTATTTTGAACATGTTCTGCTGAGTTGGCAGTTTTTTGTCAACTCAGTTGTAAATTGTTTTAGAACTATTTTGTAAGCTTTCCAAAGACAGATGAAATATGTAATTCCCCACTGCTTTGTCAGTTCTAGGATTTTCAACTTTTGTTGTCTTCTGTTGTAGAGTATTGGCATACTGTCTCACTAAATATTGTGCTGAGATTATTTTACTTTTCACCTAATGTATTTTTTTTTTAGTGATTTCTTCTTTGAAGTATGGAAGTGAGAATTTTATTATTTATCTCTTTTCTTGTTTTTGAATATAACTGAACCCTAAGGCTAGGGAAAGTGCCATGAGTTTTTTTCCAGTTAAATGTGAACTACATGAAGACTTTCTGTAGTACTTAAACTCAGAGAATTATATGCTGCACTGATCAAAAACTTTTCTTGACATTATTTTTCACACTTTCATGAAGAGTACAGGTAACAATGTGTCAGAAATTGAGACTAGCACATAGTATTTTACATAATGCTATAGTATTTAGAGTTTCATTACTAATACCTGTTGTCATTGGATTGTATTACAGGATCTTGCAATTAAAAAATTACATATGTCAAGAGAAAAATAAATATTGTTGGGAATTGAACAGAACAGTTCAGTTTTAAGGTACCTGCAACAATCAGCTAGTCCAGTTGCCAGGGTCTCATGCCATATTGCTCAGGTTCTCCTCATACAAAGACTTCCACTGTCATTCCATGGAGCTGGTACTTGGCTGAGCACGGGCAATGCTGGTGCTTTTCAGCGGGCATTGGGTGTCTCTCTTTACATTCCCACAGCTCAGCTGGCAGAACTGACCCTGTTGTGTGAGAGCTCTTCTGCTCCAGTACAGATCAAACCGGGCAGTAATGTCAGTGAAACATTGCAACTTCTGCTTCCTGGTGTCAAGCTAATTAATCCTGTATTTTAGCTCTCTTTTTTTAATGTGAGTCTATTTAAAAGTTATAAATAACAGTAAATGTATTTTGAAAGCCTCAACTTTTCACTGCTAACACAGAAGCAATTTTAAGAGATAGGCACAGTGGAATTACTTGAACTTCGTCTTCTGTCAGATGAACCAAGATAAACTAGTCATGTAGGCACTCTTTGCCTTATCCCATTTGATAAGCTTTTTGAAACCTCTCAGCGCAGTTGAAGCTGAATTTGTATTGTCTTGCAGCCGTGGGCAGTTGAGAGGTGAGAGGGAAGCCTTGAGTGAGGGTGGTGGCTATGGCTGTGACAGCTCAGCTGACATGCAGAAGTTTATGAACCTGCAATAATCAGTGCTATAAGTCCATTAGCCTTCAAATGTGTAGCTTTAAAAGCAGGCAGTCCTTTTGAAGTTAAAATACCTATTTACAGAGATGCATCCTTGTAGAATCTCAGTCTTGGTAGTCAATATTTTCTATAGTAAACAAACCTTGAAAATTCAAAATTTTTTCAAAATTCAGGCAAAATGTTTAACAGGAATTAAAATTTTAATCTCTGGCTATAGTAGTTGAAATTTTCAATTCTGAAGATATTTTCCTTGAAATCAAATATTTGTGATCCAGAGTTGCAGTGGCTGAGCTGGAACCTTTTTAAGGTCTTTCTTCTCAGAATCAGAACACATGCTTTTGATAAGCAACCAGTGTATTACATACTTTATGGCAGTATCATTTAAGCTTTACAATCATGAAGAACATTCCTTCCAGCTTTTGCCAGGACATGCTCTTGTCTTTCAAATTCCTTTACTCAGTTAAAAAGTCTTAACCTATGTATTTATATGGTTGTTGGTCTTGAAAAGCTCTTTTCATTTGTCTTGGATCAGAGAAACTGAATGCTGAAATTACTATTTTTAGACAGTGCTGCCATTTGTGTTAGTGTTAAAATGTATCATGTTGTTATGGCAACTGAAATCCTAATGTAGTGATTAATGACACTGACATTATTTGATGGAAAGACTTGTGTGATGCTGTTCAGTCCTCTGGAATATTTTAGCAAACTTTTTTTATTTATTCATTTGATACAATAGTTTTATACTATTTAGTGCAATACTTTCTTAAAAGATTTCATGTTACAGTTGCTTAGTGATCCCAGGCTGAGATCAGAGATAGTTGTTTTACCTGAACACCCTGAATACATTTCCCTTATAACAGTGAATTTGGATTTGCTATTATAAGGCCAGTCAGGTATTCTAATAACCTAGTAATACTGGCAATTGATGCTGTGTATTGAAAAACTGGATACTGTGTGTCAGAATAAAATGAAGGTTTGGTCTTTTAATGTCCTTTCTTGTAGCTTCTGTTCCTTAATGTTTCCTGTAAAGACAAAGTTTGATCTTTGAAATTTCTTTTAACTTATCAATTCCAAACAGTTGGTGAATTCACCTGTGATTTCAGTGGATGCAGTTTTTGTGTCTTTGTTCCTTTGCTGCATATTACAGCAGGGCTGAATCTGGATTTGTGGTTACCTTGGTTTCCTCAGCTTCTGCTGGTGTTCCACTAGTATGAGTATGGCTCTAAAATAGTTGTAACTACTGTTTCTGATAGATAAAAGTGTATCTGCAGCTGTAAACACATCACCATGATGATTAAGGTAAACTGATTCAATGGATAGTGTAAAGTAAAATTATTAGGTTGTCTTCAAAAAATATTAAACTTTCCAGTTAAATTTGGCAGTCCGTGTCTCTGCGTTTTTACTCATTTAGCTCCAGAAAAATAACAGGTCACAGACTTTATAGCGTTGTTGGTAAAAGGTTGAGTTTTAAATCTCTGACCTCTATCACTCCTTTTTGACTGATTATGTGATCAGGTGCTTTCAAGATAAAGGAAATAGAATATATTTGCTAGTGGATGGAAAAATAAAGTGTATATTTACAAGGGACAGTCAGAAACCACAGGAGGTAGAAGGTAGATCACTAAGTTTATGAGTCTTTTAAAAGATGCAGTGGAGCACAGGTGGGAAACTAATGCCATGGCTTGGCTTCGCGAACAAAGATTTGGGAAGGGCTCTACCCATGCTTGCTACAGGCACGGGGAAACTAATGTATGCAAGTTAAATCCTTCTACTAGTTTTTGCTTCATTGTAGAAATAAAGAAGGTAATTTCTTGGTTATCAGGATTATATGTGAGTTTATCAGTGTACAAAGCAACGAGGGAAAGAAACCTTTTGTTTTGAAAATTTGAGCTGTTTTCACAGTTGAAGTAAAAGGGCTTTTTAATGCAACTCACTGATTTTTTAATGTGCATCTTTAATGTCTGTCTTTAATTCCTTGTATGTAGTAGAGTTATATTCCCTACGATTTACAATTTATGTTGTTTGGTTTTGTTTTTTAGAGAGCAGATAATAAAACAGTCAACAGAACTGGTCTGCAGAGCTTACAGTGAGTTATATGCAGCTGTGATGGATCCTTCAAATGAATATAAAGATCCAGAAACCATACTACACAGATCTCCTCATCAAGTTCAGGCACTCCTTTCATAGTCTTGCTTCCCCCAGATCTATCAGAATCCATAATTCTGTATTTGCATTGAATTATTTTTCTGCTTTGAATTTCGAGTGTAACTGTATAGTTAAAGTATGTAGGAATGCAGTTTTGTTTAATCTGCTTGGCACAAGTCTAGTCTTTCCTGTATCTTTGAATACTTTCTATAGGCCAGAAAATAGAATATAGATTAAAAATTATTTTAATGTATTTCTCTGATGGAAATGGACCTTGACAATGTGCAATCTCTTTGAAAAAGGAGAAAAGCTTTTTCCTTGCTGTACATAATCCTTTCAACTACAGATTTAGCCAGTGTCTCTTATGACCTCACCAGTATTTTTGTTTGCTCCATTGTCTGTTCTTTGACTCTTTTTCTCAGCCTATCATCAGTGAACACTGATAACTGAAATTTTAATACAAGTGATACACTTTGAATAACTCATGCATTACTTTTGCAGCTCATAAATAATTTCAGAATACTTTATGCTCTTTTGCAAATCCTCTTGATTAAATCTTTGAGTCAAAATTTTGTGGGTTTTTTTGGAATTCATTATCTGTTTTTTTGGTAAGAAAAAGAAATGTTGGAACTACATGCATGTACATAACTGGGAACTTAATGCTTTAAATTATTTGTATAATTTTGTTTTACTGGAAGGATTTTGGTTTAGTGCAATTGTTCAGTAGGAATCCTTGTATCAGTTGAAACTTGCTGATTTCTTAAGGCTGGGACCAATAACAATGTAGGTTAGGAAAGTGGCTTGCACAGCAGTGTGGCCATTTCTCCTTCACATGTTTGTTTTTTGTTTTACTTCTTTTTATGTACAGAAAAAGTCCATCTGCTTTAGTACAAGCATTTATTCAGTTCATAGTCCACCAGGATATTTTCATGGTTCTCATGTCTGCAGTGGTGCTCCTAAAAATTACTTCAACTGTGGCACCCACAAGTTGTCTTGGGAATTATGTGGGAGAGCCAGGGTGTGCAGATGTTCCAGGTTGATGCATTGAAAGCCGTAAGTGAAGATTTAATTTCTTTCCTCCTTTAGTGCAAAGTTGAAGCTACTTCTTGTAAAAACCCTGTAGAAACATTGTAGAGTTATGATGCAGGGGACTTTGCTTACAGGAAGAAACAAAAATAAATAAGTAGGACACTTGTTCTCTCTTGGGCCTTGTGATAATTTTCTGCAACCTCCTTAAATATAGTCTTCTTTTAGGAAAGTAATGTTAAAGAGAAACCTTCAGGAAACAAAAAGTTAGCAAAATTAATTTGTGACTAGTTCTTTTGTTCATTTGTTTTTTTAAAGATAATTTAAGCTAACTGTTTTGTCAGAAGCATTTCACTTACTTATACCCCTCTTTTCTGTTGTATGAGTGCCACAGAGTTATTACAGTTGCCTGAGTTTACTCTCACATTAGATGTGGCTTATTTTATATGTATCAAGGGAGAGATGAGCAGTCATTCATATTGAATAACTCATTTTATTTTTATTAGTAATAATATTCCACATATAAAATATATACTTAGTGGCAGCTAAGTCTGCAGTTTAGTATATGCTTGCAAAAGAGCAAGACATAAGAAGAGCAGCAGTAATACATTTTAGCCACTCAGATAACTCATTGCACAAAATACATCCAGTGTGCTCAGAAAGCAGCTTCTTTAGTAATACCACAGTAAAGCAATAGCTCCTTTTCCAAATGGGTGTAATTTGTTGGTATAATAGAAAAAAAATTAAAAGTGAAAGTGTCCCTGGAGTTCCTGGATCAGGCATAAATCTTTCTGTAAATGTGGATGTTTGATTTATTCTGTTTAAAATCTCTAGACCTGTAAGACAAAAAATTCTAGAAGCTTAGAAAACCTCTAATGCAAAATTCTGCTCTTTTAGCAGGTAAGGCACTTTATATTACTCAGATTTTGCATTACTGTAGTATACATTCAGGCGGCTGTTCATTGTTGTTTAATAATGTTAATATTGCTTAATATGCCTATAATTATTATCTAATAGATGAAAATTACATTGGTTGTGAAAGGACTATAAATTAGCTTGTTATTAGATGAACATACTCGTAAGAGTGAACTTTTTCCTCAAATTACACTCAACCTCAATCTCCAATAATCAGTCAGTAGTTTGCATGAGGATTAGTAAGAAGTTGCTACCTATCTTTGATTCCATGGTAAAGACTTACCCATGATTTTGTCTTCTCTTGATAAAAATGCAAAAGCTATAGAAGGTGTAATTTAGGCAAATTGAAGTCAATTGGTAATTTTGGTTCTGTGCAATTAAAGTAAATGACCAGTGGTCACAAATGAGAAAGGACATCAATAAAAACATTTGATTACTGACTCTGTCTTTCATGTTGTTATTTCCTCTTGCTTGCCTTCCTAAGAGGAGGAAGGAAAAGGTGATTAGATATGACCTGCCTTTTCTAGCTTGGTATTTTTGACCCTTTTATTTTACAAATTCCAGGATTTCCACACCAGGAACTGTAAAGCTGCAGCCCTCTGATTAGCTGAATGACCCATAAGCATTGCAGTAAATGGAATAATTTTGAGTGCCAGTACTTGACCCATGTTCAGACCAGTTACTGGAGGTCTAATTTGAGCATCTCAGTTCATGAAGAGATGCTCCCCTGGCTGGTCTGAGTCAGTCAGCCCTTCTGCTGCTGTCCTTGAACACTTCATACAGAGGGCCATGCCTTCAGAGAGCGACTCTGCTACTCTGGGCTGGGCAGTGATATGACTGGGGCACATGGGAAGACAAGGGGTGGTTTGAACACTGCCCATTGGCAACACTGTCAGCATTTGACACTCTGGCAGTGCCGCTCTGAGAACAGATGTGTTGTCTGGTGCAAAGAAAACTTCCATGGGAAATGGGAGAGCCGGGTTCTGGGCCAAAGGAGTTTGGAATTGACATCTCCCATCTTCCTGGAGAGCACCCAACCCTATAACTGTTGCATAGTCTGAGATGGGGCAGGTGTGTTTCTTCTCTTGAATTTAGCAGCTCTGCATAAACGAGTGCAAAATATGGGAGGCAGGAGATAAAATAAGCAAGGGGGAGTTTGGCCCTGTGGCACAAACATGAGGGCCTCCAGAGGACTCCAAGGTGTGAATTTCCCTCCATTTGTTATATAGGAACCTTATCTTTGACCTTCAATACATGAGTCCCTGAAACAGAATCAGGATCCCAGGACCTTATTATCCACAGAATATCCAGCAAACAGCAAGATACAGAATAGGGTTTGGGTTGGAACCAAGGTGGTTCATCAACAGTGGTGGCAATGCCTATGTGTTCGCTCCTCTGTGTCCAGTTTTCTCCTTGCTGCTTTATAAATGTTTACACCACTTTGGAAATAAAACACAGAATTGTTTTAATTACAGCAAGCGCACAGCAGCCCAGCCATGGTGATTTTTTGGTTTGTGTTATAGGAAAAGAGAAGCTCAGGGAGGTTTGGAAAGGTGGTAATATATTTGTTTTGCAGCATTTCAGAGTGCTCCTCCCTGTTCTCTAAGATTTATTACTCTAGCCCTGCATTTTGTCTGTTAGACGTAGTTGTAATTATTTTTATTAATGTTTTTGAAATATGTGTTGAAGGAAAATACTTTCAGAACTGCTAAACTTTTCCATTCACTTAAAAAACTCTATCTGTTCTTTGATCCCTTTGCTTGCTTTGCTGAGTCACTTTGTGGGCAACCCAGGGGGTGGGAAGCTTATAAAATTTCGAAAATTAAACAAAGAGGTTAGACATATTTCCATGAGTGAAACACACCCTCCAGAAAGCAACACAGACATGGGTGTGGGTATATTTGAAATCCACTGTCACCTGCTTCTGAGGGAAAATACAGAAAAAGAGACATTTGCTTACAACAAGGGCACCCCTCCAAAACAGCCATGGTGTAGGGTTAGATGTTGCAAATGGATGTTAAATTGATGTTATGTTTGAACAGTTCAGAGAATTTTCAAGTCATATAACTGTCCAATATTGAATTTACTTGTTAAAAGTTTCCAGAACCACTCCATCTTTTCCCCACCAGTCTTAAGAACTTTGCAGACTAAATTTCAAGCCAACCCTGCAACTACTACACCAATTCTAACCTTTAAATATTTGGAGTAAAATAAGATGCTTTGAGTCACCCAGGGCATACAAAGCAGTAGTTGAACTCAGACCAAATGTGTTTCTTGAAAGGGTTTCATAAAATGGGAAATGAATATAGTTTGAACTTGGATATGTGTCCTGAAGTGTAGGAGAGGCAATGGCCCTTCATGTGGCGGGGGAGGTCTCTCTGGTTGTCCACTGCACAGTAGGAAACCAACTTCAGTTTTTCAGAGTCAAACTACTCCTTCAGAAGTTTTTTAAAGGTGCCCATGTGTTCCCGTGCTGTACTAAGCTGGGTGTTTGCTGGTGGGGCTGCCAATCTGGTGCTCCAGTGGGGATGTTCACACTAGTCTGGTGTACATCACTACCAAATGCTCAAAAGGTGTGTGAACCTCTTGTGACACAAAGATCTTTTTCCAATATCCTGACTATCTACATCCTTGAGTAAAGAGCAACTTCAGACCTCTGAGGAGGTCTGAAGAAATCTAACACCTTGCTTCTGTCTTGGTCTTCAACGCAGTGTTCATCCACTCAGAGATGGTGTGGATAGATCTTCAGCAATCTGCAGAATCCTCTGGTGCAAAGCTAAGGAAAGACAAAGAACAAAGGAGCCCTTTACATCTGGAAATGCACTCTTATGTACATTACTCTACATGTCTTGCGTACATTAAGACCAAAATGAGTACGTGACCCCCTCATGCTACAGTTTTCACACAGACTTTGCATACAATAGAAAGGTGAACCACAATGGCTTTTCTCTTAACAAAGAGTTTATTTTGACTACCCTGCTTTGGCAGTAAGGAAACCTTGATGGAGCAATATGGCTGAAAGGTGTTTGATAGATTACTGCAAAGCAGCTGACAGAAAAGAAAGAGATGGTTGCATGTTTCTTATTCAGACAATGAAGCTTTCATTTGCTGCCTAGTTCACAGATGTGGTATTGTCAAATTGCAGGAAAATGCCTGGCAGACTGTATCATTGACTATATTTAGGGAGGGAAAAAAAAATCAGAACACACTATTTATAGAAGCCACACAAATAAGTACAGAGTTCTTATCAGCCAAAGATAACATTAGTTGTGATTTATCTAAGTAATCTTTATTTTATGGAAAATGGATAATAAGGTGTAATTTAATCCTTTGTGAATGTAATGTATATTTCAAAGGGTTCTTTTTTGTCAATAAAACCATTTGTTGTACTTGTTAAACTAATTAGTCTTGTTGCTGTTGCTTAGGACAGGATAAAAGATGCCCATTAATGAAAAAGGGGAGGAAGACATGGGTTTGAAAGTTTGTGAAATATTTTGTACCTATTGCAAGCCAGTTTTCTCATCAAAACAGGTTTTGCCTCTCACTGCGACCCTGCGTTAGCTGAGTTTGTACAGATGATACATTTTCCTTTTTTAATTCAAGAAAAAATGGATTACCCCAAAAATTCATCTCATGTCCAGGTGTTTCACCTGCTACAGGCGTCAGGGGCTCCTCTGACTTCCCTGGGTACCAACATGAGCCCTGGGTACCTGCCATGAACCATCAACCACACAGCCAAGTGCCAGCAGAGAGGGTGATAGGTAGGGTGATGTTCCTGGCTGCTTCTCCCCGCTGTTTGCATTTTTTCCACCATGTGCAAACTCATTCCAGGAGTTCACAGAGGAAAGTAAAAGGGAAGAAAATAGAGCTGTCTGGGTGCGTCTGGTGCTGGTCCCTGGCTGGCCACGTACCTTTTGCTGGCCGAGGGCGTTTTGCAGGGCCAGAGCATGGGGCTGAAGCTGCGTTGAGTCTTGGCTCTCAGGGAAATCCTGGCAATGGTGCCAGGCTGCAGAGGCACAACATGAGCTCATTCACTGGATCTGCAGTTGACCTTGAAAGATCAGAGTCAGAAGTGGGTAAGAGTCAGAAGAGGACACATATTTTATTATCATCATTTTTTCCCCCCTTTTCCTTAGTGTTTTTGATGTCCTTGCTTGTAGCCTAGCAGCCTCATGAACTTTTAATAGGAATTTATGATTGATTTTCGGAAGATGACTTAGAAGACTGGCTAAGCTATTAAGGGTCTTCTCCCTTAGAAATGGCTTCAGAAAACCCTCCTCAGAAACAATCAAATTACGCAGAAATCCTTAAAGAATGGTCTTGTTCCTACTGTCCATACCAGTTTTGAGTGGTCATCCAAGTTTCCTGATTCTTCTTGTACCCTCCATTGTAGAAACTGTCCAAATGCAACATTTCTGAGTTACTGCTGCCATTTCAAATTTTATTGAAGACAAATCAAAGGGACTTGGAGGAATTATTTTGCTGTAGCAGATTTCGTACCAGATCAAGTTGTTATCCCTCTTCCAGAGGTTTTGCACCATTTATTTTATGTCTTTTCTTCACCTAGACACAAAGCTCCTTGGAGAAGGACCTGTGCCATGCATTGTATTCCCATGATTTTCCAGTGTAACCCAGAAAGTCCTGTTGAGTATTAAACTGAGACCACAGCCGCGACAAAGCCAAACCATCTGAGGGTGAGCCCAAGGTGGGTACAGTGAGTAAATGCAGCAACCACACCAAGCACGGGCAGTCACTGCCCAAAATAGCCCACTGCTGCTGCATGGTCAGGGATGTCAAGGTGATTACATCAAGACACTGAATGTTTTGCCTTTCCTCTTGTTTCCCCTTTTCCTCACAAAGATCACACACTGCTGAAGCAAGTGGCTATAAAAAGACAGCATTTGTTGCTTCCCACCTCCTTGATTACTAAGGCAGAGCCCAGGGAAGGAGGTGATCTCCACACATGAAAGTGTAGAATCTTCTCCAGTAGTCCCTACTGGGCAGAGGAAAATAGCAACCTTTCTTTTAAGCTTACATTTTTATGTAAACACTGAATGATGTGGCTTTTACTTCAGGGAATTGATATGGACTGAGAAAATGGCAGAAAGGTGAGATGTGGTATTTTTTACCGTTATTTTTTCTGTCCTGCAGAACCTGTGTTGTCTTTTGTAAACAGGTGAGGAGGTGTCTGTGGTTGTGAACATGTTCTTCCTTTTTCTTCTTGGAAATCCACTCTCAATTAGTCCGGAACATTAGATAAACTGGTGCTAATGAAATAAAAGGTTTTATTAGGTTACACAACGGTATGCAGTGGCTTAGGGGACAAAGTCAAATATTTACTCAGGATAACTTTAGTAAAGAAAACATCTAGAGAGATCACAAGTGAAATAGCTGAAAATAAAAATTACATCTGTCAGGTAGATTTGTAATTTAATTAGAAGGATAAATAATATAAGTGTGTTATATACAGAGCAACTTTTTTTTTCTGACTCTCCACTGCAAGTCTTTGCGATTACCTCCAAACACCCACTACATGATTGAGCTTCAGCATCAACTCTGCAAAGCTCTTTAGCATATGATTAAGACCAAGTGATTTCACGGGAATGTAAACGTGTACTTTAAGTCCAACAGGTGCCTGAGACCCAAAGACACCTCTTATTGAGGGCATGGCTCCCACCAATGTCAACAGCACAGGACTGGGTGCTCAGAGCAATGCTTTTCTGATCAAGTCAAGAAAAATGCTTCAGAAGAGATTAACTGTGCTGTAGAATGACTTACCTCCCCCCACAGACAACACAGTGGGGACCAGTTTGGAAACAGCTATTTGCAAACTGGAAACTGAGTTTGCTTGGGTTGGCATAGCTTTAAGTAACTAGAGATCCCAGCATGGCCTTAAATGCCACAACCGCAGCAGAAACAAAATAATTTGGTGGGCTCCTAACCAGCCAGATACATACACACACTCCTGTCTGTGTTTTCCTGGACAGAATGTGTAGGCTGTGACCTCTCCAAGATCTTTCTGGGCACTATCCTTCTCAGTATGTCCAGGATGTCATGAGACCTGAGCTCTGCAAATCCCAGCATGGAGTCCAGCTCATGAGCAGCCTGCTACTCCACATTCCTTATTCAAAAGCTGCCCTGTGAGCAGCTCAGGTGACTACACTGACTGCAGCTGCAGCATGAGTATGTACAGCAAAAAATGAGGCTGAGACCCTCTGTTTACCACTGCCACCTCCATCTGAAAAGCTTAACAGCCAGTAGAGATGGCTTAACGTGATTTTGTCCCATTCCCTGAAGTTATATTTTCTCACCAGGTAAGTAATACTTCTGAGAAAAGAGAACGGACCAGCACCCGTGTTTCTGAGGTTGATTTTACTGATTATCTGGATCAGAAATGTAGTGCTGTTTGTATACTGGGATACAGAAACAGAAAGATTTTAGCTTAACCCTGAATAAATTTTCTCCAGTCATGATGTTCTTGTTCTAGAAAAGTTGCTGCAAGTATTGCCTAAGTGGAAACTAGAATCAGCTCAGAGCTCTGTTACAGGTGACTGACGTGGGTGGGGTAGCAGAAGGCAAAGCTTGGGAGCGCCTGATTTTTTCACAGTTTGTGTCTTCATTAAGTTCCTGATGCTGTAGAAACTTATGCACACAATTCATCACATGAGTAATCCTATTGCATGTATATGTTTCAAATTCAGCAGGTGATTTCAAACAAAAGGGACATCTGCATACGTATGTTCTTGTCGACTCCATTCCACAGCCATGTGAGAGACTGCAGCTGATTTGAAGTTTGGTCTCTCAGCAGAGGCACAATCTTGGAATAACCTCTAAGGCTGTACCATCACATCTGAGCTTTTTCTGGCTGCAGTTGAAGATGGAGAAATAACATTCTTCTGGTCAAGGGCTGAATCCAACAAATGTGGTTAGAGGAAAACTTCCAATCCAGCTCTCTCCTTGGAGAAGACCACTGACAGATCCAGTTTTCAACAAACCAGTAGAAAAAAAAATATTTTTCTTTCTGCATTTACGTGTGTTAAAAGTAAAGCAAAAATTTTTACATGCATATTGGTCAATGTTTACACTTTCAAAGGTATAAAACTAATCTATTCACTGCATTTTTTATCCCATCATAATTGGAAAAAGAGGCAATGTTAATAATAAATTGCATTGACTTGGATATTTATGCTACTTGGTGTTAAAAGAGCACAGAACATGGAAATTCTTTTCCAAAACAAAGGAGCACAAAACATGGAAATCTCCAGGTATGGTTATTTTCCATTTATCTCCTTTCCAAAACATACTTTTCAACGGTCCATGTATTTAAAGCATAATCTTCATTGTATGTCCTGATTTCTGCTAAACAAATGGAAATATATGAAGTGCTGTGAATTTAGATCCACATTTTTATACAATGCCTGTTCTTTCTAGTTTCAAGACATAATGTATAGAGCATTTGCAACTTCTCTTTGACTCTTCTACATACACATTGTTTTTTAGAGTCGAGCTGTTAAAACAACAGCCTGTAACTGATTCCTTGTGAAAAGTCTTAACTGCAGTAATGATTGAAAGCAGGTTTTGGTCCAAAAAATATGAAGGAGAAAAAACCCAGGAGAAAACAACATGTGCAATGTATATTTTGAGTGCAACAGAGCAAGAGTTAGCTTACATACTTTAATCAGAAGGTCAAAAGCAATGTGGTTTGGCAGTTTGTATCATATTGCCTGTAAATTCCAGCTCCTGAGAACAGGAAACCCTAAAATCACAAGTCAGTAAAGAAGAGATTCAGTGGGATTGGAGGAAGCGCGAGGGATAGGAGCAAAGAAAGATATATGGTGTGCAGAAAGATGTGATGTGGAAAATGCTCGCCAGAAACAGAGATTACTTTAGGCAGAAGTTAAGATACAAGAAGCACAGAAAATATGACAGGAAGCAGCTCTAGACCTTGATGGAAGAGTGAAAAGACAGAGGAAAGGCTGGCAAGCACAGATAAAGGAAGCAGTTGCGGCCTGGGCGATGGAGACAGGGACTGTGCAGGGGCTGCCAGGACACAGGGAAGAAGAAAAGGATGTTTCTGCAGATAGGAGACAGTTTCATCCATGGATTGGGATGGAGGGCGGAGAGTGGCAAGATCAGAGGCTGCTCACTGAGCAGTGAAACAGAGAGGAGAAGACAACAGGGAGCTAGTTATCATTACTGAGTGAAGGATCACGGCATGCGTTAGAAATGGCATTGCAAGAATAAAGGTTTTCCAGGTTTCAAGTAATGACATTTCAGACAGGCCTGTCTATATCAGAAACATCAGTACAGTGTATTACAGATGCTCACATGCCAGGCAAAACGAACAAAAACCCCCTTCATTTAGAAAACACAGGAGTCACATTCACCTTTCCATAAGCCTCCAAGCCAATGCAGCTGGCATGATCCTTGTCCCTGTTGCAGTGCCACAAGCCGTATGATGCAGCCTGCAGGTGAAGGAGACAGCTGGGTCTGTGCCTGTCCTACCTGTCCTGCCTGTCCCTGAGAAGATCATGTAGGGACTCTGGAGAGCCTTGGATGATGCTTGGGAGAAGCAGTAGAGATGCACGATGCCAGTGGGACCCTTTTTGCTTTAGGCACCAGCACTAGAAGTTAGTGAGCTTTGTGGGAAGAGAAAGGGAAGTGAGAGGAACAAATGGACCTGGAGAGGAACAAATCACCTGGCCTGAGCCCAGCATTCCTGATGCCAATGTTTGCTAATGATGTGGAGCTGTTTACTTGGAGCAGGGTGACAAGCGAAGGAGAGGTTTGCAGAGCCTGTAGTGGAAACCCAAAACAGCAAAGCAGGAAATCTGGGTTTCTTTCCTGATTGTCACTGGTGGGGAAGTCACTTAATCTCTGTGCTTCAGTTCCCCTGCTCTAGGTATTGTAAATAGCTCAGCCAGAGTCAAGATTAGGCACAGCCCCTGGTGGGGTGAGAGGAGGCTGAACACAGGCATGTGTGAGGAAAGGGCCTCTCTGCTGTGCTTTCCTGTCCAAAACCATAGCACTGAATAAGCAGTTATTTTACTACCCCCACATTGTCAGTCTAATCTAAATCTTTCCTCTCTATCCGTGCCCTTATCTGGCTGTAACCTGCAGAAGGACTGCAAGGAGGAGGCTCTGCTTGGCCCTCCTCATGCATCCCCTTGCATCTGCTTGAAGCAGATTAAATCTGTTTATCTGCCCTTCTTACTCTACCTTCCCAGCAGTGTCATAGATGGATTCCAGATCACTGACCTCATCTGAAACACCATTTACCAAAGACTATGAGGTAGAAGAGTGGTAAGGGTAGTTGTATGCTTAAATACTAAGTGAGGTCCTAAAGCCAGAAAAAACGCCTTGCATTAAAATTATTCAGAAGGTAGCGCAGGCCTAGAACCCAGATGTGTGCCTTCTGTGGATGACAACTCCAGGGGTATAAACATATACAGGGGCACAGGCTTTAGTCCTACTGGTAGGACTAAAAATGTAGTCCTACTACACATTCACCCAAGGCAACTGAAACTTTAAGGTTTTGCTTATATTTTTGCTGCTGTTCACATTTCCTGAAAGAGATTATTTCATTTTCCACCTAGCCAGATGAAAGTTTTCGCTGAGAGCTGCATCTGACGTCTAAATAATTGTTTCTTGTACATTAAAGAGAGAACTGGCTTTCTACAGCTTTATATACTGCCAATCAATCCTACAAAGGCATTGTTAAACTGGTCATGGGGGAGTAGAAAAGGGGCATATGGCGCAGATATTTACCCTCACCTTGGTTGTCCTCGTAAATCCTGAAGACCTTTTACCTACCTGAAGATTTGTCCTACCTTATAAGACTCTTTTCCTCTTTTCTTCTTTTCTTCTGGCCTTATTTTTTGTACATCAGAATGATTTGATTCCCTTTATTTTGTCACTTTGACTCCCTTCTTTAGTTGCTAATGCAGTTTTCTCTCTTTTACCTCACTTTCCTTGTAAAGCCTCCTTGACTTTGTGCTCTTTTCCAGGAGCCTTGTCTACTATCACAAATTGCAGATCATATCTTTTAGTCTTCTCCCATAGTGGTTGATTTTAATCCTTAGTCCTAGTCACTTGTGACTAATTGGATTGCTTTCATAAAATCATAGGCATTTGCACTGGGATTTTACCCTGTGCTAATCTGAATTTAAGTAGTTCCACTATTAGTTGTTTCAATCAGATACTTTTCACTGTGAAAAATCAGGTTTGGGGTGAATTTTCTCTGGGCTCTTTCCTTTGCAGACCAGGAAGGTGGACTCTCCATAAAAAGGGATTTATTTTTTAACCCTTTCCTGTGTTTTGGATTTGATTGTTTGTTTGTTTTGATTTATTAGTTAACTTCTTTTAACTGCTGTGAATCCTAGAAAAGAAGATTTTGAATTAATTTCCCTTTCTTCCCACACCCAGCAGTTGCTCAAGCCCTTTCTCCTGTTTTTTATCTCTTGGCTCCTTGCCCATAGGAGCTACCTGTGATTTCTTTACCACACTGCACTGCACCAACTAGTACAGCATTTCCTTTCCTAAGGCCTCAATATCAAAACTCTGATGCTCTAAGCACCATGTTTTTCCTCTGTTCACTCACCTGTAATTTCACTTTTCAGTGGCTCTTCTATTTCTTTTTCACTATTGCTTTTACTTACAGACATTTTAGAATATTGATGGACTTCTCAGCCTGTCTGTCCTGGTTGCATCTTCCATTTTATTTTGGTGGGGTTTATTTTCATTTGTTTTTTGCTTTGTTTTCTATATCTATACCCTACAACTCAGAGTGGTGGACATAGCCATGCTGTAAAACATTGGTGCTCCCTTGGATCTTGTGCATCTGAGTATGTTTCCTCTGCATCTGAAGGAGGATATAGCATAATCAAAAAAGCTATGAAGAGTTGCAGTTAAAATGACAAGGAGAATGGACCAAACTGCTTATGAAGAGAAACTGAAAAGGCTGGATTGCCTCAGTTTGGAGAAGAGAAAGCTGAGAAAGGATATGACAGAAGCTTAGAAAACATGAAGGCAATAGTAAGGGGAATAAAAAGCTATTGTTCACCTGATCCATCAATAGCTGTAGTGTGGGCACTCAATGAAATATGAATGAGTTTATAACAGAGAGTAGCAAGAAAAATTTTACATGGCAAATACAGGAACGTGGGAACTTGTTACTACCAGAGATTGTGGAGACAGACAGTACCATCAGATGAACAAGGACTGGAGAAAAACCTCATGAATAACAGGTCAATACACATATTCTAAAAAAAAGAAGCCAGGCCATACCCTCTAACATCCCTAATCCTACAGCTGTTGTGTGGGGCACTACAAGGACAGTGGGCCCTGGGTAGCACCAAGATTTGTGTACTCACCCCAAAGAGCCCAGACATACAGACACTGGTCTAATCGTGAAAGGCATTTCCTGTGCTCTCCTGTCTTTCCTGTTTATTGCTAGAGATCCTTAAAGAACAGGACTCTCACCACTCAGAGAGAAGAAAGAAGAGCAGGAATGTGGCCTTTTGGGGTGGATGAATGCTCAGAGTCTGGCAGAGTTAATGCGAGTCAGCAAAATTTCGGAGGGCTCAGGTGGGACTGAGACATGGGGATGCTCAGCAGCAGAAGGCAGAGGGAAAATGTGCTAGTCAGAGACCTGGTCACTCCACCGAGTGCTGAGAGCAAATGCATCCCCTTCCACAACAAGCTATTTTGTTAGATAAAAATTGCAGGACAAGAAAAACTGATTTATAGTTTTGCCCTGCTATAACTCATTGTGGGTTGCAGTGATAATGAAAATAATGCAGAAAGGAAATACATGGTGTTCCTAAGAACTGCTAAGAAATAGACTTGCTGTGTGCTAAGGAGAAAATTTGTTGCACAGAAAAGGATAATTTGTGATTAAAGCCAGTTTCTGCTTTTACCCAGCGTTCTTATATAGGCTGAGGAGGGCTGCTCACCTCCTTTGATGTCAAATGTCTGCTCAGTACTGCAGACAGTACAAAAGAGGGAGAAGTGGCTGATACACCAGAGGACTATGCTGTTCTCCAGAGGACTGTACAAATGGGCTTGCAGGAACATCAAGGTCAAAAAGGAAACACAAAGCCCTGACCAGTGCTAGACTGGAGCTGACTAGCTGGAAAGCAAGTTGACAGGAAAGGGCCTGGGGGTCCTGATGGACACCAAAATGAACATGAGCTAGCAATGAGCCCTTGGGACAAAGAAAGCCAATGCTGCCCTATGCTGTATTAGAACAAAGTATTCCCAGCAGGATGAGGCAGGTGATCCTTCTTCTCTCCTCAGCACTGGTGACCATACCTGGAGTGCTGGGTTCAGGTGTGGGCTCTCTGGTACTAGAGAGACACAAACATACTGGATTGAGTCCTGGGAAGGACCAGAGAGATGAGAAATGGACTGTAGCAGCTGAGAGGCTGAATCTGTAATTCTGTTAAATAATATCTATTCCCCTTGGTTTTTAGCCTTGTCTCTTCTCAAACTGTAAGCAATTACAGCCAGGGACCATCTCTTTGTATCTAGTACCTGAGAAATACAATTGTAATTGAGCATATAATGCTATTATAAAAGCACTTTTTCCTTTGAATGCATGTGCTGTAGTGTCAGAGTATGGAAATCCAGTACATCCATTGAGGTTCAAGGGTGGGAAAATCATAACTGTACAGGAGAAATGTATTTATGTTGTGTGTAATTAAGCTCTGGAAATCAGAAGCACAGAGGTGGCCTGACCCAGTATCTCAACAAATTTTAAAGCACCATTGGACACATACAAGGGGAATAAGAATATTGGAGGTTTGTCATGGTTAACAAACATTTTTCAAGATATATTATCCTTCATGTTTAAAAAAATCTCCATCCCACAATGGGGCTGAGGACCTTGTGTAAAGGTGGAGCCCTCCCCTTTGTGAAATTCTGACCCCTCTGCTTGGCCCTTTCCCCAGACAACTGTAAGCAGGAGAGAGTCAACTTAACTTTAAATGTGGTCCAGGATGGCAGATTTGCAACTCCAGTTTATTTGTAACACAAAGAATCTTGAAACATGCAAGCATATAATCAGTAACCTAAGAACAGTCTTTTTGAAAAGAGTTTGGTGGGGTTTTTTGTGTGTGTGGTTTTTTTGTTTGTTTGTTTGGTTTTTGGTTTTGTGTGTTTTTGCGTTTTGTTTTTTTTTTTTTTTAGTGTAAACCTCCTTCCATTGTCATAATTTCTGCATGATTCCTGTTTATCTTTTGCTAGGGAATAATTTCACAGTCAGTTTCAGCTAGTTCATTTTTCAGAAACCCAAACTGAAACTTAAAATAAAATTGATTTTTATGAAATACTCCAAAATATGCACTAAATAGGAAAAAAAGGAGGGAAAGTTTGCCTTGAACCCTGATAAAGAGGTGAAGTGTAATACTGCCCTGTTCCCTGTTTACCCAGTTCAGCAGGCAGCTGCATTTGGTCCTGCCAAGTGAAAACAGCAGCAAAATGTTCCTGTTTATATTGGGGCTTCTTTAAATCTGTTTTGGCGGCTGTTTGCTTAGCTCTAATTTATCAAGAAAGAGACACCGGGAAAGAGTGGTTCCAGTCGAAAACCTTGAGGCAGGGATTTTTGCTGGCATCAGCAGTGCCAAACAAAGTTGTCCCACAAGCTGTCCAAGACTCAGGCAGAACCAGTCGTTGCTCTGCACACCAAATCTGCAGGAATGGGGAGGTTAAAGGCTGGTCATAAGCCAGAGGTTGTAAAAACAGGACACTTGAGCCCTGCTTTATTGCAGACACTTGTGTTAGCATCTTTCTCTCCCACAAAAAAATCTTTCATCTGCCTGTGTTACTTCAGACCCACCAAGAGCCAGATTAGTCCCAGCACCAAGTCCCTTCACCACTGATCCCTTCTGTAGCATTTCTGCTGTCTAAAGCTGATGGTGTCTTTTTAAATGTAGTTCCAGCCCTCGTGTAGGCAGGAACTTGCTTACTATTTGAGCTGTCAGAACGTTAGCCCTAGAGAAACTGGATACGTTTAACTTCAGCAATGGGAGGGGAGGCACTTTTATCACCTCTTCACATCATGACTGAGAATAAATAAAAAAAAAAATAGCATTGCAGATAAAATGCTTTAAATTGAATGAATCCTCTGGAGGTGCCACAATTTGTCAGGTTAGATCAAAGTTTTCTGAAACTTTTGAAGCATGTTCAGATTAAAGACTTTCTTGGAAACTGATGTCACTCTCTGCTGCTGGCCCACACAGTGCTGTAAAATGTAGTCTGAAATTTTGTTGTGGTTGGACAACAGAGAAAGAGATCTGCGCCCCAGGATGTCATTATCGAGTGCACCCTCAGCAAATTTGCAGATGACACCAAGCTGAGTGGTGTGGTTGACACATCTGAAGAATGGGATGCCATGCAGATAGACCTGGACAAACTCAAGATGTTGGCCCATAGGAATCTCATAAGACCAAGGGTAAGGTGCTGCACCTGGATTGGAGCATCCCCTGGTATCAATACAGGCTTTTGGATGAAGAGGTTGAGAGCAGCCCTGCTGAAAAGGACTTGGGATGCTGGTGGATGAGAGGCTGGACATGATCCGGCAATGAGCACTTGCAGGTCAGAGAGCCAAGTGTATCCTGGGCAGTGTGGCAGTGTGGCCAGCAGGTCATGGGAGGGTGATTCTGCCCCTCTACTCTGCTCTGGTGAGACCCTCCCAGCTCTGGGGTCCCCAGCACAGGTAGGACACCAACCTGTTGGAACAAGTCCAGATAAGTGTCACCAAGTTGACCAGAGGGGTGAAGCACGTTTCCTGTGAGGAAGGCTGACAGAGTTGGGATTGATTAACCTGGAAAAGAAAAGGCTTTGGGGTGACTTATGATTCTATGATTGTCCTTCAACTTGCAGTTTATAGGAGCCAGGACTGCATATATATTTTTGGGTAAAGTTGCTAGCTACCCTTTGTGCTTTCAGTCAGTCTGTTTTGTTTCTGTGCTGTTGCTTATTACTTGGCACAGTCATAGTTGTGCATAGTACTGTGATTCCTACCTGCATGGCCTCTGATTTCAGATTATCTGAAGAACACTGTGCTACTGAGATACTGCTCAAAAATGCAAATATGCTCTGTGGGAATGCCCAGAAAAGACAGTTTCCCATCTGACTTTTATTTTTGCAAAGGAAGATAAACATTAAACAGTGAAAAGAACAAAAACATGATGGGTGTTAAGGGCACAAGGCAACAGCAGAAGATAGAAAAGTTGTCCAGATGAAGGTTTTTGCAAAACAACAAATACGCTTGCCTTGAAAGACACAGACATTGTTTTCATGTGAAAATAGCTCTCACATAGGGACCTCGAGCTTTAATGTAATCTTACAAGGTATTTTTAGATGAGGGCAGCTATTGCTACTATCAGAATGTCTAACCTCAAATATCCTTTAGTGTGCTGGTTCCTTGCTTACCTTTTAAATCACTAAGTCTGACCTTCAATAACAGCTCAGATTTCTGAGTCCTGTGTATAAGCATGAAATTTTCCCTGACAAAAAGAGGGGAGGAATAGTGCAGTTTGTAAAGAAAGTCTGTGAGTTCAAAGAAAGGTTTAGACAACATCAATACATACAAACCCACAGGTGAAATACAGAAAATTTGAAGACTATTTAGAAGGCATAACTATGAAAACATAAAAAATTCCCTTCTTCTCTGCTCTTTTTGTGTGATTTGGCCAATGTGGACTTTTTCAAGGAGATGTTTTATCTATAACTTTGTGGAATTAAGTAAGTCCATCACTTCAAATGGCTGAGAGCTTTGGGCATGAAGAGTTATGATATTTCACGTGCAAGCTACTTTGCAAAGCACTCTTGGTGCAATAAACCATTGTGATATGAAAAAGAAAAAATAATTCAGACCTGAGACAACTTCATAGTGGCAATTTTGTCCTTGCAAGTAATTTCTAGACAATGTAATGATGTTCACTTACAGGGATGGGACTAGGGTCCAGAAGAGATTTAGTAGGTAAAACAGCTTGGTCAGTGAGGCTAAGCCCTTATCAAAAGTGGAGAAAGCAGAGGAGGCAGTGTAGCAACATGAGCCAGTTTGGAGAGCAGCCTTGAAAATAAGTCCTGAAACCATTTCAGTTATAAAAGGTGCCACCAAACTGGCATATGATTGATAACTGATAACACTTTTTATCTTACACTGCCTGAGTCATCCCATTTGCAATTAGTACCCCAGGAGCAGTTTATAAATTAAGGATGTAGTTGTCTTAAGATGTATGCTACAGTCAAGAAGGAGGAGAGTGAAACTCCAAAATTCACCCCAATCTCCTGGAGGTGTGTCTCCCTTTCATGGATTGAGCACCTACAGTTGTGAGTCAGCTACCCCCTTTAGTGTCCAAACTTAAGAAGGAAAAATTGTTTTGGAGGCCATTGTCCAAGAGGTCAGGGGACAGCAGGATGGAGCAGGATGGAGGTCCACAGGGGGATGAGTCAAAACAAGAACTAAGGTATGGTTCATGGATACTAAGGTATGGAAATGAGGACCTGTTCCTGCAGCAAGGGCATGGCTTCTGCTGATACCATGTTTCCCAGTACATCTCCTCTCCAGTATTCTTTTCAAGGTTTATACAGTCCTCCCCAGCAATGTATCTAAGTGTCTTCCACAGGGCACTGGTGACAGGAATTCCATCTACTCTTTCTGTTTCATCCATAACCCCAAAAGTAGTTTATTTCAACTGCTCAGCATATACATTGCAATAGTCTTTAAGCTGGTGCCTTGCCTCCTTAGTGGAGATGGAACCAGTGCCTATGTCTAGCACTATGAATCAGAGAGAGTCTTCAGAAGGTAATCCAATGTCCCCAGACATTTTACAGCTAATAAGACATATGGTGTGCATTGGTCCTACTGTGGAGTGCATCTTCCTTCCTCTTTGTTCACCACCTGCTGTCAGTAATATTGATGCATTTTCTGTACAACCTTTCAGACCAGAAATGTGACTGGTCTTCTCTCCAAGGCTCTGGAGAACTGCTTCCAAGTAAAAGTAAAGGAGAGATGTGTCTGGTGCTGGAGTGATCTATGAAGACAAGGATAGTTTATGTTTTCTTTCCAAGAAAACTGGGGCATCATATTCCCTCTTTAATCTCAGAACTTTGTGATATCCTTCTTAATTTCCCTAATATTTCAAAATGTTTGAGGGATGTTGGGGATAGCTTAAAATGGATACACTTTTATACTCTTCCTTAAGTAAACATTACTACTTCAGAAACAGGATCTCTGGCCTGCACAGAGATGTCAATTCTTATCTTCCTAATGTGCTCATATTTGTTTCTATGCCAATATTTTCTACTAGATGAAAGAGCTTTTTGGAATTTTACTCTAACATATTCATAGCAACAAACACGTCTACTTTCTGTCTTTGATTTGCAAGACTAAAGCTGACAGCTTTCTCTGTCCATTCATAGAAAAGGTCTCCATTCCCTCAAGCAACCAACTCCATGAGAAATCTGCTTGGAGAAGCAAAGGAATTCTTCTGATGTACATAGCAAATTATTAGGCGTAAGACATTTCTTAGAAGTATTATGATTTAAAGCATCCTATAATCAGCATTTTTTATTTTTCCTTCTTAACACATTGAGTTTACCTAATAAAATGGATAGATATCCTAATAATACTATCCAAAATCTTAAAATAAAATTTCAAGAAGTAGGAAATCCATTAAATAATTGTAATGTCTAAAAATTTCTAAATATTTTCAGTAAAAACATTTTAATGAAATATATAACCATACGTTACAAGTCAAAGTAACATTGGTAGTTTCAAAGATGCTTTAAATTAAGCTGATTTATGCATGTGTTTTTTAATAGCTCTAAGCAATGTTTACCTCATTTCATATAGACTTCAGGTTGCTTTTGGCAGCTTATACATGGTAGCTAACTAGCTAACTCCTTAACACATTTGTGAATGTGATTAATTTATTTCTAGTTATTTAGGGCAAGTTAATATGTTTCTATAAGTAGCAGTGATGGTAAAATTCTCCCAAAGCACGGCAAGCGTTATAAAGACTAAATAGTGTGTATCATCTTATAAATTTTTCCTTTGAGATAATAGAAAATGAGGCACAGTCAGTTAAGATATTAATCCTGTATGTTTAAAGTCACTGACAATGAAACTATTTTATGAAGTAGCTTTTAAGGCAGTTATAAGAGCAGTTCTGTCTCCATTAACACCCACACACACACATTTCATAAGCCTCCATTTTACTTTGATAATTTTAGAACTGGATAGCTTTGTTACAAAGCTGAGAAAGCAGTAAACTCTGTTCTTCTTTTGCTACCTGAAAAATGAGGGAAATGATCTCCAAAAGTGGGTGTCCCTTATCCAAAAGAGAGCCATGGACAGTAGGACTTGCACCCAAGTGATGCCTCTCTGCCTCTTGGAGAGCTGTCATCATCTTAGAAGGGACCATCACTGCTGGGACCTCATGTGAACATTTTGCAAACATTTAATGTCACAATGTCATGACAGAGGTGTGACTGAGGGCAAAACTGCATGTCAAAAGCTGCACCACAACTGTCCATTCAAATTCATCCTGGAGGGTGTATGTATGTATATACACATATAGCTACATATATTCACACAGTCACATCTGGTCTAGGCATGGAGCTTTGGTGAGACACTGAAAACCAAACTGATGGTCTGAAGAGGTCTGGAAAGGCTGTGGCAGACCTGAGGAAGATCTCAGAAGGATGTGGCTACAGTAGGTACTGAAAACGCTTTCCCTCCTTTCCCAGCCTTGTGTACTCCTGCAAAGCTGCTGTGCTGCCACCACAGCTCCCTCCGTTTATGTCTCTAGAGCTCGGGTGCTGTAGGTATGGCTAATTCCCAGCGGAGCTCGAGCAGGAACTGGGTCTTCAAAGTTATCTCCGTCTCTATTTCTCTCCCTCTTATCCTCTCCCCTCCCTTCTCTCTGTTTTCCACCTTCTCCTTTGCTCTTAGAGCTCATTAGCTCACTGATTTCAAGTTCAGTCCCAGCAGATAATCACGAAGGCAGAGCGGTAGCTGAGCAGCACAGACACATTTTTCTGTTATTATCTGAAAGGGATTGCTGCTGATTGATTGACAAGAGGGTAAACTAAGAGACAGCAAATCCTCCTCTCCTTTCTATTCCCTATCTCCCACCTGCTCCCCCTTCTTTGGACAGTAAGAGAGAAATAGCTCGTGCCACTCCACGAGGATAACACACAGATATAGGTGATGAAAATATGCACAGTTCTAAGAGATAAGATGAACAGTTTAGGCATAGAAGCCCTCAGGATTAGGAGGAAAGCCCAGCTCGTAGCTCATGGGCATTCAGGAGACATCCTCAGCTGTCTGCAGAGCTGCCTGCTGTCTGGTTTCATTCACTTGCAGATGAAGCAAGTGCTGATGTGGCAGTAGACAAGCTAGTGTTGCCAGAGCAGTGTGGCTGTGGGGAAGTGACCCACGGGGGTCTATGCCCTGTGCACTGTTGTCAGACACCCCAGGCACCCCTTTGTTACCTTTGTGACCATTGTGAGGAGGGCCATATGGAGAAACTATCATGCATCTATGCCTGTGTCCATCTCAGAGTTTCTAGTGAGAAAAACAGCAGGATAACCTCTTCAAAGAAATGCCACCCAAAAGTGCCAGAGCTGCTGGCACACATCAACTTTGGGATTTTTCAGTTAATGGTTCAGGTGCTCCCAAAGCCTCATGTTGTCTCCAGTCTGATATTTTTCTCCACAGCAAAATGTCATGAGACACCCCAGCATAACAACACCACTGAGGAGCAGTCACCTCTCTAGAGCATTAGCTGGCACAAAAGCTGTCCCCAGGCAAAGCAGAAGCACTACTGGTTACCACTGGTTTTTGTGCTGGTGTCAGACAAATTTGTTGAGGATGGCACGACAGTAATAGATGCAGAGGGGAGCAGCTTTGCCCCAGCAGAGGTTGGAAGGAGAGCACAGAAGAGCAGGGTGGGAGTCAGGTATGGGAATTCAACAGAGCAAATAAATTAGCACCCAGTCCCCACTGCAAAAAGTCTCCCCATGTGGCTTACAAAGCCGATGGGGAAGGTGGGTATTTCTGGGCCACTGCCCAGTCCAGGGAAGGATGGAGGGTGGCCAGATCTGAAGGAAACTCTGCAGCGCCAGCGGCTGCCTCTGAGCAGAGGAAACCAATATCATGGTCAACCATGCTCTGCCCTCTTGTGCATAATTATTTAGATTATTCGTTTCCTAATGTTTGCTTTAGAGTAACAGATAGATGCACCACATGATATTTACTTGCCTTGGTGCCAAGTACAATTACTGTGTATTTACTGTGTTGAAATGTAAAAGGGTCACCACCTGCTTGCTGAAGTTTTTTCTCTCAGTGCACAAGAGAGAAAAGAAAAGCCAGGGGTTTTTCTGCAGTCTTACACAGAAGGATAAGCAAAACATAGGTTTGCACTTCAGCAGCTCTTAAGCACATCTGCTTTACAGCAGCATCTGCTTAAGCAATTTGCTAAATCAGGACCTTCAAATGGAGCCAAAGCCATTTCAGAAAAAAGGTCCCAGTGCCAGCAATTAGATGGGGACTACCCAGGTCCTAATTTTTTGTCTTAATTATGGGAAGGTATTTTATCTATTAGTGCATTCTTTCAAGTCATACGTGTAAGTCTTCTACAAGTAATCCAGGAGATCAAAAAAAAAATATTTTCAAACCTTCCAAGATGCAAAGGCACAATAAGAGGAAATGATTATTTTTTTCATTAAAAGGCAAAAACAAAAAGAAGGGTGCCAGTTCTCTGGAAATCACATTGGCTCTCTTGCTTCTCCAAGTCTCTTCTAGGAACCTGGACCAGGTTCCTTCGGTTTCCTTTGAAGAGGACAATGTCACTGAATTTCAAGCCATTCATTTGCAGAGACGAAAAACAAATATTTTCCTGAACTTTGACTACCTGAATCAGGGAAAAAAAAATGTTTATAAACAGACACTGATGTTATTGATGACATACTTGGCTGAAATCACAAAGGCTTATCAGTGTTCAGGGGCTTCTGAAATAGGGTTTGTAAATGTCTAATATGTGTGTAAGTGAGTTATTTCCTGTAAATCAATGTACCTTACTTTAGACTTCAGCTTAATAGCAAACCTACCCTCCAAAACAAATGACACAATCATTGCTTTATCTCTGCATGAAGGCTGCCCCATACCATTTTGCTCTTTTCTTTTTTTCTTTAGCAGAAAATTTGTACTCGTCATAAGCTTCAATTAAGGTAAATGAGCGCTATGGATCTGAAATACCTGAATGCATAATCAGCGAACAAAGGCTGGTTCTTGGATGTTTTTATTAAGAGGATGTACCTTAATGAATAGATAACAACAAATGCTAGAGATGACAACAGCATGGCAAAGTGGGGACTTGCTTTTTATGGTTTTAAGAGTGCCTATTCTGATCATTTAACAGACCAGAAAAGTAACATGGAGCAAACACACTGATTCAGAGATCAAGCAAAGAAAACAACCCCATGTCTTCTTGGCCTTCAGAACACAGAAGGCAGATGGGTAGAGATTCTGTGTTCTGGATTTCTGATGTTAGCAATATTTTCACGGTTGGGTCTGCCCAGCCAAGTGATGTAAACAGACAATATCCCGAACTTGCTGGAGCCCAGACAGTTTATCAGATCCCAGGGTGCCCTTGTCTGTCTTTCAGAGCTGCCATTTGGAAAGTACACTGTTAGGCAATCAGCAGAAGCTGAGCAACATAATGAAGCAGAACTTACACTGCTGATGAACCTATTCTATTCTATTCTATTCTATTTTATTCTATTCTATTCCATTCCACCCCTGGATAATGCTTGTGTGTTTGTCTATGCCACAGTCACCATCACTTCAAAGCATCATGTTGCCCTGCTGTGCTGACACCGCACTGGGAGAGCTGGACATGCAGAACCATGTTTCAGATCTTCCATTCTTTTCACCAGTGCCATTGACCCAATTAAAATTTGTCTCAGTGAAAAAGACTTTCCCCAGCAACTGTGGCTGGCACTATTCTATTCTATTCTATTCTATTCTATTCTATTCTATTCTATTCTATTCTATTCTATTCTATTCTATTCTATTCTATTCTATTCTATTCTATTCTATTTGTCCTATGGAGCTTCTGGAGTAGACCTGTTTTGTCATTTCCCAGGCATGAAGTCAGTGAAAGGCAGTTTGTCTGTGTCTTGCATGGTGTTCTTGCGGAAGGTGTTCAGCCGAATTGCCATGAATTGGGAACCTCCAAAGTCATGAGCTTTCCCTTTTATATGAACCCAAGGTAAGCAAGCAGCCCAGCCTTGCTCTCCCATGGGTACTGGCATGTCACAGGTCCCCTCAGGAGGCTGATCCTTGGACCCTGATCACTGTCACGTGCAGTAGGTGATACAGGTGAATATGTGATGCAGTGCACTTTGGACAAGTGCTGTTTGCCAACCTTTGGAAGAGATTGAGGCTCTAGTTTCACAACCGAAGCAGGGGAAAAGCTAAAGCGTTTGGGAGTTGGCCCTGTCTGAGTACACTCATTTCTCTTACTGAATGGGACATCTAAGTTGCTAACTCTTCAGTAGAGTTTCCATCAGTAGCATAGGGTTACGCAGAAACCTCTTACACAGAGCCGAAGGCAAAAAACATCCCAACAAACACTTAGGGCTTAAGATCACTTTGAGACCAATGAATTTTAAATTATTTTCTCAAATTCAAAAGGGTTGACCAGAGAGAGGAAGGAAATAGCCTGGGCCATCTCATGCATCTATGGAACTAAGCAGGGAGAGCAGAGGCTAAACTAGACCTCTGAGCAGTGATGTGTATGGAACCTTTTTGTAAACACTGCTTACCTGTGTAGATTCTCTGATGTGCAGACAATAATGAGTTTATCAGCCATTGATAATTACCTTTATGATAATTCTCATCAAAAGTGAAGAATTAAACCACTGGATTCACATATTATGGAGATAGGAGAGACACACATATGCCCACAAACTTCCTAGGATTATGTATTAACCTTAGGAAACAGGAGTTATTTATCCGTGAGACCAGAAAATGATACAGCAGCTATTCCTAGCTCTGCAGATGCATAAAATCAGAAGTGCTTACTGAAAAAACTAGCAGTGAGTATGCCATCAGCTAAAAGGAATCTTTGTTATGTATCTTCACCCATAAAAATGACAAAGTATTTGCCTGCTCATCTCTCTGATGAGTGCAAACACATAGCAGAGCTACCCACTTTGTGATGTCACTGGGATCAAAGATGAAATCTCCCTGCACTTCAGTGGAGCAGTCAAGTGCATAGTGAGCTCCTGCCCAGCCATGCAATGTAAGGGAATGAGGTCATCAGCATGATGAACAAATGTGGGAAAAATACACATATGATCCCCTTGTCTAAACCCCTTTCCCTCTTCATTTCATGCAGCATGGATACAGGATAGCCACCCCTGGAGAATGCTTGTGTGTTTGTATATGCCACAGTCACCATCACTTCAAAGGATCATGTTGCCCTGCTGTGCTGGCACTGCACTGGGAGAGCTGAACATGCAGAACCATGTTTCAGATCTTCCATTCTTTTCACCAGAGGCCAGTTTTTGTGCCATTGACCCAATGAAAATTTGTCTCAGTGAACAAGACTTTCCCCAGCAACTGTGGCTGGCACAAGAAGTCCGCTGTGCCATAAGTTGCCCATAGTCTGTGAAAGCAGCTTTCATCATCATTGCTCAGCAACCTTGACCATGATTTTGTATGGATCTACTGAAATTCACCATCCCCAACAGACAGCTGGAGTGTGGCGTGCAGGGACAGGGAGGCAGGTGGACCAAAGCATCTGGGGCACTGCTGCTCCTGCCAGCTGGGCACTAACGATTGAGCAGTCCTTGGGCCTGAGAAAGTCTAATGACCTGGCAGGAAATAGTGCTTGAAGCTGAGAAGCACTGCTGATGACCTGCACCTCTCCTTCACGAAGGCTCAGCGAATGGCTGAGGTCAGGCTGGAGGTATGCTGAAAGACTTAGGAATTCATTCCCTTACTGCAAGCTGGGTGAAGGGGATTTTCTCTGTAATATCTGAATTCTACTTTATAATAAGAAACTAATTGCCTTAAATGAAGTAAGTCTCAGTGCAACTAGTGAACTAAATGTAATGTATAATGATCCCTCATTTCAACAGGATAGGAAGTAATTGGCTACTTTCCTGCAATTTTTACCTCAGCTCACCTTGGTATACAGTCACTTCACTTCT